>CM076574.1:959088473-959553454 GCA_034641835.2 Pinus albicaulis
ATATATAGAGTCAACTTTCTCTTTTTAACAAGGAAAGATGCATAACTAAAAGGGCAGAAAAGAGGCTTTGGCGCCACAAAGGGTCTGGGCGTCAAGGCCCAAGGTTTACACCAAGCAAACCACATTGTTAGACACTGGAAAAAGAGAGGCCGATGAACAAACAACAAAGCACTCCACGAGCTAGGTCAGATACTCCTCAACTCAGGTAAGATGAAAGCCCTTGAGGCTTTCACGTTCTCCTCTTAAATCTTGTTAATTATGAAGATCCTTTCATGGAATTCAAGAGGGCTAAACAACCAAATAAAACAGATAATTTTGAGGAAGAAAGTAAAAAATGAAAATCCTGACATGAATTTTTACAAGAAACCAAGTGCTCTAGCCAGAAAATGAAAGGAATCAATAGAAATTTAGGAAAAAGAATGGAATACACTGAAGTGGAAGGGAATGGTATGGAAGGGGGCCTGGCCACCTTCTGGAATCCCCAATCCCTCCATCTCATAAGTGTAGAGGCTTCCAGATCATACATCTCCTTGGAAATGAAAATCATAGGGGAATCCAACACTTACCTGTGCACTAATATCTATAGCCCCCAAAGACTAGAGCATAAAATTTTGATGCTAGATCGCCTCTCCAGGATGCAACTTAGACATTCCACTACTAAAGCCATCTATGGAGGAGATTTCAACATGATTACCTCATTGGTAGAAAATAAAGGAGGGATAAGAAATTTGAACAAAGATGTAGAGGCATTCAATAACTTCATTAGAGCAGAAAATCTTTTTGATATCCTCCCCAAAAACGGTCTATACACCTGCAATAACAAAAGAGGAGGTGAAAGGCAGATCTCCTCCAAACTTGACTGTTTTCTTATAGCTGAAGCCATCCTCCTTGAGGGGGTCACTGTGGAATCAGAAATTATTTCGTGTGGAGGCTCTGATCATTGGCCCATCACCCTGGACGCAGCCATCCTCAGAACTCCGAAAAACAGACCTTTCAGGTTTGAGAAATTTTGGTTGGGCCATCCATATTTCATTTCTAAAATCAAATACTGGTGGCACGAGCCGCTAGAAACTAGAGGTACCAAAGTGTACTGGCTATAAGCCAGATTAAAGCACCTCAAAGCTCGGCTTCGATCCTGGAACCAAGAGGTCTTCGAGAATATTTTCAAAGAGAAACATGCCTTGGAGGAACAGATGGCACAGATCCATACAGACTGGATCAAAGGGAACATCACCCAGGATTCTATTAGCACTAAGAGGATCCTCATGAAAAAATGGAATGATAGATGTCAGCCGGAGGAAATATTCCCACATACAATGGCTCAAAGAGGGGGAAAAAACACCAAGTTCTTCCATCGTTCGACTATAGACTACAGGTGCACCAACAAAATCACTTGATTGAAGGATGAGAAAGGTACTCCCTTCCACTCTCATCAGGATATTTCCTCCATCCTCATTGACCACTTTAGCCATATAGCAATAGAACCAAACATTGACATGGAAGAGGCTATTAGGGAAGTCATGAATTCCATCCCAAGGCTTATTATTGAGGACCAGAATAAATCCTTAGACCGCCCTGTCACCATGGAGGAGGTGGAAGAAGCAGTGAAGGAGATGCCTAATGGCAAGGCACCAGGGCCGGATGGCTTTACTATTGATTTTTTCCAAGCATGCTGGGAAATTTTGCGGCTGGAAGTGTGGGAGGTGGTGGAAAATTCCCAAAAATATTCCTCCATCCTCAAATCCCTCAATTCCACCTTCATCGCCCTTATTCCCAAAAAGGAAGCAACTTGCACCCCTTCGAAATTTCGACTGATTGCTTTGTGAAATGTTCTCTATAATATTTATCCAAAGTAATGGCCAAAATACTGAAGCCAATTCTCCCCTTAATTATCTTAGAGGAGAAATCTAGCTATGTGGAAGGCAGACAGATCATGGATAATGTCTTACTAGCACAGGAAATGGTTCATACTCTTCAATCATAGAAAAAAGCAGGTATGATCATTCAAATGGATCTCTTGAAAGCCTATGACAAGGGCAATTGGAAGTATCTAGAGGCCATTCTGGAAGCCTTTGGGTTTGCACAATGTTGGATCAAATGGATTCTAGCCATAGTCAAATCCCCCAGCTTTTCTATTTTGTTCAATGGTGCTCCCACCTTCCCATTTGCCCCCTCTAGAGGAAATCTCCAAGGAATCCCATCTCCCCTTTTCTTTTTGTCATTTTGATGGAAGGCCTGAGTCACATCATTAAAACTGCAAAGGAAAGAAACAATATCAAGGGCCTCCAACCCTTGGCACACTACCCAGCCACTACTCATCAACAATTTGTGGATGATACCATGCTTCATGAAAATCCAATGGTTCGGGAAGCCCAAGGATTCAAAGCTATCCATAATCTCTTCAGTCAAGCGACAGGCATGGACCTTAATTTGGATAAATCCTCCATCTTATTTTTCAATACTCACCTAGCGATCCAGAAAAATCTCATGGCTATCCTTGGGTTCAGAAGGTAGGGCTTTCCCTCTAAGTATCTCAGGTTCCCTCTCACTGATAAACCCTGGCAAAAGCTCCATTGGTAGAAGCTGATATCCAACCTCGAAGAACGGAGCAATTATTGGACTAGTAGGGTCCTTAACTTTGTTGGGCGGCTTATCATGACTAAAGCTGTTCTACAAGATATTCCTTAGTATATGCTCTCCATCCTTCTGGCTCCCAAAGGTGTTCTCCAAAAAATCAGAAACATTCAAAGAACCTTCCTTTGGTCTGAAAAAGCTGACAAATAGAAATGGGCACTAGTGGCATGGGAAAAACTTTGTAAACCCAAGATCTTGGGTGGTCTGGGGCTCCAAGACCCGGACACCATGAACAAAGCCTGTGGGGCCAAGCTCTGGTGGAGGTCGGTCAAGGATACACAGACACCCTGGGCTAAGCTTTGGAAAGCCAAGTATGCGGATAACTAGTGCCCTCAAGATCTCATTAGAGTGACTGACTCTCCAGCTGGATCCCCCATTTGGACCCTGGCTTGGGCTAATCGGAACATCATACAAAATCACTGCTTTTGGGAAATCCGTAATGGCAGCATGACTATTATAGCATCATTTTTCACCCTCATGTGATTCATGATTGTCTTTATGGCCTTGGGCACCCATTCCCACAGACTTGAACAAAATTCATTAAAAAATAGTGTTAAAAATCCCATACGCGGTTATGCCCAGACTTTTCCGCATGTATACGCGAGTCCACATGTACTTTTCCGCGTATGCCATTAAAATCATTAAAAAATATATAAAAATTCCCTATTTTCGGGCTAGGTTGATGGTTACTCCAGTAGTTCAACCACCCCAGCACGTGGCCAACTGTTTCCAACTGATTGAAACTACATTGAGGGAGTATAAAAGCCCCTCATGTGCATGGCCTAAGGGAGAGAGAAATTTTATAGACATTATACTCTGTTGGAATCCCAATTCAAGTCTGAATTCCCGTGCCTCCTGCACTTTCCCAGATTTTTACAGGAAACCCTTGTTTCCTGGAGATGTTCATTCATTTATATGCCATCTCGAGTGCACAAGTCTTGAAATTATCTTAGCGAGGCAAGGGCAGGACGGATCCGGACGACGGTCTGTTCGAAGATCGTGGAAGGATTCAGGTGATCTCTCCACTTTTTACTACTGTACATGCTGTTCGTAATAATGAAGAACCATCTTGTTCTTAAACTTACGTGTTAATATTTATTTGAATATGTGAAAAAATTGATTATTAAGCATTTATTATGGTTTATATAATGTTTCACATGGATTGCACTAACGTTTAGGAGAAATATATGTTGTACAACTCGGTTTCCGTGCATGTTCTTTCTTGTTTTCCAGGTTAAGAAGGAAGAAGGGTTGCTGGGGGTTTGGACCCCGTGGGATCTACATCGAACGTAGGACTATGGGTGAGTTCTACTATCGTTGTTATCTAGTTTTTAGCATTCAAGTGTGGTTGTGTGTGAGTCCTTCTGAATAGCATGCCCTGCTCTGTGGAGGTTTTGACCCAACAAACCTCTAGGGTGTTTTTCCCCGAAACAGAATTGGCGACTCCACTGGGGACCGCATTCTTGTGATTCCCCTGTTGGGTGGTTTCAGCTGTTTGAAAGGTTTCCAACAGTTTTAACTATTATTTCCAGTCTACTTAACTTTTTCTCAGTCAGACTGAAGCCCTGGTTCTTTATCCAGGCTTTATCTTTTTTTTTTTTCATTATTTGCTTTTGCATACGCGGTTTTGTCTCTGTACAGTCACGTATACACATTGTTTCAGTCAAAGGTGGTCGCGTATATGCGGGTTTCCTTTGCCACAGTCGCGTATACACGCTGGTTGAAAACTGTTAAAGCGCGTATGCCTGGGGGCAAATTTTGAAATTTTGGTTTTTAGCTTTTCTGGTCTTGTCTGCCTGTGGTGATCTGTTTCTATAGTGTTTTTTAATCTCTGGACTGTGTTTAAAGTGTTTATATGTCTATTTATCTCTCCTTTGTGTGAAGACTCTCTTGGTTGGTGAAATTTTTGGTTGTTACGTTTGCAATTTTGGTTTGAGTACCAAGGTCTTTTCTTGAAGATTCTTGGTTGTTCTGCTTAATCAGAACAGAGAGCTCCTGCTCATTTACTCTTTCCTTGTGTGTTGCTGTGCATTTTTATTTTTTACCTATTTGGTGCGTTTGGTTTCCTTGATGTTCAGTAGACTAGTTTTGTTGCAATTTTCGAAGAGTCTCTTTTTTTATTCTTTGAAGTTTTTATTGCGAGTCTATATAATTGTACTGAGTTGATTTATTGAGTTTCTTGTCTTCCTTTTTGCTCGTATAAAGCCCCGCTGCGAGAGTGGCATGGTTAGATTTGAGAATTTTGTTGAAGTTATACTTGAAATTCAGAGTTTGTTTGACTTAGTTACCGGATAGTTCAATTGGTCTTCTTGAAATCTCTTTTTTATAAACTAAAACTGGCATATAGGTTAGGGAATCCACTTTCCGTTGCATTTTTCATACTAGCCTCCATTCTGATCACTTGCCATAGGGTCGATCCCATCAGGTCATGAGTATTATACCCATTTCACTCGCTGATTATTTAATCATGACTTGGTGGTAGAGCCTTCCTTTACATGGGCTTCCTAGTTAGTTCCTCGCTATCACTTGTTGCCCATGCTGCGTTTTATGTAGGCTCGGGAGTCCTCTTTAGTCCCGCCATGACTTATGTGTTGAAGCTTCATTCTTCTTCTTCTTCACTATCATATTTCTGGCTATTACCCTAGAGGCTCTCTGGTGTTGTTGAGTTGTATTACTACATTGCATATTGGCTACTTGTTTATCTTGGCCTTTAGCCGGCTTCATTTGGACTCAATGTTTAAGCCAAATTTTGACCTTGCCTATTTGTACAAGTTAACCATTGCATGCACTTGGCTATCGCGACTTGACACCCTTTTACCCATGGATGGAACATTCCTCTGAGTATCGCTTACCAGTTTCTGCCACCTTGCATTGAGCATAGGATCGTTCCAATCCCCGGAACTAGTGGATCTGTTTCTTGATACTCGTTCTATCCATTGTACCATAGCATTCTTTTATTCCTTTTTAGGCTTATTATATGAAAAATACAAAAAAATAAAATATAACAAAAAGAGCGGGAACGGGATGTAACTTCGTAATTTGATGGCAGTACAGTGTCAGTTTGTCGCCCTTGAACAAAACATATACACTTATATATCTTTCCTTCTTTTTGGGATGGTTTTAGTTTTGACCTAGGTTCAGCCTTTGCCTTGTTTCACTTGTCAGTCCTCCCCCGGTTGGTTATCTCTTCCAATCATATGGAGAGTTTGTTTTGCCTCCTGCATAACAGACTTATACAGTGTCACTTTTTACTGCCATGGTCATCGCGAGTCGTGATTTTGTTCAAGGGAAGTCTAACCAGAGTCGGCCATTCTGCGGTGTCTCTTGACTCATTATTCAGTCGGCCTTCTCGGTATTGTAAGTATCTTGTTCTATCACATCAGATGTTTTGGTCTTCTGCTCGTGCTGGTTTGAGAAGGTTTCCATTGACTTCTTGCTGGCGGGTTTGTCTCTTATCGACTACGACACATTGCTCTGAGAGCAAACCTAGAGCCGCACCCTGGCCCTATTTCCATCATTGATAGGTGACCTTGTGCTCAGAATTTGATCATCATTATGGGTCTTTGACTGAGTGGTTTCCCCTGTGTTCGATGTCAACATACATTGTCACACTTGGGATTCGTGCAGTACCTTGATTTCCATTTGACCCTATTGGTGGATTTCTCGCCTCTGTGTCAGCTTTCATTATTGGTTGGCTCAGAGGGTTTCTTCCGTGTGCTAGCTTCATCTTGTGCATGTCAGAAACGTACTTCGGTTTGGTTCCGTCACTCTACTTCGTCCGATTCCTTCCAAATATTGGCCTGCGGGTTACACTCGCGCTGGATTGATGTGGGATGCCTTAATGCCTTCCTTCCAGCAGATATTTTCCCATCGACTCCGACTCATTGCTCTGGGAATAAGGTCTAGAGTATTTTTGTTAGTACCTTAGGGTTTGCAGTCATCAGTGGCAGACTCTTCGCTATCGACAGTGCGGATTCATCATGGCCTCCTGATTGGTAGATTCTTTCAAGTGTTTGACTTCAACTCATTTATTCGCACTTGTTAGATTGTACTGGGGCACCTTGACACTAATTTTCATTATTGGTGGGTTGTCTTGCGTTGGTTAACGGTATACATCATTGACCGGTAATCCAACGATTTCTCACATGGTCGACTTCAGCTCATTTATTCCCATTGTATAGAATTGTTCCGTCATGATCGGTGAAGACCTCGGGTTGCATCAGAATTTTTCGGTTCACTTTTGACAGTCCATCCAGTTTCTGCCAGTGATGTCGTTCACCCTTATATGTTGCAGTTCATTATAGCAACATCTTATATGTTGGCTCCTGAGTTGCGTGATTGTACCATGAGATCCACCCCGTATGATTTGGTACTTGGAGATTCAGTTACTTATATGATCAGACATCCAATTTCAGCATCATTGATCAGCTTTCTATATGTGATACTTAGACATTGATTCAGACTTGTATTTCCGAGCCATGCTCAGATGATTCATTGTGTACTTTCAGTTTAGCTATACATGTATACATTTTGAATCTATGTTATACTTTCTATATGATGTATTTTTGACTGAGCATGGGTATGCCCGCCTTAGCATGAGTTGACTCTCTGTTTTCTTTCCTTGGTTTTTGGCAGGCTGAAATCTGGTGAAGTCCTCTCTTGTCCTTGCGAAGTTCTTTCTATGTGCATAATACATTTCGGCCATCATGTACCCCTTCTGACCTCATATATTAGAGGGCATCTGTTATAGCATCATTTTTCAGCCTCATGTGATTCATGATTGTCTTTATGGCCTTGGGCACCCATTCCCACAGACTTGAACAAAATTCATTAAAAAACAGTGTTAAAAATCCCATACGTGGTTATGCCCAGACTTTTCTACATGTATACGCGAGTCCACATGTACTTTTCCGCGTATGCCATTAAAATCATTAAAAATATATATAAAAATTCCCTATTTTTGGGCTGGGTTGATGGTTACTCCAGTAGTTCAACCACCCCAGCACGTGGCCAACTATTTCCAACTGATTGAAACTACTTTGAGGGAGTATAAAAGCCCCTCATGTGCATGGCCTAAGGGAGAGAGAAATTTTATAGACATTATGCTCTATTGGAATCCCAATTCAAGTCTGAATTCCCGTGCCTCCTACACTTTCCCAGATTTTTACAGGAAACCCTTGTTTCCTGGAGATGTTCATTCATTTATATGCCATCTCGAGTGCACAAGTCTTGAAAGTATTTAGCGAGGCAAGGGCGGGACGGATCCGGAAGACGGTCTGTTCGAAGATCGTGGAAGGATTCAGGTGATCTCTCCACTTTTTACTACTGTACATGCTGTTCGTAATAATGAAGAACCATCTTGTTCTTGAACTTACGTGTTAATATTTATTTGCATATGTGAAAAGATTGATTATTAAGCATTTATTATGGTTTATATAATGTTTCACATGGATTGCACTAACTTTTAGGAGAAATATATGATGTACAACTAGGTTTCCGTGCATGTTCTTTCTTGTTTTCCAGGTTAAGAAGGAAGAAGGGTTGCTGGGGGTTTGGACCCCGCGGGATCTACATCGAATGTAGGACTACGGGTGAGTTCTATTATCATTGTTATCTAGTTTTTAGCATTCAAGTGTGGTTGTGTGTGAGTCCTTCTGAATAGCATGCCCTGCTCTGTGGAGGTTTTGACCCAACAAACCTCTAGGGTGTTTTTCCCCGAAACAACGACTCTATTCTGGGAAGATGCTTGGCAACAACTTCCCAAGCTTGAGAGTCCTGATTATCTTCCCCTGCAGCACAGGTATTAGGATCAAGGAAAATTCAGGGTGAACCAATACTGGACGGACAGTAATGCAGACCAGCAATGGAGACATTGGCACCTTAATACTCCCCCACAGGCAGAGCGGATGGGCAACCTTCTATTATCCTTGAAGTCTTGTTTGGATAAGAGGAAGATCCGTTACTCTCAGGATGAGGATCAAATCAGGTAGGGAAAACTGGATGGAGGCACTTTCAACCTAAAGGAAGCCAGACTTTACTTAGAACACGGGGATCTGGAAGAGAAAGTGCCTTGGCAGAATAATGTTTGGGATACCATAATCTGGCCGAAGATAAATACTTTATTATGGCTCCTAATTATTGTAAGATCCTAACTTGGGAGAAACTATGCAAAAAAGGCTTCATTGGTCCATTCCATTGTCCCCTCTATGAAAAAGAAGAGGAATCTATGAACCATCTCCTCAACAATTGCGAATGGACCAATAATTTATGGGTATGGATGAAGGAGATTTTCAGAAAAATAGACAGGAAAAGAGAGTCCCTTCAAGACAACATAGCCAATTGGAGAACCAAATATTCTAATTGTGACACTGTAAACATCCTATGGAGACTAAGCCCCAGTTTTATAGTCTGGTCCACATGGAAAGAAAGAAATAGAAGAATTTTTCAGAAGGAATTCAAGAAGTTATATAACATTAAAACAAACATTATCAAAACACATGCGAGAAACAGCTCCTAATAAAAGTAAAGCAGAACAGGAAAATGGGATTTCCGCTAATGACATGCGAATTCTGCAGCTGTTTGGCATGAGTGATGAAACTGGCCTCAATTCTCCTGCGCAAAGACCTCCGCCTGCTCCATCTATGCTGCCCTGGCAACTTCCTATCCCAGGGTTCCACAAAATAAACTTTGATGGAGCCTCTTGGGGTAACCCCGGCCTGGCCAGCTTTGGAGGTGTCATACGCAATGATAAAGGGGAAATTATTCATATCTAGAGCAATTCTCTTGGGGAAGCCACTAAAAACAAGGCAGAATTTTTAACTCTGGAGCGGGGCCTGCAAATCCTAATCCGCTTAGGTAGTGGGGCAACTATCGTGGAATGGGACTCTCTCCTATCCATTAATGCAGCAAGGAAAATGCAAAATGGTACACGTTTTGAGAAAGTTACTAAGCATTGGAACCTCACCATGGTCACTGCGCTCATCGCCAAACATCTCTCCGCTCTCAATGGAGTCGTTCTTCATGAAATTAGGCGCAGTGCAAATGAAATGGTGGATAGTCTAG
This sequence comes from Pinus albicaulis, assembly GCA_034641835.2. Taxonomy (NCBI): domain Eukaryota; kingdom Viridiplantae; phylum Streptophyta; class Pinopsida; order Pinales; family Pinaceae; genus Pinus; species Pinus albicaulis. The sequence goes on from CM076574.1 coordinate 959,098,170, forward strand.
CCAACTACGCGGTCGACCACCCGATTGATGACATTGACACATGTTGGCAGAGCGTCATATGTGCCAATATTTGGGATGAATGCCTTCAAATATCAAGGCTAGACCTCACAGGCATGTCAGGGGAGGAGGACGGCTTACAGGGTAACGATCATCAATGAATAATGTGTTTTTTTCTAAATGTTTATTCCGTAATCCTTAATGCCTAGTGGTGGCATCGCTAGCGGCTGTCCTATGGCTCGCATTAGAAAAGGTGGAATATCTACAACAAGGATAGAGAACATCATACCCTTTATGATCTGGAGTACGCGTGGCCTCTTCTCTTAAGTAATAAGCGTGGCAGTTTTAACGCTATCAACAATAATAATAGGAAGGTTGGCAGTCACCTACTGGGAATCCAGGCTGTTAGAAGCAGGGAAAAGATAGAAGTTTTAGTTCAAATCGTGACCCCTCGCACCGAGTCTTTCACTATTAATATAGAGCCATTCGAGAAATATTTCACCTGCTTACGGTATTACTCAAAGCTTAGCCCTATGTTTACGATTTCGCATATAGGAATTCACATTTCAATAGTCTGCATCTGAAATCTTGCCATGGCCGAGCACAATCTCTGCAGCTCCAAAGCTGCTAGAGAGTTAAAGAGAGCTCGGGAGTATTATGAGGCTTCTGTCTCCAAAAAAGGTAAACAAATTATCAAAGAGCTCCAAGTGGAGGTGGACAAAGCCAGTGAAGGGATGGACAGTAAAGACATCAGCGAGGAGGTCGATTGAATCACGGACCCGGGCACCCCAACTACCAGGCCCACCAAGTTCCTGAGGACTCAGTGTAGAAATTATATGACTTATTTGTTATATATCCAATATTCTCTTGATCACACACTATTTTAACTTCATGCACAATACAGAATCTATTCCACTATTGATCATCACATGGGGAAATTAAATCAATTGCAATGCACACATGAAACCATAAAAATTCACACACATTAACACAACTGTTTAACGGGAAATCCTGAAGCTAAAAACCCCAAATATCTGTATAAAATATATTTCATAGAGATCATGTAACAATCCTCATACAAATCTGAACATGTCAAGCTCTCAGTACAATACAATCACTACACGCTAATCAGGCTAGATCTTGCAAATCCATGCACCGATCTCTGCCACCTGCTAGCCTGCGTCTACTACGCAATCCTTGCTGAAGAATGGCTCTGAATGAACTTGAATCCACCAAGCTTTCAATGTGCAATCCTCATTGGCATCTCCACTGAATGTTGGATGCAATCAATGCATCACTATAGTCACGACTGATAGTCACACTTGCTCTTTCACCTACCTCTCCACTGGTCTCCACTGAAACTGCCATGCACTATCGTTAACTAATGTATTCTTCAGTTGATTAATGAGTTATTATTTAGTGAATTAATTAACTAATTAATTCACACCGCTCTCACTAGTGTATCAATCAGTTAGACTAAATACAACTAGCTCAACTGAGCCTAATTGAGTTAAACTAAATACAACTCCACCAACTACTTCTATAACTCCACCAAGCTCTATCACATGAGTTATAACTGAAGTCCTCATGCATTAGCTACAGTAAACCCTCAGAAATAGTGTAATTCCTTCTGTCAACTGCTGTGCCACATCTGTGCACTTAACTGAAGTGCTCCAAGAGAATAAGATAATGTTTAGAGTCCAAATATTATTAAGAGCTAATAATATTCGACATATCTAATTTTAGACTAGCAATCTAAAAATAGATTCCGCCCAATATGTCTAAAAATAGAAGTCCATCTATTTTTCCAACTTGACCAACCATCCACAAATAGCATCCTGCAACTCATAGAATATGATCGACATGTCTAAAAGTAGACATAGTCTAAAAATAGACTTTGCGCCAAAAATAGCCTACGGGCCCACTTAGTTGTTAGGAATTACTGTAGAAATAAAATATTTAACGAGAGAATAATACACATATAAAACCCAGCAACAAATCACATAAACATAAACACAATGTTTAACCAGGAAGACCCCAAATCTAGGGAAAAACCCAACCAATGAAATTTCATTAACCATTGACCAAAAAACCCTGGCCAATCTGGCCAAGTGAGCCTTCACCGCTCACCTCCACGCCTACATTACAATGAAGTATTCCCAGCCTTTTATAGGCTCCATTACATGCAATACCATGGGATGAAAACCATGGGTGCACAAAACCATGTGCCCCAAAACCACTACTATTTACCCTAGTCAATTTTGACTCTATCCCAAGTCATGCTTACCTAACAATTCCCCCCTTAAACTTGACTTAGGGATTATTGACTAAATCCAGCCAAACCTGCTAAGTGAGACAACCCCGCTCACTCTAGCTCTTTCCCCCCTCAATATTTTTATCCAGGGTAATTGTTAACTTGACATCCCCCCTATCATCTAGTTCTAACCCAGAATTTACCAGTGATTACCCAGGGGTACGCATGCCATACTAGGTCTTACAGCAGTATGCCCATTTACATGTAATAAATTAACTCCATTATAATAATATATATATATATATATATATATATATTTATTTTTATTTTTTTTCATTGTTACTGCCTTGTACATATGAAATAAATGTCCATATAAAAAGAACCCATCTACCAGATTACATGGGTCACCAGCCTCTATAACCACCAGTCCTCTAGGAGTTCTCTTCATATACATGGTTCATCAATTAATTAATCCACGTGCAAACATCCTCTCATCTCTGAATTTCTCAGACCAACTTCTTATCACTGCTAGTCACTAGATCTGAGTTGTGGCAGCACCATTGTTCTCTTTATCCATTGAGAAACCCTCCATGGAATTCCCCATGGAATCAATCAATTGGATATTTCCTATTTCCTAGAAACACCAAGCTCCGTATGGCCAGATCTGCAAAAGGGTGCATTTATTTCTCCATTCACAAGCCAATAAAACCCTTGGCTACAAAAGCGTCCCTCTGAAGCCAAATATGGCTCCGATACCATTTGTTAGGAATTACTGCAGAAATAAAATATTTACCGAGAGAATAATACACATACAAAACCCAACAACAAATCACATAAACATAAACACAATGTTTAACCGGGAAAATCCCAAATCTAGGGAAAAACCCAACCAATGAAATTTCATTAACCATTGGCCAAAAAACCCTGGTCAATCTGGCCAAGTGAGCCTTCACCGCTCACCTCCAGGCCTACATTACAATGAAGTATTCCCAACCTTTTATAGGCTCCATTACATGCAATACCATGGGCTGAAAACCATGGGTGCACAAAACCATGTGCCCCAAAACCACTACTATTTACCCTAGTCAATTTTGACTCTATCCTGAGTCATGTTTACCTAACATTAGTGAAGGCGAATTTTTTCACTAAGTTCATCATCTTGTTAAATCTCAACACTCCCTCTCAACAAGATAGAGATTGTCTGCCACCTCAATCCTATCTCTATGGTATTCGAATTTGCTCCTTGTGAGCGCCTTCGTCAGAATATCTGCATCCTGATCCTCCATAGGAATGTAAGAAAGCAACATGATCTTTTGCTACACACAATATCTAATATGATGGTATCGGATGTCAATATGTTTAGATCTATCATGAAATACTGGTTTAACCGAGAGTTTAATGCAACTTTGATTATCACAATATATCACAATAGGATCTAAGTGTGAACCGAACAACCTGACCAGGATCTTCCTCATCCATATAGCCTCGCATGCAACCAAACTTGTTGCCATGTACTTGGCCTCTGCTGAAATGAGTGCCATGGATATCTGTTTCTTGCTGTACCAAGAAACTGCTGTAGACCCGATACTGAATATCCCTCCAGATGTGCTCTTTCTGTCCATTGGGTTCCCTGCCCAATCTGCATCCGTGAAGCCATGTAGCTTCAAGTCATCCGACTGTCTGTACCACAATCCATATCCTGATGTGCCCCTGAGATATCTCAGGACATGCTTGCTTGCCTTCCAAAAGAACTTGGTAGGCTTAACCATAGCTTGTGAAAGCTAGTTAGCAGTGTAGCATATGTCCGGTTGTGTATTGACTAGATACATGAGTGAACCAACCAACTGTCAATAGACAGTGGCATCCACTACCTCTGACGATGTAGCATCCTATTTCCTCCAACCACCAGGAAGAGGAGTGTCGATAGGCTTGTAGCCTTGCATGTTGAACTTATCCAGTATCTCCCGGGCATAATTTCCTTGAGACACAAACAATCCACCCTTCCGCTGCCAAATTTCCAATCCCAGGAAATAATTAAGGAGGCCCAAGTCCTTCATCTCAAACTCCTTTGCAAGATCTTCCTTGCATGAGTGTGTCAAAAGTTCATCACCTGTTAGTATCAAATCATCTACATAAAGTACAATGATCAGCAACTTACACCCCACCACAATCTGGTATAGGTTTGGATCCGCCTCACTCTTGGTGAATCCAAGTCCGGTGAAATAACTGTCTATCCGTGTGTACCAAGCACAAGGTGCTTGTTTCAGCCCATACATTGCTCTTTTGAGTCTGCACACATGCCACTCGCTGCTGAAGATTTCGAATCCTTCAGGCTGCTCTATGTACACCTCCTCCTCATTGACTCCGTTGAGGAATGCAGTCTTCACATCCATCTGATGAATGTGCCAACCCATCTGCGCTGAGAGAGAAAGGATGGTCCGTATGGAAGAATACCTTGCGATAGGTGCAAATGTTTCTTCATAGTCAATCCCCTCGATCTGTGAGAAGCCTTGAGCAAAAAATCTTTCCTTGTACTTCTCGATGCTCCCGTCAGCAGCTTGCTTCACTTTGTAGATCCATCTTGAACCTACCACTGATTTCCCTTCTAGCCTTGGGACAATCTCCCATGGACTTTTTCTGACAATCGAATCATACTCTTCCACCATGGCATCTACCCATGCAGGGTCCTCCACAGCTTCCTCAAAAGAATATGGTTCTATCACGATACACTTTCTCATCAGAGCCATGTATCCAGTAAATCAGTTAGGTGACTGTCTCTGTGTGCACTATGATGTAGGTGCTCCTACATTCTGCACTGCATCAAGATTTAGTCTCTCATCTTCTGTAGTGTGCTTCCGCCCTCTAATGTTTGGCACTACATGAGTGGTTTCTTCCACTCCATGAACCCCCTCCTGTGGCTGATCCACATCCCAAGGCTCATCTTTAGGAACTAGTAGCTCCTCATTTGCATGCAAGTGTAGCTCCCTCTCAAGAGACAACTTCATGGCTTTCTCCTCATGAAATTTGATATCCCGTCGCACAACAGTCATCCGACTGTCTGGAAAATACACACGATAATTGTGGGGTGTTTCTGTGTACCCCACAAATATCCCAACCTCTGTGGTCGGCTCCAGCTTCTTCCTGGCATCCTTTGTCACATGAATGTAAACAAGTGAGCCAAAAATCTTCAAATGAGAAATATCAGGCTTCTTACCAGAAAACACCTCTTTGGGTGTACTCATGCCAAGTACTCTATGAGGACAACAGTTTTGCACATAAACTGCAGTGTAGCATGCTTTAGCGCACAAGTGTATGGGAAGGCCCTGATCATGCAACATCGCCCGTGCAGCACCCACAATCGTTCTATTCTTTCTCTCCGTGACCCCATTCTGTTGTGGGTTATGAGGCACTATGAGTTCTCTTCGAATTCCTTCTGCACTGCAAAAGTATTTGAATTCGCCAGAGATGTATTCACCACCATTAGCGCTCCTAATAGCTTTCACCTGCTTCCTTGACTCTTTCTCAACCAGTGCCTGGAACTCACAGAACTTTGAGTATGTCTCGCTCTTATTCTGCATGAAGAAGATCCAGCACTTACGAGAAAATTCATCAACAAATATCACATAATACATGTGCTTTGCTATCGAAGCTACTGAGAAAGGTCCACACACGTATGTGTGAATTATCTCAAGGATCATTGTGGCGTGACTATCCTTTTCATGAAAATTAGTCTTCACAAATTTTCCCAAAGTACATCCCTTGCACTGATCTGACTGCGCAAGTGTACCCTTGGGAAGCCCGGTAGAAATCTATTGCAAAAGTTTCAAAGCGCTATGGTGAAGATGGCCCAATCTCCTGTGCCACAATTCGCCCTCATCCTAGCTCACCACTCCTTCTGCTTTGCTTACCATTGCTGCGCAGCCATCTACCTGCAATTGATAAAGGTTCTTAACTTGAACCCCTATCCTCTGGGTTTCACCAGTTGCTTTACTGCAGGAAAGCCTTTCCCTCGCTAAAAACAACATCATATCCCTTGTCTTCCAACATCGCCACAGAGATCAGATTCTTCTTCAATCCTAGAACATGCATGACATCCTTCAATATGAAAGGTTTACCAGACTCCCTCTCAAAGTAAATGGTCCCGATACCAGTCGCATTGTATCTACCATCATCACCCATCTCGATGTGCACTCCAAGATCCTTCTCATCCAGATCACTAAACAAATCTTTGTCTCCGGCCATATGGAAAGACCCACCACTGTCAAGAAACCACACTGATCCCATCACACTTGAAACCAAGAATGCGATCAGCGAAAAATCCAGCTCAAACTGCGAGGCTAAGGCCTTTCCAGCTGCAGATCCAGCAGCCTGCTTATTTTTCTTCTTCTGTGGACAATTAGTGGTGTAATGCACTTCACCTTGGACAAGTCCTGCTTCTTGCCTTTCGCACCAGATTGAGAAGGATTTTTATTTCCCTTCCCTTTCCTTGCTTTGGTAGCCAAAGTGCAATTTTCTTCATCTTCATTCTTCGATGAAGATCCATCCCTAGTACCCTGTCTTATCTCCTCCTGCACAAGATCCGACCAAAGTCGCTCCCATCCCGGCAGTTTCTCCCAACCATTGATAGAGTCCTCGTAGCTATGCCAACTCTTCGAAAGCCCAAGGAGAGCCAAGCTCACCAAGTCCTCTTCATTTACAGTTACCCCCACACTTCCCAGCTCATCCCTGCACTAGAAAAACTTTGTGAGGTACTTGGGTATACTTTCACCTTTCTCCATTTTTATTTTTCTGAGCTTGTCTTTAAGCACCAACTTCCTTTGGTAGCTTCTACTTTGGAACAATTCTGTCAAATATTTCCACATCAAGAATGGAGAAGCTTTACCATGAAGGCTGGACACTATGTGATCCTTCACACCTTCCAATAGAATCCTTCGACATTTTGTTGTCTTGTTTTTCCATGCGTCAAGTGCGGCTGCATCGCTAGAAGCAGGTTTTGGAATTTCTGCATATATGAACTCCTTCAACCCATTATCATCCAGCACTGCCTCCATCCTGTCCTTGCATGCAATATAATTCGAGCTGCCCTCAAGGGCATACTCCAATTGCAATCTGTTGAAAGACATTTCAATGAATGCTCAACTTCGACACCAAGAAAACACTGCAGCAAATTCAAATTCCACCAGCAAAAAACTCAACCGCTTCAATAATTGCAAATTGCTTTGATCAATATCGCTCTGATACCATGTAGAAATTATATAACTTATGTGTTATATATCCAAGATTCTCCTGATCACACACTATTTTAACTTCATGAACAATACATAATCTATTCCAATATTTATCATCACATGCGGAAATTAAATCAATTGCAATGCACACATGAAACCATAAAAAATCACACACATTAACACAGTTGTTTAACAGGAAATCCTGAAGCTAAAAACCCCAACTATCTGTATATAATATATTTCATAGAGACCATGCAACAATCCTCATACAAAGCTGTACATGTCAAGCTCTCAGTACAATACAATGGCTACACACTAATAAGGCTAGATCTTGCAAATCCATGCACCGATCTCTACCACCTACTAGCCTGCCTCTACTACACAATCCTTGCTGAAGAATGGCTCTGAATGAACTCAAATCCACCAAGCTTGCATTGAAAAATCCTCATTGGCATCTCCACTGAGTGTTGTATGCAATCAATGCATCACTATAGTCACAACTGATAGTCACACTTGCTCTTTCACCTACCTCTCCACTGGTCTCCACTGAAACTGCCATGCACTGTCGTTAACTGATGTATTCTTCAGTTGATTAATGAGTTACTATTTAGTGAATTAATTAACTAATTAATTCACACCACTCTCACTAGTGTATAAATCAGTTAGACTAGATACAACTAGCTCAACTAAGTCTAACTGAGTTAAACTGAATACAACTCCACCAACTACTTCTATAACTCCACCAAACTCTGTCACATGAGTTTTAACTGAAGTCCTCATGCATTAGCTCCAGTAAACCCTCAGAAATAGCGTAATTCCTTCTGTCAGCTGCTGTGCCACATCTATGCACTTAACTGAAGTGCTCCAAGAGAATAAGATAATGTTTAGAGTCCAAATACTATTAAGAGATAATAATATTCAACATATCTATTTTTAGACTGGCAATATAAAAATATATTCCGCCCGATATGTCTAAAAATAGAAGTCCATCTATTTTTCCAACTTGACCAACCATCCACAAATAGCATCCTGCAACTCATAGAATATGATCGACATATCTAAAAGTAGACATAGTCTAAAAATAGACTTTGTGCCAAAAATAGCCTGCAGGCCCACTTAGTGAAGGCGACTCTTTTCACTAAGCTCATCATCTTGTTGAATCTCAACACTCAGTATGTGGCTTGGCAGATGAAATCGATGCTTGCCAAAGCCATGAGCAGGCAAGGTGCTGCTTTCAAGGAGGCCTACCAGGCAAACTCCCTCGCCTCTACAAAGAATTCAACACGGCTAGACAAGTTGGAGATTTCCATCAAATCCCTCATGGAAGAGCTTAAAATACATACTAAGCACATGGGAGGGTTCATTTGGCTCTTCAAGCTGTACATGTGCCACGTGCTAAATTTCTCTATTGAAATCCCTGAAGATGATTCCAAAACAACCATCATCAGACGCCACAGGCCACGCAGTGTTCCCAAGGGAGATGATGAAGCTGGTTCGAGCGATGCTGGTACCCAAGGCATCGCCAAAATCGACCAGTAGGATTCCTGGTGGGTGGTTCCTTGTTGTTGGTTCCTGATTATCCTATGATTTTCTCATTTTCTATTTCGGATGTCTGTAAGCTTCGGCGGGCCTTTAAATGGCCTTCTTTGATATTAGTTTCTCTCTCACTATCTGGAAACCTTGTGTGGTTTGCCGTTTTCTATTTTAAATTCTGTTTGACTCTGGTTAAGTTTGGGTTAGCTGATACGTAGTAGGTCGCCTGTCTGAACAACGATCAGCTACAAGGCTTATATAAGTGGTCTTTTGCTTGGTAGGCCTGCATTTTCTCTTTCCCTATGAAAATGGTAGGCCCATTTTTGTAACCATATGTAACATTTTTGTGATCTAATATATCAACTGATTTACAAAAAAAAAAAAAATTGCAAAAGTTCACAATGTGTTCTTCCCCAGTATGGTCACCACTATGTTATCACTATGTAATTTCCGAGGCTGTGGAAGAAACCACAGAGATAACCACAAAACCACTTGGAGTTTAGGATATAGCCTTCCTAAACTCATAGAGGGATCCCTCTTTCAGATTTAGTTTTGTTGTATTGATAATTTTAGGCTATTTATTAATGCACAGTGTTTGTTTGATTGTTTTTTTATTTGTTTTAATTATTTTGGTTGATTAAATGCCTAAAATTCCATTGGGCTATGGAGTATGCAAACTAATATGGGTCTGTCTCATATTTTTAAAGGATTTTCTGAGGGCAAGGTAGGTGAACTAATTGGATATTTTAGATTTAAATGAAATGTAACAGAAGAAAGAAAAAGATTCAATTGAAGCTAAAGAGAAGTTAATAATTCTTTAACTTGATATCAAAGGAAAATATTTAAACTACCCATAGCCAGAATCAGAGTGTATGTTTCAACAATTTTTTCTCATCATAGTTTCTGTAAAGTAATTTAGATTTAAGAAAACATAAGCATGGAAACAAATAAATAACACATATACATTGAGAAGCACTTCACCAAGTAGTCCAACACATGAGTCATGTGAAAATTCCTCTTATTAATGATTAGCCCATCAACTGGAAAAAATACAATAACTTGTGGAAAGAAAAAATCAACCCTTAATACTTCTAAATCTGAAGTATATATACAAATATTTACAAAACTCCTATCATAACTGATCAGGATATATTTAGTCAAATCTAAAACAAAATATATCTTATTAGAAACTAATAGGAAAAGTTGGAACTGCTTGAGAGGTGGCCCTAATTTGAAGGAAGTTTTTGATAAGTTGTCCCTTTTGTCCTTGCTAGGAATTCGATCCTTTAACTGTAGTCAGAGTTACTCACTCAATCCAGTAACTCGCACAACTTATCCCACATTTCTTCGTCTGTAATTGAAAATTTAGTTACCCTCCTGTAAATTTCATCCACTTTGGTATATTTGGAAAAAGTGGGTTTGACCATAAAAATATTATTCACCTCAAGTTGTATGTAGAAATCATTTCCCAATGCTTCAAGAAAATATTTTCCTGTTAAGTTTCCCTTTATCCCAACAAACTTAGAGTTGTCTCTAGCCACTTCTTTCAACTTCTTTTTGTATTCCTCTTGTGTGATTAATTTTTAATTGATCACAAACATACTGGGAAATCCATTTTTGTTTAGCACATTAAACCTGTTGAAAAATCTGTTGACACTAATTTCCAGCCCTTGGCATCTTTCTTCTAGATGTAGAATTAGGTTCTTTTTGGTCAAAACTTTCTTGACCTCCAGTATATTTTGAGTCTTGTCCTTAATTCCTATTTCCTCTAGCTCATATTTATTCTTGGAATTGAGGAATTTGATGATATCAGTAGCTTCGGTAGGCATGTCACCCAAATTTTCTTTGATGTCTACAATGGCTATTGTAGTTTTCGGCATTAGCTCATTTTGTTCAAAAATGATTTGTATGGAGGGAAAAATCTAATTCATGGAGTTGAGGATGTTTGTCCATATGTTTTCCTTAGCTTGGGCCAATTTTTGGCCAATGGATTACTCTTTTTCCATTCTCTGTATTCTTTCCATCATTATTTGAGATCTTTGGGCTTCGGTCAAGTGTGAAGCCTCACTTTTGTTCTTTTGTTCCTGCAAATATTTTACTTGTCCTTACAGTCTCTTAATCTCTTCTATTTGTGTTTACATGTCCTCCATGGCCTTTACCAATTTAGTAGTATCATTTGTAGGCTGGGTTGGAGGTATTCTTGATTTATAAGTACCTGTAGTGGGTATTTCTTTGAGGGGTACTGCATCCAAAGGAACTATGGCAATCTGTGGATTTTATTCCTTCTCCTTGATTATCTTCTCCATATTTGTCTCCATTTTCCTGATTTGAGCATTTTGATCCATGATTAACTTTAGCATATCTTCCTTCTGGGTCTCGGATTCTTCTATCTCCTTGGTCTGTGGGTCTTCAGTTTCTGGCATCTTTAGCTGCTTTTTAAGTGTTGCAATATCAAAGTTTTTCTTCTTAATCAAATCTTTAGCTGCTTTAACGTTCTCTACATCATAGCCCATATTAATGACTAGATCTTCTATTGATTTAATATTTGTGTCCTTTTCCAGATATGAAATTCTTTCAATCTTAAGCTTAGATTGAACATTTGTGAGACAGTGAGAGACACCTACAAATTTGAAGCATTCATAGAAGTGTTAGTCAAAGTAGAAAAAATCATCTCTTTGGTCTACTTTTGCATATCCATCTGATCGATGGCATGAATGTCCTTTGTGTACAAAGGAGGTTTTCTTGTAATCAACAACTATCCGTGGATGTGGAATATGAGCTTGTAATAATGTCATTTGCATTCTTCCATTCTCTGAATCAAAGGCTGATAGAAGAATGCTTTGTGAACTGGCAGTTTGTTTCCATAATTGTGTGTAGGTGTTGCCGTTGAGAATTTCATTCTTGAGCTTGATCTATTTGTATTTGTAAAAAATTATTGTCTCTTTCTCTCCCTGAATGAGCTCAGATGTTTGGGTTGGGTTTTGTTGACCTTGTGACACTGATGATGTTGTTGGGGACTTTGTGAATTTGCTACCTGATTGTGCAAAAGAGAGTGTATCTTTAATGACTATGGTAGCTTGTTGCTTTGTTGCTTCTCCTAAATGTGTCTTAGGACTCCTTTTGGTTTTATTTTTGTAGATTATCTTGAATTCCTTTGTTGAACTTCCTGCAACTTAAGGTGATCCTTCCTCTCTATGTATTTTTTTGTCTTATCTTGAGGAGTAGGAGTCTATAGAGTAGATGTGGACATGAGATTCTCCTTTGCTTCCTGTAAGGTGTTCTCTGTTCAATCAAACTAATTCACATACCTTTCAATATCTAGCCTTTGTGTGTGCACATGAGGAGTGGTTTTGTGTTCCACCCTCATCTTTGAGATTAGGCCCAAAGTATCATAAGACCATGTAAAACTAAGATTAAAATTCATTTTATTGAGGAGTTTGGCCGCTTCTTCACCAGCTGCCTTGCTATTACAGATAAAGGGACCAACCAGTGTCTTTATTCTAAACTGAGACTTCTTATTTGCTGAGAAAAAATGAATTTCTTTCGAATTTATCATTTGTCTTATATACTCCACAGAAAATGCTCTCATTGAGAGGTATTTGGGCAGATTTTATGGTGGTAGCTCACATCCATACACCCTTATCTCTGTGTAGTTTTGGTAGCGGTACCAATCTCCTATTTTGTCCTTCTCTTTTAGGTGAAAAAATTTCTTAATTTCCTCACTGATTCGGGGCTCTGCATTGCTGGTCACCAAGCTCATGACTGGATGAATGAAATGCTCAATTTATTATTTGAATGTGTACTCTTTTGAATCTTTTCTCACTAAGGAAGTCTAGAAGATGACTGATTGTGGGTTTCATTCTTTATCTAATTTCTTTAGTGAACACTGGAACCTGTCTACTTGATAGTAAATGAACATGTATGCAAGAATGGAATCATACTTGAATACTCCTTTAGTTGGTAACTTAATGAGTTGATCATGTATGATGTGAGCTAAAAATTGACTGAAATTGAAAACACCTGAGGCCTTTTGGTCTGTATAAAATTGACAAGAAACCTAACAGGGGTTCATCTATCCATTCATCAGAATAATATTCTAAAAGGCATGAAAGTACATAAGTTATTTTCTTGGCCTGATCAGAGAACATGGAAGAAGCATAAGGTGGATTCTTCTTGGGAAATTGGGCATATTTAGGCAGAAAAATGTCAACAATTTGTGTTCTTTTGGAGAAATCTAACTTCTGATACAATTCTTTTAAGGCTTCTACATAAAAAATGTGTATTGGCTTCAATAGGAGGGACCTTTCTCATCTCATCAATTTTTTTGGAGTAATAGTGAATAAAAATTCCCCACTTGGGGCTACAATGGCACTCTGGTTGGGTAGATAACATGCTTTACACTTCCTAATGAATTCATGGAAATGATAGGTTTGAGGGAAGATGTAGAGGGGTAAATTGGACTCCTAGAGTCCAATTTCATTATTTTGGTCTATGAATTTTTCTTTGAGCCAAAAGTACAGTTTGAACAAGTCAAACTCGCGCTTAGTCTCTGCAATTATGTAGTCCCTTTCTGCGAGTGGGATGTGGTCGAGATCGATAGGGGGAGGAAGCATCGGGTTTCTCAAGTCATCATTACTCTTATTTTTAGGAGGCATCCTGCTAATTTTAATTGTAGTAATAGGAAGGCAATGGTGAGTAATTACTAGGAGTTTATGTTTGAAAGTGGTTTACAGGAGGCAAGAGTGTCTTTTTCTGTGCCTGGGAAACTCCTTGATCGGTTGTGAAGGTTCATTGTGGAAATAGAGCTTTTGAAAGAGATGTCAGAGCGAGCAATCTGCAAGAAAAAGGAATAAAAAAGGTAATGAGAGGGGTTTTTATGGTTATGGTGTGGTTTCTATTGGAGGCACGGGTCTATTGCCAATTCGAATGGTTATCCCAGGAAAGCATTCAATAGGGTAACGGTTTGAGCCACATGTCATTAAATGAGTGGAGGGAGGCGTGCGGGAAAGGATGGTGGGAAAGGATGGAAGAGAAGAGGTTTTTGGAGGGGGGTCGAGGTGGTTAATGGTTTATGGGGGGGGGGGGGTGGGGTCCACAACGCTGTGGTGTTGACACGTTAGGTGGTTCCAACAAGGAGGAAAACCACTTTTCGGACCCCCCCTGCTGGTAAAGGTAGGATGGCAAGGGTGGGCCGAAACGGTGTCTGGACCGTTGAATTGGCGGAGGAATGATCTGGCATCTGGGAGAAGCTTGAGATTTAGTCACATGCGACAAACCTTTTTTTTGTCGTTTACCAACCTTAATACATGCGCGGTGAACTTTGATTAAAAACATATGCCTTCCAAAATTTGGATAACACATATTTAATACAATATTTTGGGCTAATGGCACATATTTTCATAATATTTCTAACTTAGGATAAAGTGCGCTATCAAGCCCATACTTAGGAAATAAAACATATGATGCAAAAGTTACCTCATTTAATCCTTTTGACCCCTTTGAGTTCAATTTTCCTTAACCTAAGATTATTTTTTGATCAAACAAAAAGGTGCATTTGGACTAGCGGAGCTTTATTTTACTTTATATAAGGAGAAAAAAACCTACTCTATCCTATCTATTAACTACTTCATTGATTCAACTTAAACATTTGAATCAACCTTGTTCATCTACCTAACTGACATTAGCCAAGATTAGACAGTTTGGCTAGCTTTATTCTTCAATATAATTGACAAAAATTTAAACTTGTTAGATCATGATTAAACTGTATAATCTAAACAATGGCTCAGTGGTTGTGGAGTTTTGAACAAGATGCACACAACATTCAATTTATTGTAGAAAATCAAACAATCTATCAAGTAGTGGCATTTAAATTTGCATCACTTTTAGTTCTATTTTTATTTTTTCATGGGATTCTCATCTTTATTTTTATTCTTTCTCTATTTTTTTCTTTCTTTTTCTTTTCTTTTGTTTTTCTTTATTCTATTTTCTATTTTCAAATTACCCTTTTTTCATTTTTATTTATTTATTTTTATATTTTTTTTTCTGGAAATCATTTGCAACATGCAAAATTATTTACATTTTGACATAAATAAGAGAAAATAGTCAATCACCTTGTGATCCTATAAATTATAGGACCCTAGCATAGTCATCCTATTGACATCGACACCACGTCACTGCATGGATTTCCCAGAAAACAACCTAGTCAACCCTGCAAGTTGACTTTTTAGTTGTTTACCAAAAACTTTAAAATGTTATAACTTTCACATATGGTGTCAGATTGAGGCGTTTCAAGCATTTTTGGAAAAAAAAATGACGAGATCTACGATTTGGCATAAGTTTCAAAAGATTTTGAGCACTTTTATTTTTTAGCATATTTTATATCCCCTCGATCAACAAGTATGGAACAAAATTAATATTTAAATTTACTAGTATACAAAATCTACTATAAATATAAATAAAATTATTAATAAAATACCTTAATTCAAAAAAAAAACAAAAAAAAAACAACTAACAAGTTAAAATTCAATTCCAACACCAAAACAACTAATAATATACATAAGTGCAAGAGAATCTCTTAAGCTTCTATTTAAAGATCAGTAAAAAATTAAATACATAAACTACATCTAACAAAACATGTGAGAGTGAAACACAATATGTATTAGTGAGCATGGATCTAATTTGTGATCTAATCCAAACAGATGGATAAAATTTGATGGCTTTGAGGATTTGAAAGTTTTGAAGGCGAGATATCGCTCTATTTATATTTATTTGTATAAATATTTTAAAGATTTTAAGAATTTTGAATGCTACAACAATATCCCTCGAAAGGTATGTGGGTTATTAAAAAGAGGTTTAAAGTTTTAAAGAATTTTGAATGCTACAACAGTGTCCCTTGTAGAGTATGTGGGTTATCATAAAAGATGTTTGAAGAGGTTATATATATATATATTCTAACTTATAGACAAAATGATTTTTTCACCATAATCCATCAATACAATATCAAGCATGTTTGTGAATTTTTGTTATTTAAAATACATTTTTGAATGCATAAATGGATTCAACATCCTAAAAAACCCTTGGGGAAATTGAATGCTACCAATTAAACAATTTAAACTTAAGTTTTTAAAAATCTCTACCAAATTTTGATTAAAATTAATCAGAAAAAGGCTCTGAAACTAGGTCATTCCATCTATAAATTAAACTATGCCTATATAATTATTATAAATTATACATCATATTATAAACTATACACAATATTATATAATATTTGGTTTATATATTATAATATATTATTTGGTTTATGTATTATAATAGTATATAATAGTTGACCATGACTTGATCAACTCTATGTTTACCATATTTAACAATAGTCAATGTGATGACATAGTTAAACATAGTTAAACTTTCTAGGGTGAACATGAACAACCATAGTTAGCCATGTTCAAACATAGTCAAACAATCATTAACCATAGTTAAAACATAGTCAGCGATGTTTAACAATAGTCACACACTACCAGCCATAGTCTAACCAAAGTCAACCATGATCAACTATGATCACTGTGATTGACTATGACCACCATGTTAGGTCCCTATATTACTAGTTTAGTCCCTTATTGTTGTTAGTGTAGCCCCCTTATTGTTATTTTTGTACCCTTGTAGTACCCATAATAGCCCACTATTGTTATTGTTATGCCCTTACATTATTATTGTTAGGTCAGCTAGGATTATATTGTGACCTCATGGACTCCTATATATAGAAAAGAGGTTTTTTCATTTGTATCATCCAAAAAATATTCATTTTTGTAATTTAAAGGAGGTTTCCCCGTCGAAGTGGCTGATTTGTAAGTCGTTGATCTCTATTTTCTTCTATTTTGTGAGTTGGTTTTATAACATTTGGTATTAGAGGTTTGGATTCTAGGGTTTCGCTACTTTAAACAGGTCATCGTGGAATTTTCACTATAAAATTTTTATGAGAAGGTTCAGAAGCTACAAAAAAAACCCATTTGCGTTGAAATATTTAGAAACATTGTGTAAAAAATTTAGATCTTGGTTCACAATATTTTCGGACATATGTGTTGAATTTTGCAACAAGAAACAGTTGAAATTGGCTTTCGGAAACAACATCCTTGATCCTAGTGAAAATTAAGCACCTACACTTTATGGGGCCCACACGGCCTATTTTTAGGTGTATGTCTAATTTTAGAATGTTGAGCAAAGTCTATTTATAGATGGTTGAGAAAATTATATTTATGGATGGGCGTCTATTTTTGGAATGCATGTGCGAAGTCAGTTCGTGGATTACATGTCTAAAAATAGAATGCATGTCGATTATTATTATCTCTTAATAATAATTAGACTAATAATTTATTCTCTTGAAGCACTTGATTTCATTTAACTGATGTGGAAAATTGATGCAGGGGCATTAGACACTAGCCAGCGATGGAGGAAATTTGTCCACATGTTGTGGCTAGGAGGGTTCCAAACCATTCGAATTTGTAACATCAAGGTGTCAATACCTTAGCTGTCTATTGCATTTAGATCAGTTAGAGTCAGTAGAAGTCAAATAGTTTTAGGTTCAGTCCATCTGTCCTGTTCAATTATTCGAATGAATGTAATTAGGCCTTTTGTTAGAGTAGAAACAGTCCTCACAGAGGAACCGAAGAGACACAAGACAATGCATATAAAATGTAACCCCCAAATACATTGGAGGAGGGGGATTTCCACAGTAAAGATTGTGTGTGTTAAGCATTTGTTCTCTGCTTGAATATATTTCGATGTTTGTTGATCATCAGTGTGAAATAGTAGATATACTGTCTCTGTGTGTGCATTTTCTTGATTTCGGGGTGTTTGAGCCTTCAGCATTATGTTAATTCTATGAATAATCTGCTGTGTTGAACCTCCAAAAGTCTCTCTCTGTCCATGGTTGATTGTGGTCCATATTGAGTCTCCTGAGTGTGTCTTTTTGATATGCACCCCTATGAGAAACCGAGGTGATTACAGTAACCTTGGTACCAGGCGTAGAATCGTGTGCTCGAAAGAGTGTGACCTGTAGTGTTGGATTGCCCACAGCACCGTGAGCTCAAATGGTAGTGAAAACCCCGCTTACAAAGAAATAAGTTCGTTTTGTTGTGAACTGAGAGTGTTGTCCCAAGATTCGAACCTACAGTCAACCCGTCTGAACGAATAACAAGATTTGTGTTAACCATGGTGGTACCCCGGTCAAACACTATTCATAATCCGGAGCGGGTTTGTGAAACCCAACCCACCCATATCGCACCACCTTTGTACCGAAGTGAAACCACTCAAACATCACGCGATCCTATGAAAAGCTGCCACGTCAACGAGGCAATACCGCCTCATCACTCCCTCATCGCGCGATAACTATCGACAATGAAATCAACGCGATATCGATGTACGCCATCCAATCTGGAGGCTAACTCATCGAACGGTGATCGCACTCAAAGTAACACGTAGGATAAACTAAGGTATGGGTGTGTGTATTTAATTGAAACTCGTTGATTGTATATGTGGGCCCAGGGCCTAAAGTATATTAAAGTGTTTCTTTGTCAATATCATCGGGTTATTAATATAAGCCAGAAGTGTTATAAATTTGATTATAAGGTTAGAAGGTATAAGGCGGGTCAATCTATTCTCTCGTGGTATCGTTGGTTAAGGAAGTTGGCGTATCAGCTTTAATACATTAAAATTCCCGTTGGTTGGGACTTATGACTGTTGTAGATTTATATCGTGAGGGATTAAAGTCCGGAGATATATTTAAAATTATCCAAAGTCTTAACATGGGAAAGGATAAAATATGAAATGCGTACATATGATTCAGGCGTGCAGAAATGAAGAAACATAAGGAGTTGTATATATAAGTGGCCATAACAAAAGTTGGATTAAAGAATTCATTTGTCAATTTCTACGAAATTGACAAATAAATCAGACAAGAATTAAAGGGAATTATGGACAGAAATTAGAGACCAGCTCTCCTTGGGGCCGAGTTCAATTTTTTTGCTGTCATTTGTGGTATCAGAGCTGTTTTTGAGTTGTTTTTGCAGAGAATTAACATGGCAATCCGAGTTGTTAGAGGTGTTGGCAGAAAGAGAGGCAGACCTGTTGCCAATGCAGAAGTGTTGGAGACCTTGCAGAGGGTCCAAGCCAGATTAGATGCCATGGAGCTAGGGTAGCCCAGAGATCCTGAAGACATCAGTGAACCTGAATTAGAAGAAGCTGAAGAAAATGTTGAGATTCCTCTTGAGATGAGGCTCCTCAGAACTGTTCTAGGGTCTGCAGTTAAGCCCAAGATTGAAGTGTCAAGTTTTGTAGGAGGACTGAATCCATAAGAGCTAGTGGAATGGATTAATGAAATGAACAAGTGCTTTGACTATGAAGAAATGAGTGAAGATAAGAAGGTCAAGTTTGCAGTAACAAAGCTGAAGGGACATGCTGCACTTTGGTGGGATGGAGTGCAAGCAGAAAGAAGGAGAGCTAGAAAACAGCCTATCAAAAGCTGGACCAGAATGATGGCTAAACTAAAAGGTAAATTTTTGCCTAGTGATTATCAGCTAACATTGTTTAGGCAAATGCAGAACTTGAGACAGAGGTTGCTGACAGTAAAGGAATACATAGAAGAGTTCTAGAGAGTAAGAATAAGAGCTGGGCAATTTCAAGAAACACCAGAAAATATTTCCAGATATTTGAATGGTCTCAAGCTAGAGATCCAAGATGAAATTGGTCTTCTATCTCCTAAGACAGTTGAAGAGGCCTATCATATGGCCTTGAAAGCAGAGGAGAAACTCCTGAGAAAGCAGTCTGCCAAAGGGAGAGATACTTTCCGTGGGAAGGGAAGTCAGGGTGGTAGAGGAAAGCCTACTACACCTAGAGATGGAGCTAACAGTAGCTCACCTCAGAATGCATCTACAGAGGGTGATGCAAGAGGAAGAAGGGGTTCTTACAGAGGAAGAAGAGACAGAGGCACAGGTAGAGAATTGAGGTGCTATAGATGTCATCAAGTGGGACACAAGAATTATGAGTGCCCAGAGAATATGGGTGCTGGTCCAAGAAATGCTATTGTTGCTCAGGCTGGAGAAGAGGCAAAAATTGAAGAGGAAAATTTACCAGAAAAGGGAGAGTCCTTGGTGGTTAATAAGGTCTTTTTGAAACAAGCCAAAGAGGTCACTGATTCTACACAAAGGAAGACTTTGTTTAGGAGCATATGAAAAGTCCAGGGGAAATGCTGCCAGCTAGTCATTGATAGTGGTAGCACAGACAATATGGTTTCCACTGAGGTGATAGAGAAGTTGAAGCTGAAGCCAAGGGAGCGTCCGACTCCCTACAGGGTGTCCTGGCTACATAAAGGGCACCAGCTGATTATAAAGGAACAGTGTGAGATAGAGCTGCAAATGGGAAACTACAAAGATAAAGTCCTCTGTGATGTGATGCCCATGGATGTGTGTCACATACTGCTGGGTAGACCTTGGCATTTTGACAGAGCAGCAGTGCATGATGGCAAGAAGAACACGTACAAGTTCTTCAAAGATGGGGTACATCATACATTGATACCCATGGAAGAAGGAGAACCATCAAGCAGAGTGGCTGATCCAAATACCTTGTTGCTGAGTGGGAAGGAGTATCTACAACAGATTGAAGAAGAAGAGGTAAGCTTTACTTTAGTTTGCAAACCTAAGTTAGTTCTTACTTCTACAAATATTTTTGATTTGCCAATAGAAATCCAAGAGATGTTAGACAATTATTGTGACATTGTTGTGGATGATTTACCTGATGAGCTGCCCCCTGTGAGGAAGATCCACCATCAGATAGATTTTATCCCAGGTTCAAATCTGTCAAATAAGGCAGCCTACAGAATGACTCCCACAGAGAATGAGGAAATAAGGAAGCAAGTACAGGAATTAGTGGACAAAGGGCTGATCAGAGAAAGTTTGAGTCCATGTGCAGTACCAGCAGTATTGAGCCCAAAGAAAGATGGAGGCTGGAGAATGTGTACTGATTCCAGAGCAATCAATAAGATAAAAATAAGGTACAGATTCCCTTTGCCCAGAGTTGATGATTTAATGGATTGTTTGAGTGGTGCCAAATATTTTTCAAAGTTAGATTTAAAAAGTGGATATCATCAGATTAGAATAAAGGAGGGTGATGAGTGGAAAACTACCTTTAAAACGAATGAAGGACTGTATGAATGGATGGTAATGCCTTTTGGGTTGTCAAATGAACCTAGCACTTTTATGAGAGTTATGAATGAAGTGTTGAAATAATTTATTGGTAAATTCGTGATAGTGTATCTGGATGATATATTAGTTTTCAGCAAAACTAAAGAAGAACATCTAAGGCATCTTAATTATGTCTTGAAGAAGCTGCACTTAGAGAAACTGCTGATAAACTTAAAGAAATGCTCATTCATGAAGGAAGAGTTGGTTTATTTGGGCTTTGTTGTTTCTGCAGAAGGATTGAAGATGGACCCAAAAAATGTTAAGGCAATTGTGGAGTGGTCTTCACCCAGAAATGTTTTTTAGGTAAGAAGTTTCCATGGACTTGCCAGTTTTTACAGAAAATTTATAAGGAACTTCAGTAAGATTAATGCACCCATCATTGAGACAATAAAAAAGAGCAAACAACCATTTAAATGGACTGTTGAAGCGGAAATAAACTTTAAACTTTTGAAGCAAAATATAACTGAAAATCTTGTTTTAATTCTGCCTGATTTTACTAAACCATTTCAAGTGAAGTGTGATGCTAGTGGAGAAGCCATTGGAGCTGTGCTGAGTTAGGATGATAGGCCTGTAGCTTATTTCAGTGAAAATCTGAATGACACCAGAAGGAAGTATTCTTCTTATGAGAAGGAATTCTATGCAATTGTTCAGGCATTGAAAAAGTGGAGGCATTATTTAATGTCCAAAGAATTTGTATTATACTCTGATAATCATGCTTTGTAGTACATTGTACAACAACCCAAGTTAAATCATAAGCATGCCAAATGGGTTGAGTATCTCCAAAGTTTTAACTTTGTTTTGAAACATATAAGTGGCCAAGCAAATAAAGTAGTTGATTCTTTGAGTAGGAGGCACATGCTTGTTCAAGAAACCAATTTTGAAGTTGTAGGATTTGATTTTCTCAAAGAACTTTATAAAACAGATTTAGATTTTAAGGAAGCATTCGAAGAATGTTCTAACCTTGCTCTAACAGATAGAAGCTAGTGGCTGGATTATTTCTTGCAGGAGGACTTACTATTCAGGAGAAACCAACTGTGTGTACCAAAATGTTCCATGAGAGAAAATTTGATCAAGGAGAAGCATAGTGGTGGACTTGCTAGGCACTTTGGTACTAATAAAACTTATGAGCAGCTGAGTCACTTCTATTATTGTCCCAAGATGAGAGCACAAGTGGAAAAGTTTGTGAAAAATTTCAAAATTTGTCAATATGCCAAAGGAAGGAGCCAGAATGCAGGATTGTACACTCCCTTACCTATTCCAGACAGGCCTTGGGACATGGTGAGTATGGATTTTGTTCTAGGATTGCCCAAGACTCAGAGAGGGAATGATGCAGTCTTTGTTGTAGTGGACAGATTTTCCAAAATGGCACATTTTATTCCATGTTATAAAATTAGTCATGCCACCCATGTTGCTAACTTGTTTTTCAAAGAAGTTGTTAGGTTGCATGGATTTCCCAAGAGTATTGTTTCAAACAGAGACACCAGATTTGTGGGCCATTTTTGGAGGACCCTATGGAGGAAACTTGGTACTAAGCTGAATTTTAGCTCAGCTTATCATCCTCAGACTGATGGACAAACTGAGGTAGTGAATAGAAGTCTGGGAAATTTGTTGAGAAGTCTTGCAGGAGAACATCCCAAGCAGTGGGATCATATTTTTCCCCAGGTAGAATATGCATATAATGAATCACCAAATAGAAGCACAGGGTAGATTCCATTCCATATTGTTTATGGAATGCACCCCAGAGGAATATAAGAGTTAAGAAATCTTGGAAAGGCAGAGCTGAGGAGTGATAATGGTGAGTAATTTGCTTCAAAAATCCAAGCCATACATGAACAAGTGAAACAGCAGCTACAAGGTAGCAACATCAAATAAAAAGGCAGAGAAAACTTGAGCAGAAGAGAAGTCCATTTTGAAGTAGGAGATCTAGTTTTGGCACACTTGAGAAAGGAGAGATTCCCAAAGAAGCAGTATAACAAACTGAAGTTTAAAAAGATTGGGCCATGCAAGATACTTAGAAATTTTTATGCTAATGCTTATGAGATTGAATTGCCTCCTGATGTTGGAATATCTCCCATTTTTAATGTTGCAGATTTGTACAAGTATGAAGATGATGGTGTCGAAGAAGGACTAGCAGACAAGGAACAGATTGACTGGGCAAAGAAGCTACCTCCAGCACAACCATTGCAACCAGAGAAGATATTGGACAAAAGAGTGTCCAAGAAGACCAGAGGACAAGAGTAATTTTAGTACTTAATCAAGTGGAAGGACTATCCAGAGGAAGATGCCACTTGGATGACTGAAGGAATGTTGCAGAAAATAGGCAGATCAGTGGAAGAACTCATGGACAGGAGTCCATGAAGGAAAATTTCCCTCGGGAGTTTGATGCAGGGGCATTAGACACTAGCCAGCAATGTAGGAAATTTGTCCACATGTTGTGGCTAGGAGGGTTCCAAACCATTCGAATTTGTAACATCAAGGTGTCAATACCTTAGTTGTCTGTTGCATTTAGATCAGTTAGAGTCAGTAGAAGTCGAATAGTTTTAGGTTCAGTCCATCTGTCCTGTTCAGTTATTCGAATGAATGTAATTAGGCCTTTTGTTAGAGTAGAAATGGTCCTCACAGAGGAACCAAAGAGACAGAAGACAATGCATATAAAATGTAACCCTTGGATACATTGGAGGAAGGGGATTTCCATAGTAAAGATTGTGTGTGTTAAGCATTTGTTCTCTGCTTGAATATATTTCGATGTTTGTTGATCATTAGTGTGAAATAGTAGATATATTGTCTCTGTGTGTGCATTTGCTTGATTCCGAGGTGTTTGAGCCTCCAGCGTTGTGTTAATTCGATGAAGAATCTACTTTGTTGAACCTCCGAAAGTCTCTCTCTGTCCATGGTTGAGCGTGGTCCATATTGAGTCTCCTGAGTGTGTCTTATTTATATGCACCCCTGTGAGAAACCGAGGTGATTACAGTAACCTTGGTACCGGGTGTAGAATCTTGTGTTCGAAAGAGTGTGACTTGTAGTGTTGGATTGCCCATAACACCGTGAGCTCAACTGGTAGTGAAAACCCCACTTAAAAAGAAATAAGTTTGTTTTGTTGTGAACTGAGAGTGTTGTCCCAAGATTTGAACCTAGAGTCAAACTGTTGGAATGAATAACAAGAATTGTGTTAACCCTGGTGGTACCCCGGTCAAACACTGTTCATAATCCGGAGTAGTTTTGTGAAACCAAACCCACCCATATCACACCGCCTTTGTATGGAACACTCAAACATCACGCGATCCTGTGAAAAGCTGCCACGTCGACGAGGCAATACCGCCTCATCGCTCCCTCATCGCGTGATAACTATCGATGGTGAAATCAGCGTGATATCGATGTATGCCATCTGATCTGGAGGCTGGCTCATCAAACGGTGATCGCACTCAAAGTAACACGAAGGATAAACTAAGGTATGGGCGTGTGTATTTAATTGAAACCCGTCAATTGTATATGTGGGCCCAGGGCCTAAAGTATATTAAAGTGTTTCTTTGTCAATATCGTCGGGTTATTAATATAAGCCAGAAGTGTTATAACTTTGATTATAAGGTTAGAAGGTATAAGGCAGGTCAATCTATTCTCTCATGGTATCATTGGTTAAGGAATTTGGCATATCGGCTTTAAAACATTAAAATTCCCGTTCGTTGGGACTTAGGACTGTCGTAGATTTATATCGTGAGGGATTGAAGTCCGGAGATATATTTATAATTATCCAAAGTCTTAACATGGGAAAGGATAAAATATGAAATGCGTACATATGATTCAGGCGTGCAGAAATAAAGAAACATAAGGAGCTGTATATAAAAGTGGCCATAACTAAAGTTGGATTAAAGCATTCATTTGTCAATTTCTACGAAATTGACAAATAAATCGGACATGAATTAAAGGGAATTATGGACAGAAATTAGAGACCAGCTCTCCTTGGGGCCGAGTTCAATTTTGTCGCTGTCACAAACTTGTTGACTGAAGTAATTTCGAGTTCTAAGGTTGGTTGGTGGGACATGCAAGTGGACTTCATTGTAACTAAGTGATACAAAGTTGTAACAGAGTTGGATGTGTAGTTATGTGAGTTGTAAAGTAGTTTAACTCAGTTAAGTGAGTTAAACTCAGTTGTGCTAGTTGTAACTAGTTGTAACTAAAGATACACTAGCGAGAGATCAGTGAATTAAATATTAAACTAATTCACTTGGAGTGATCTCACATGTAACTGAAGATTTACTATTGTTAACTCCATACATGTTAGATCCAGTGGAGACCTAGTTGAGAGATAGGTGAAAGGAATAGTTTGACTATCAGTTGTGACATTAGTGGGTGCACTCATGAAACCGCACATAGCTTGGATGTTCCTATTAATATTTCACAGTCAAGTCAGGCTATAATGAATCATTGCGAGGTTCTTGACCATCAAGGATTGCACAGTGGAGGCAGGTTGTCAGGAGGCAGTAAATTGGTGCATGTGTGAGCCAATTTTCATATGACAGTGTGAGATGATTGTATATTGTACTGAGAGCTCCTGGTTTAGAGTTTTGTATGAGATTTTTTCATGATCCATGATATATACATAACATATGATAGTGGGCTTTTTAGCTTTATGATTTCCCGACAAAAACATATGTGTTATGTGTGATTGATCTTTCTTCATGTGTTTACAATTGGCGATTAAATTTCCACAAAGAATTTAAGTAGAAGGATTATGTATTTAGCAGTGGAATATAATTGCTAGACTAGGAGAATCCAGGAAATACATAATTATATTAAAATTTCTACA
Source organism: Pinus albicaulis (assembly GCA_034641835.2). NCBI lineage: Eukaryota > Viridiplantae > Streptophyta > Pinopsida > Pinales > Pinaceae > Pinus > Pinus albicaulis. Next base: position 959,124,216 of record CM076574.1, read on the forward strand.
TGGTATCGAAGAAAAGAAGATTGCAATATTGAAGCAGTAGCTGAATTTGCTGGTGGAAACATTAAAATTTGTTGTAAGAATTTCTTGGTGCGACAATTGAGTAAACATCGAAATGACTTTAAATGGCTTGTGGCTAGATTATGCACTCGAGGGCAGCTTGAACTACATTTCTTGTAATGATAGGATGGAGGCGGTGCTTGAAGATAATGGCTTGAAGGAATTCTTCGATAGTGATGTTCCTAAGCCCACTTCGACGGATGTTGCATTACTTGACACCTAGCAAAAGAAAGTAGCAAAGCCGAGAAGGATTCTATAGGAAGGTGTGTGATACCATATTGTCTCAAGCCTTCATGGGAAAGCCACTCTATTTTCCATGTGGAAGGCTTTGATGGATATTTTCCAAAGCAGCAGCGACCATAGGAAATTGGCGCTGAAGGATAAACTCAGAAAGATCGAGATGGAAAAGAATGACACTATTCCAGTATACTTAACAAAGTTTTTCCAATGCAGGGATGAGCTTGGGAGTGTAGGAGTAAGTGTTGTTGATGATTATTTGGTGAGCTTGGCTCTCTTGGGATAGGAAAAACTACCAGATTGGGAACAATTGTGGTTAGATCTAGTGCAAGAGGAGTTCAGGCAGAACACCAGAGATGGATCTTCATCAAAGCATGATGATGAAGAGGATTTTTCTTTGCCTACAAAGGTGAAGAAGGGTAAGGGGAAGAAATTCCATTCTAAATCTGAGGCTGGTGAAGATGGAAAGGAGCACAACATGTCCAAAGTGAAGTGTTTTCACTGTCACGAGAATGGACATATTGCCACAAATTGTCCACATAAGAAGAAGAACAAGATGGCTGCTAGAGCTACAGCTGGTGAGGCTCTTGGCTCGAAATTTAAGCTTGAATTCTCATTGATCACATGCATGGTTTCAAGTGCATTGGGATCAGGATGGTACTTGTATAGTGGTGCTTCCTTTCACATGACAGGAGATAAGAAACTTTTCAGTGACTTGGAGGAGAAATATATCTAGATGCATACTGAGTTGGGTGATGATGGACGGTACAGTGCGATTGGCATTGGTACCATTACCTTTCATAGGGCATCAGGTAAACTCTTTCATTTAAAATATGTTATGCATGTTCCAGGTTTGAAGAAAAATTTATTCTCAGTCGCAATGTTAGAGGATGGAGGCTATGATGTTGTCTTTAGTGAAGGAAAAGTTTTCCTGTGACACAAAGCAACAGGGAAAAACAAGAAGGTTGGGATTCGAGTTAAGAATCTCTATAGACTTGATGTAGATGGGATTTCTATTGCGCTTCCTACTATTGGGAAGTGTGAAAAAGCCATGCAATTGGCGCTTGAGAGGGATCTAGATTTGCATGCATGGAAGAGTGAATATCGAGATGTGGAGCACCCGCAAGATGAGGGTCATGGAGTGGGAGAAATCACTCATGCAAAGAAATTTCGTGCCATATCGGCGGAGGGAGTGCATGCGGTTATACCACCAAGTGAGAGGTGGGGCAAAATGCAAGAGTAATCCCAAGAAGAAATTTCTGGGCAGGATTCATTGAGATGGTGTGGATCTCATGAATTGAACTTGGCTACGAGGAGCCCACAATATAGCAGTAGAAGGATCAGTTAGATTGATGCAGTAAGATGTCATGAGAACATGAAATCAAAGTGATAGTGTCAGATATTGGAGCGCGGATTAGAGTTGACAGCAAGTGTAGAGTGCATGGATGTAGAGGTCAACAATGCAATGGATCCTGAAGACATGTGCAGTTGGTACCAGCAGAAGTCAGAAGACTTTGATGACAGATGCATTATACTAATTCAATTTTTTGGAGGCTATTCAGTTTCAGAAGCGTTGCATGTGCGAGAAACACTAGAGACGTGTTGCATGCAAAGGTTGCAGGGCGAATGCATGGAATTACATGTCGCATGCAAAGACATTCCTTTCTTGTTTAGAGGGAGTGTTGAATTTTGCAACAAGAAACAATGAAATTGGCATGCGAAAACAACATCCTTGATCCTAGTGAAAATTAAGCACCTACACTAGGTGGGGCCCACATAGGCTAATTTTAGGTGTATGTCTAATTTTAGAATTTTGAGCAAATTATATTTATAGCGAGAGTCTATTTATAGATGGTTGCGAAAATTATATTTATGGATGGGTGTCTATTTTTGGAATGCATGTGCAAAGTCAGTTCGTGGATTGCATGTCTAAAAATAGAATGCATGTTGATTATTATTATCTCTTAATAATAATTAGACAATAAATAATAATGTATTCTCTTGAAGCACTTGATTTTAGTTAACTGATGTGGCAAACCAGTTGACTGAAGGAATTTTGAGTTCTAAGGTTGGTTGTTGGGACATGCAAGTGGACTTCATTGTAACTGAGTGATACAAAGTTGTAACAGAGTTGGATGTGTAGTTATGTGAGTTGTAAAGTATTTTAACTCAGTTAAGTGAGTTAAAATCAGTTGTGCTAGTTGTAACTAGTCGTAACTAAAGATACACTAGTGAGAGATCAGTGAATTAAATATTAAATTAATTCACATGGAGTGATCTCACATGCAACTAAATATTTACTACTATTAACTACATGCATGTTAGATCTAGTGGAGACCCAGTTGAGAGATATGTGAAAGGGACAATTTGACTATCAGTTATGACATTAGTGGGTGCACTCATGCAACCACACACACATTGGATGTCATGCCTATGAATATTGCACAATCAAGGCAGGCTAGAATTAATCATTGAGAGGTTCTTGACCATTAGGGATTGCACAGTGGAGGTAGGCCGTTAGGAGGTAGTAAATTGGTTCATGTGTGAGCCAATTTTTGTATGACGGTGTGAGACGATTGTATATTGTACTGAGAGCTCTTGTATTAGAGTTTTGATAATATTCTTTCATGATCCATGATATATACATAATATATGATAGTGTGGTTTTTAGCTTTATGATTTCCCGGTAAAAACATCTGTGTTATGTGTGATTGATATTTCTTCATGTGTTTGCAATTGGCGATTAAATTTCCGCAAAGAATTTAAGTATAAGGATTATGTATTTAATAGTGACATATAATTGTTAGATCAGGAGAATATAGGCAATACGTAATTGTGTTAAAATTTCTACAATATGATCTGTGGAAGTTAGGGTTTTTGCAGGCTCCCGAAATTTCATCTCAAAGAGGTGATCTTGGGAAAACCGTCACAACTCTCTCTTGGAGCATTAGATTGGAATTCTGCAAAAAGTGGCTGAAATTACACAGATTGTAGTTTCGTGTGTATTGATTTAAGAGCTGAAGGAGGAAACAATGACACGTTTCATGACATACAAGATTTCTCTACTGAACCAGTCCATAATTAGGTCATTGTGGGAGATTTGGCATAACTTGCCTTGAAGAATCCAAATCAGGTCAGACATGTGGCATTAAAAAGAAGACTCAGAGGGTACTTCAGAATCGAAGATAAAATCTTGTTGATGCGAAATTACAGAGATATATCAGTTTCAATACTGAGCTCCTCAAAAGGAAGAAAAGGAGTGTATTTTATACAAAATTGCATAAGTCTTATTTGAAAAATCAAATTGAAGTGATTCCAAGGGAATATTGAAGAATAAATATCAGTATTGGGTTCTAAAATCCCCCCTAAAAATAATTCAACACCCATTAAGCCCTCATAAGGATCTACTATGACTCATGAAAAGTAAGAAGTGCAACATGATATATCAAAATTATGAGACCAAGTGCAACAAATTTCACTCTCACAACAAAAAATGAAATGGAATCTAAAATGGATGGTTTGAAGAAAGGTATGGAAGCTAAAATGAATTGCATGGAATCTAATATGGACGGTTTGAAGAATGTAATGGAAGCTAAGATGGATGGAATGGAATATGAGATCGATGAAAAAATGAAAGGCAACATGGAAGACATGAAGAATGATCTAAAAGCAGACATGGAAGGTTTGACAAAGTTGATACAAGAAATTATTCCTAATGGCAAAATGGTAGTAGAGGAAACTCATGATGAGAAAAAAATAAATGTTAATCTTGATTTCATAACCTCTAATGTTAGATTTAAGACCCACCATATTCCAAAGACCGATATGAGCAAGTTTGATGGAAAGGACCCTATAACATGGATACTACAGATGGAGAAATATTTTAATCTCCATAATTTGCGAAACACACAAAAAGGTACACATTGAAACTTTATACTTAGAAGAAAATACATTTGTATGGTATCAATGGCTTTTCTCTAGTAAAAAAATTGTCACTTGGTCAATTTTTACAGAGGAAATGATAGCACATTATGAGGATACAAAGAGAAACAAATTCTTTAGCCAATTGATAAATCTCAAACAAAAGGGTTCAATGATGGATCACATTGAGTACTTCCAAAAATTGGATATAAGGGTAACTGATATTCCATAGGAACACAAGATTTATGTCTTCATAGGAACTTTAAAGGATAACATCCAACATGAGGTTCACCTTTGGGAACCTGATTCATTACAAAAGGCATTCAGGTTAGGAAAAATATTTGAAAGAAAAATTATGGTGACAAGGAAACCTACCACTCACAACTATAAAGATGGAAGTGTTGTTACTCCTAGACTTCCACAACCTACAAGGTTGACACAACAACAATTAGAAGAAAAAATAACAAAATGGATTTGTTATAGTTGTGATATAAAATACACTAAAGGTCATAAGTGTGCTGAGAATAAATTATTTTACATAGATTATGAAGAGGAGGAAGAAAAGGAACATGAAACTTCAAAAGAAGAGGATATATACTAGGAACTAGCCCTAGAGGAAGAAGAAATGAATCTGACCATATCCTATAATTAATTGGTAGGAATTACTACTCCTCAAACTCTCAAGATAGAAGGAAATATAAATAAGAAAAATGTAATAGTTCTTATTGATTCAGGTAATACCCATAATTTTATTCATTTTAAGGTAGCCAAGGAATTGAATTGCTTCCTATACCCATCACCAAAGTGTCAAGTGATGGTGGAAAATTGAGGAACTATAAATTTCTCTAGAAAGTGCCATAATATCAATCTAACCACGAGGGAATATGTATTTGATAGTTCAATGCTTTCCATTACAATGGGTGGTGTTGATGTTGTACCAGGAGTACAATGGTTACAATCTTTGGGGAAGGTAGCTTTTAATTTTCAAGAACTTTTCTTGAATTTTTTTTCGGAAGGAAAGGAAGTTGAATTACGGGGTATCATAGGGAAACTGGGAAATATAATAAGCTCTAATATAATGACAAAGCTTCTGAAGAAATAAAAACGAGGTTTAGTTTCACAATCATGCTTACCAAAAGTTCCAACATCAAAATTATCTGTTTCTCCAGATCTCCAAAAATTCTTGGAAAATCATTCCAAGGTTTTTGAAACTCCCAAATGATTCCCACCTATTGGTGATCATGATCATGCTATTCATTTGATTCCAGGAATTGTTCCTCTAAACATCAGGCCTTACAGATATCCTTATGTCCAAAAGAGAGAAATTGAACGTATGATTGCAGAAATGCTAGAGGCTAGTATAATTCAACCTAGTCAAAGTTATTTCTCTGCTCCAATAGTATTGGTGCACAAGAAGGATGGAACATGGCACATGTGTCTAGATTATAAGGAGCTCAATAAGCTCACTATTAAAGATAAATTTCCCATTCATGTGATTGATGAATTATTGGATTAATTACATGGAGAAATTTATTTCACCAAGTTGGATCTTCGTTCAGGATATCATCAAATTAGAATTAAGAATAAAGACATTCTAAAAACAAAATTTCGAACTCATGAGGGTCATTATGGTTTTTTGGTCGTTCCTTTTGGCCTTACGAATGCACCTTCTACATTTCAAGGATTGATGAATTCCATTTTCAAACCCTTCCTTAGAAAATTTTTGTTAGTATTTTTTGATGATATACTAATCTACAACAGGTTTTGGAAGGATCATATTCAGCATGTTGCTAGGGTGCTCAAACTATTGGAGGAGAAAGAGTTATATGCAAAAATCTCCAAATGTTTCTTTGGATTACAAGAGATGGAATATCTGGGTCATATTGTATTTCAGGGGGGTGTTAAGATGTACCCTAACAAAATTAAAGCCATTAAGGAATGGAAAGTCGCCACAACCATAAATCAGTTGCGACGATTTCTCGGGTTAACGAGGTATTATCGCAAGTTTGTTAAGAATTATGGGAGAATAGAAGCACCTATAACAAGATTATTAAAGAAAGATTCATTTTCATGGACTCCTGAAGCAACTAAGGCCTTTGAACATCTTAAAGAGGCAATGTGTCAAGCACCAGTCTTAGCTATTCCAGACTTCACAAAAACCTTTATTGTAGAATGTGATGCCTCGGGAAATGGAATTGGTGATGTTTTAATGAAAGAAGGAAGACCCATTTATTTTGAAGTCAATCCAATCAAAGGAAAGTATTTACAGAGAGCTATTTATGAGAATAAAATGTTGGAAATACTATATGCACTAAAGAAATGGTGACCTTACCTAATGGGAAGACACTTCAAGATAAAAAATGATCATGATAGCCTTAAATAATTTTTGGAACAAAGACTATCTTTAGAAGAGCAGAAAAAATTGGGCCACAAAAAAAGGAAGCTAAATGTTGTTTCAAATGCACTCTCAAGAAAGGATGAGGATGTGGAATAATTTCTTTGTGCCGTTTCTATTATCCAACCAAATTGGATAACTGAAGCAAGGGAGGAATGGAAGAATGGTGAAGAAGTGTGTACACTCATTCAAAAGTTGTAGCAAGATCCCAATACATTTGATACATTTAGTTGGAAAAATGATTCCTTATGGTACAAATATCGCTTATATATTTGTAATAATTCCCAACTAAAACAAAAGATTCTTTTGGAATTGCACGTCTCTGGCTTAGGAGGACACTCAGTATTTTTAAAAACTTACCAGAGGGTAAAGAAATATTTTTTTTGGGATGGCCTTAAATTTTATATTCAAAAGTTTGTGGTGGAATGTTTGGTTTGATAGCAAAATAAAGTTGAGACAATTAAGATCTCGGGTCTCCTACAACATTTATCCATTCCAAGTCAACATTGGGAGGAGGTTTCAATGGATTTTATCACAGGTTTACCTAAGTCTGAAGGAAATAGTGACATCATGGTGGTAGTCTATAGACTTATGAAGTATGCACACTTTTTTGAATTATCTCATCCATTTAAAGTGAGTACAGTTGCTACTGCATTTACGGAAACAATTCAAAATCTACATGGAAATCCAAAGATTATTGTAAGCGATAGAGATCCCATTTTCACTGGAAATGTTTGGAAATAATTATTTTCCTGTTTGGGTACTCAACTAGCTCTTAGTTCATCTTATTATCCTCAATCTGATGGGAAAAATGAGATAGTGAACAAATGTTTGGAAGGATATCTCCGTTGATTTGTATCTGATAAACAAACACAATGGTTCAAGTGGATACCTCTTTTTGAATGGTGGTATAACATTTCCTTCCATACTACAGCAAAAATGACCCCATTTATGGCACTTTATGGATATCATCCACCATCCATCACATCATCTTTAAGAGAAAATTCAAAGGTTAAAGTACTGGAAGATCACATCGAGCATCAACAACAACTTCTCCAACTCTTAAAGGATAACCTAAATTTGGCACAGGGTCGAATGAAGCAACAGGCATATCAACATCGTAGCGAGAGAAGTTTTGATTTAGGTGACTGGGTATTTTTATGGCTACAACCATACAAATAAATGTCCCTCAAGCAAGCTAAGAAGGATAATAAATTATCACCAAATTACTATGGTCAATACAAGGTTTTGCAAAAGTTTGGTACTATGGCGTACAAATTGGAGCTTCCTTCATCTTCCCTAATGCACCCAGTTTTCCATGTTTCATGCTTAAAGAAGGTTATAGGTGACAAAATTATGGTTCAAACATTATTTCCCTAACATGATTAGGAAGGAAAAATCATATTGGAACCTGAAGCAGTCACGAAAATAAGAAATCGACAGCTACGAAATTGATCAATTTTAGAGTATCTCATCAAGTGGAAGAACTTACCCACTAAAGATTCCACATGGGAGGATGAGAATTTTATATAGAAGCATCCAAAACTACTCAAGCGTTAAGGAAAACACTTTTTTGAAGGAGAGGTGCATGTTAGGTCCCTATATTACTAGTGTAGTCCCTCATTTTTTTTAGTGTAACACCCTTATTATTATTTTTGTACCCTTGCAGTCCCCATATTTTTATTATTGTGCCCCATAATAGCACACTATTGTTATTTTTTTGCTCTTAAATTATTATTGTTAGGTCGGATAGGATTATATTTTGACCCCATGGACTCCTATATATATAAAGGAGGTTTTATCATTTGTATCATCCAAGAATTGTTCATTTATGTAATGTAAAGGAGGTTTCTTCCTCGAAGAGGCTAATTTATAAGTCATTGATATCTCTTTTCTTCTATTTTGTGAGTTGATTTCATAATGCACCATGGTCAACCATTGTCAACCATAGTTGACTATATTTTGAATGGTTGACTATGTTGTAGGTTTTAACCCTGTACATAAATTATCTGCAAACAAATCTTAAAAACAAAAAATAAACAATAGCGAGAGCATAAAACATAAAACAGATATACACAGAGATTTTCCCCTGGATCCCAAATCGGGATGACCAGCTTGTTTTTCATTATATTCATTTTAGTGTTACAACACATATATATATACATGCCGAAGCATACATAAACCCTAATCAATTAACCCTGGATTAGAACATAACTGTAGTTCCCTTGACCGGATCTACAAAATACCAGGGGTCGAAGACCATCATGCCCCAAAACCATGTGCAAACCCATGCACAAAACCATGGGCGGGTCCGCCCACCAAAAAACAAGGTCCAAAGAATATAACACATACCCAAAATTCTCCCACTTGTTGTTTTCTTTCCGCAGGGGGACACAGGAGAGCTTAGTCATTAGCCCAACTCTGCAACATCCATTGTTTCTATACACCAAGAGAATTTCTGAGTGCACACAGACTTCGTCAATGCATCTACAAAATTATTCAAGGTGTCCACCTTTACTAGCAACACCCTTTTAGCCTCAACCATATCTCTCAGAAAGTGATATTGAACATCAATGTGGTTTTTATTTGAATGATAAGCAGGGTTCTTAGCCAATAAAATTACACTTTGGCTATCACAGTCTATCCTTATAGCTTGCTACACCAAACCCATACTTGAACACAATCTCTGTAACCAAATTGCTTCTTTGCTTGCATGAGTGGCTGCTATGTATTCTGCCTTTGTAGTTGAAAGAGCCACTACAAACTGTCTTTTACTCATCCAACTGACTTCACCTCCAAATAGGCTAAACATATACCCACTTGTAGATCTTCTTTCATCCTTATCTCTAGCCCAGTCTGCATCAAAAAAACCACAAATGTCCAACACTCTTTCCAATCCTAGTCTTCCCTGGTAGCACAAGCCATAATCACTAGTGCCATGCAAATATCTGAAAACCCGCTTCACTGCTATCCAATGCTCCTTCCTTGGGTTTGTCATAAACCTGCCCAATACTCCCACTGCATGTGCAATGTATGGTCTAGTACAGACCATTACATACATCAGGCTACCCACTACACTTGCATATGGAACATGGGACATATCCTCCTCTTCTTCTTGTGTCTTGGGACACTGTTCAGCAGACATCTTTGTACCTACAAGAATTGTAACATTCACTTGTTTACTATCCTGCATATTGAACCTCTGCAATATAGTCTCCATATAGATCCTCTGGTTTAACCAGAGCTTCCTCTTTTCCTGATCTCTCTTAATTTCCATGCCCAGAATATAGTTTGCAGCACCAAGATCCTTCATGTCGAATTTGGAGAATAGTTGGGTCTTCAAATCTTGGATAATTTATTTTTCATTTCCAATCAACAACATATCATCCACATACAAGACCAAATAAATAACACGGTCAACAACTAATTTAAAATAAACACAGTGATCCTCCTTGCTTCTGGTGAAGCCAAGTCCCCGTATATAAGTATCAAATTTTTGATACCACATCCTTGGTGACTATTTTAACCCATACAGAGACTTCTTTAACCTGCATACCAGTTCTTTCTTCCCCTTCACCATAAATCCCTTAGGTTGTTTCATGTAGATATCCTCTTCCAGATCCTCATGAAGAAATGATGTCTTCACATCCATCTGCTCTACCTCAAAATCAAATGCAACAGCAACAGATAAAAGTAATATAATAGAAGTAACTTTGGCAACAAGAGAAAAATATCACCAAAATCAATTCTCGGCACTTGGGAATAACCTTTTGCTACCAACCTAGCTTTGTATTTCTCCACCTTGCCTTCTACATTCATCTTCTTCTTAAACACCCATTTGCTCCCGACTGGCTTCCTTCCAGCCAGCAACTCCACCAGATCCCATGCCTCATTTTTATGCAAGGATGACATCTCATCAACCATGGCCTCCTTCCATAGTTTTCCATCCTCTAAATCTACGGCCTCCCTGACAGTTCTGGGATCATCATCAGTTATAGTTAAAGAAAAATTTGAACATAAATCAGATGGACTATACCTTTCTAGTTGTCTTCTTTTTCGAACTGATCTTCTCACAGATGGAGTTTGTGGCTCTTCCTCTTCTGAGTCTTCTTCTGTTGTAGATTTTGATTCATCCTCCTTTAGCTCAAACTCTATATTCTCAAGTTCCTTTGGTAGGAATTCATGTTTAACAACATCTTTCACCTCTCTAAACACCACATCTCGGTTGTACACAACCTTCCTTATTTCCGGGTTCCAAAGCTTGTAACCCTTTAAACCATCCTTATACCCAATAAATATGCACCTTTCAGATTTATTATCCAACTTGGTCCTTTTCATGTACATATGCATCACATCCAAATACCCTCATATGTGAAAGAGAGGGTTTCTTACCAGTCCATACCTCATGTGGAGTCTTATCCTCCAACGCTGATGAAGGTGATCCATTAACCAAGTAACATGCAATCTCCACCGCCTCTCCCTAGAATTATTGTCCTAACCCAATACCACTGAGCATGCTTCTTGCATTTTCCATCAGCATTATTTTCATTCTTTCTGCAGCTCCATTTTTCTGAGGTGTGTATGCAGTAGTCTTCTACCGTGCTATACCACACTTCTTACATAAATATTCAAATTCCTTCTTGCAGAACTCCCCACCATTATCTGTCCTCAGCACCTTTATCTTCTTCTCTGTTTGGTTTTCCACAAGAGCCTTAAATTCTTTAAATCTGTCAAAGACTTCAGATTTCTTCCTCAAAAAATATATCCATGTATTCCTTGAGAATTCATCTATGAATGAAACATATTACACAGACTTACCTAGTGATGGAACCGACACAGGTCCAAACACATCACTGTTCACAAGTTCTAATATCTTGTTCGCCCTATTAGCACTAGAAGGAAAACTCACCTGATTCTGCTTCCCATATACACAATGTTCACAGAAATCGAAATCCAGAGAGATATTAGACATACCGTCTACCATACCATTTCCATGCAATATCTGAAGGCCCTTATCTCCAATATGTCTTAGCCTTTGATGCCACAGCATGGTCTTTTCTCCAAAAACTGCTAGGCTTTCCGCTCCACTTTCGGGAACCACATAACTGTTGCACCCATCAATAATAGTGTTGCCTTGAAGATTCTACAGAGTTCCAATCCGAACACCCCGCATTAATACCAGTGCTCCCCAAACCATCTTACAATTATCTTTCTCAAACACTATTTTTACACTTGCATCATCCATCTTTCTTACAAAAATCAGATTTATGGCCAATGCAGGAATGTGCAAAACACTAGGAAGTGTTCTAATTCCTTCCACCTTGCAGCTTCAACTTGACTTTTCCACGTCTGATGATTCTGACCTTCCTATCATCACCTAAGAAGACATCACCGCCATCATATTTCTCATACTCGCAGAACCACTCCCTATGGGAGTGAAGTGAAAGTATGCACCCGAGTCAATCAACCATGACTCATGTTCTATATGTGTATTTGAAGAAGAAGCAAAACACACATCCCCGCCTTCATCCGAGGTGGTTTTTGCCTCTAAAGAAGGAGCATCATCATATCCCTTTCCTTTCTCAAGAGCTTTACATCTGCAGTCCATTTTGTAGTGCCCTTCCTTTCTGCATTTCCAGCACACCTTTACAAACTTTCCAGGAGATTTAGATCTCCTCCTAGATTTATATCTCCCACTTGAAACCTTATTCTTGTTTCTGTTCTGGGACCTTCCTCGTACAGATAAGGCATCTCCATTCTGACCCTCCATATTTCTCTATCTCATTTCCTCCGACAGTAAGGCTGAGACAATGTCATAAAAATTCAAGGTATTTGTATTGCTACCTATTGCAGTAACCAAACTATCCCAAGAGTCTGGTATATAACACAACAAAATGATGCACTTATCTTCATCTGATATTTTAATATCAACAGATGAAAGTTGACTTACCATGGTATTGAAGGAATTAAGATGCTCCGTCACCGAGTCTCCATCCTTCATCCTCAGGTTATACAAATTTTTCCGCAGAAACAATTTCTTCACCAGAGACTTAGATTGGTACAAAGTCCCAAGTTTTTCCCACAAATTATTTGCCGTAGATTCCCCATATACATTCAACAATATCAAATCTGAGACACACAACCGTATTGTGCTCTTCGCCTTCCAATCCAACTTCTTCCAGTCTTCATATGACATTGTCATTGGTTTAATACCTGGATCTACCGCGTTACACTGGTCTTTATCCACCACTAGATCCTCCATCTTGAGCTTCCACAACTCAAAACTCTGATCATTAAATTTATCAATCTCTATCTTTCCACTTCTCGCCATCTTCTTTCACCGCAAGAATCGATCTCGCAGATCTCCCACTGAACATGGTCTACCATAGGCCCGAGCAAAAACCCTTAGTAGCAAAGGCGTCCCCTTGAAGCCGAAACAACTCTGATATCAAATGTAGGTTTTAACCCTGTACAGAAATTATGCAAACTAATCTTAAAAATAAAAATAAACAATAGCGAGAGCATAAAACATAAAACAAATATACACATAGATTTTCCCCTGGATCCCAAATCAGGATGACCTACTTGATTTTTCATTATATTCCTTTTAGTGTTACAACACAAATATATACATGTCGAAGCATACATAAACCCCAATCCATTAACCTTGGATTAGAACATAATCGTAGTTCCCTTGACTAGATCTACAAAATACCAGGGGTCGAAGACCATCATGCCCCAAAGAAACCAACATGTACGAGCCCATGCACATGATGCCGTGGTGCCCTGCAAAAATAAGGGCCAAAGAGTTTCCACGGCAATTTTGCCCCCTGTTGCACCCGGCTGGCAATGCGGGGGGCTATCTTGTGACCCCCACGCGTGACTAGTCGTGGAAACAATATAACACATACCAAACATATGTCAACCATAGTTAATCATGTTGAACCATAAGAACCTTAGGTCAAAAATGGTCCATCATGGTCATATTTGGTCAACCATAGTCACCATAATCAACCTTTAAAAACCATGGTCAACCCATCCTGAACATGACCAACCATTGTTAATATGGTCAAATATTGTCAACCTAGGTCACTGTGGTAAAAAATGGTCAATTATAGCCTTCCATTATTAATATAGACAATCTTAATCTATCATATAAAACAATAGTAAACCATGGTCAAATTAGTCAAACCATTTTCACCCAAGTTGAACTTGGTCAAACCATGTGACAAACATTGTTGCAATGTTACATTTTCGCATTGTGACAGAAATTTATCGAATGTCGCAATGTGACAAACATGATCACAATGTTACATTACATTGCAATTTATTCAACATCACAATGCAACATTACAAAATTATTTAACCACATTTACTAATGTGGTTGACTATATTTGACTATGTTGTACACTCAACACTCTTCAACTTTGGTAAAACATAATCACCTATTTATATTATCGATCAATATTAATAGTCAAACATAGTCAACCACGCTAGTCAAACAAAATTAACCTTCATAGTTCATGCTTAAATAGTTGACCGTGATCAAACTTGGTCAACTTTATTTTTACCATGTTTAACAAAGGTCAAAAGTCCCTCATAGTTGTCCTTTGTCAATATAACTTGACCATATTCAATTATAGTCAACCATGGTTTACCAAAGTCAAATATTGTCAACCTTAGTCAACTAAACTCATCCTTGTCGGTCATAATCAAGATTCAAAAATGTTTAATAATAATATTAATATTAATAAAGTTCACTAATAATAATATTAATATTAGTATTAACGGTGAAAATTATTATTATTATTATTATATGATTGAATGTAAAATTAACAGTTGACAATGATCAAATTTGGTCAACGTCACAATGCAACATTACAAAATTAGTTAAATATGTTTACAAATGTGGCTATGCTAAGGTTTATAATATCAGGGTCTACAATATAGGGTTTATATTAGGGTTTAATATATAGGATTTATAATATAGGGTTTAATCTATAGGGTTTTTGATATTAGGGTTTATAATATTGGGTTTTTAACATTAGGTTTTATAATGTTATGTTTAATATTAGGGTTTATAATATTGGGTTTATAATAGAGGGTGCTTAATATATATGGTTTAATATAGGATTTATAATATTAGTGTTTATAATAATGGTCAACCATCGTCAATCGTAGTTGATTCTATTTATCATGGTTGAAATTCGTTAACCATGATCAAATTTCGTTAACATTGCAATTCAACATTACATTAGAGAAAAATTGAGATGAAAAATGAGTCTCAAAACAAAAATGTACAACCAAAATCAACTTTATAAGAACTAATAGGATTCAATATGATGATGTCAACCATGGGGGATGATTCACTATTTTTAGAGTAAAAATGTAAATAAATAAATAAAAACTACCTTTTCAACTTGTATTTTCAACTTATCTCCCTATTTTTTTACTCAAATTTAGAGCAGGAGCACTCATTGGATGCATAATTTAATTCCTCATCCAAGGAGTGTGAATTTTTCATACTTTCAATGGACCCTGCTACAAAAAATGAGAAATACACGAAACATGTGATTGCAATCACATTTTTTCATGTATTTCTCATTTTTCGTGTAGCAGGGTCCATCGATAGTATGCAACATGAGTATTTCTTAGATGATGAATTAAATTATGCATCCAACGAGTGCTCCCGCTTGAAATTTGAGTAAAACTGTAAGGAGATAAGTTGAAAATATGAATTGAAAAAGTAGGTTTTTATTTTTTCCCTCTAAAATTTGATTATATAATCTAATATTATTTTATTATTTCCACTATTATATTATAATATTTCTTAGGAGGCATATTTTAGACCTAAAAAATCCTCTAATTCAAAATAATTCAACCATATTTACCAACGTGGTTGTGTTATGGTTATGACATTTAGGGTTATAATATTGGGGTTTTTAATATTTGGGTTATAACATTTGAGTTTATAATATTGGATTTATAACATAGGGTGTTTAATATATATGGTTTTTAATATTAAGATTTAATATATAGGATTGTTATATATTAGGGTTTATAGTTTTGAGTTTTTAACATTAGGGTTTATAATATTGGATTTACAATACAGGGTGGTTAATATAGGGTTTATATAATTAGGCTTTAATATTAATGTTTATAATAATGGTCAACCATTGTCAATCATAGTTGACTCTATTTAGCATGGTTGAGCTTCGTTAACCACGGTTAGACATGTTCAACCATGGGCAACCTAGGTCAACCATGGTCAATTATGGTTAGATTTGGTCAACCATAGTCACTAATAAAATTTTAAAATTCATGGTCAACCCATGCTCAACAGGGACACCATTGTTAATATGGTCAATGCAGTCAACCAAGGTCACCATAGTAAAACATGGTCAACTGTAACCTTCCATTATCAATATAGAAAACCATAATCTATCATAGAAAACTATGACCAACCATGGTCAAATTAGTCAAACCAGGTTCACCGATGGTGAACTTGGTGAAGCCACGGTGAAAAATGACGCAATATGACAAACATTGTTCCATTGTGACAGAAACTTATCGAATGTTGCAATGTGACAAACATTGTCGCATTGTGACAAATATTATCACAATGTTACATTACAATCTGACATAAAAAAAATAGTTAACCACATTTACTAATGTGGTTGACTATGTTTAACAATGTTAACTATGTTTGACACTCGACATTCAACACTCAACACTCTTCAACTTTGGTCAAACAAAATTGCTTATTAGTATTATTAATTAATATTAATAGTCAAATATATTGAAGTATTGAGTGGTTTCCATAGTGCATTATATTAGATATCATTTTTTGGGATTCAACTGTGCTAAGAAAGTCATTCAACTATGACCATTTCCATGAGAGGTAGTCGTAATTGACTAATTTCTCATGATTTTTGAATAGCCCACTTAGCACTCATTACATTAGGTGATGCTCACAGGGGTGAAGAGGTGGGATTGAAACTAGTGAAATGAATCACATAGCGTAAATCATCACTTCTGGGGCTTTCACCTGGTAACCAGGACTTCCCGGGTGGTCACCCATCCTAGAAAAATCACGATAAATTAGTCTGATACGACTACCTCTCATGGAAATGGTCATAGTTGAATTACTTTCTTAACGCTATTGAATCCTAAACAATGATATCTAATATAATGCATTGCGGAAACCCCTCGATACTTAAATATAAAAGAGTAAAGGACCTCTACCTAAATGGTTCATGAGGCACAATACTTTCTAAGGTTTTGAAAATGGGGTAGCAAGCTAAGTGGGCTTGATTGTGAGGAAAAATTCAAAGTTAAGCGCACTTGAGCCAGAGGATTTCTGGGATGGGTGACCACCCAGGAAGTCTTGGTTACCGGGTGAAAGCCCTGGAAGTGTTGACGCTATGTGATTCATTTCACTAGTTTCAATCCCACTTCTTCACCCCTGTGAGCATCACTTGATGCAATGAATGCTAAGTGGACTATTCAAAAATCATAAGAAATTAGTTAGTTACGACTACCTCTCATGGAAATGGTCATATTTGAATGACTTTCTTAACACAGTTGAATCCCAAAAAATGATATCTAATATAATGCACTGCGGAAACCCCTCAATACTTAAATACAAAAGAGTAAAGGGAGCTCTACCTGAATGGTTCATGAGGCACAATACTTGGTAAGGTTTTTCAAATGGGGTAGAAAGCTAAGTGGGCTTGATTGTGGGGAAAACTCCACAGTTAAGCGCGCTTGATCCAGACGAGTTTTGGGATGGGTGACCACCCAGGAAATCCTGGTTACCGGGTGAAAGCCCCGGAAGTGATGATTAACGCTATGTGATTTATTTCACTAGTTTCAATCCCACTTCTTCACCCTTGTGAGAATCACTAGATGCAATGAGTGCTAAGTGGATTATTCAAAAATCATGAGAAATTAGTCAATTACAACTACCTCTCATGGAAAGGGTCATCGTTGAATGATTTTCTTAACACAATCAAATATAGTCAACCACATTAGTCAAACCTAGTCAAGCAAAGCTAACCTTTATAGTCGATGTTTAAATAGTTGACCATGATCAAACTTGGTCAACCCACTTTAGTCAGCTAAACTCATTCTTCGTCAACTAAGCTCATCCTTGGTTGATTACAATCAAGATTAAAAAATGTTTCATAATATTACTAATATTAATAACTTGTTGACTAATATTAATATTAATATTAATATTGAGTGTATTATTAGTATTATTATTAGTTAACAATGACCAAATTTGGTCAACGTCGTAATGTGACATTACAAAATTAATCAACCATATTTACTAATGTGGTTGTGCTAGGGTTTATAACACTTGGGTTTATAATATTGGGGTTTTTTATATTTGATTTTAATATTTGGGGTTATAATATTGGGTCCTTAATATATAGAGTTTGTAATATTTGGTTTATAATATTGGGGTTTAATATCTTGGTTTATAATAGTGGATTTAATATTAAGGTGTGTAATATTGGGTTAATAATATAAGGTGATTAATATATATGGTTTATAATCTTACAGTTTAATATTATGGATTAATATATATGGTTTGGTTTATATTATTAGGGTTTATAATATTGAGAATTATATTGGGTTTTTAATATATAGGTTTTATAATATATCGGGTTTATATAATATAGAGGGTTTATAATATACAGTAGAGTGCTCATGGTGTTATGACAATTAATGATAGTATTAATGATATTAACATTAACATGCACTCTAGGGTTTGAATTTTAATTGAAAGTTACTCATTTAATTGAATACTTAACTTATGCTTACTTATTTAATCATTATAAATTATATAATAATTACTATTAAATTTAAAATTTAATTATTTTTTTTCGTAAGCTTGGTAGGACTACATCTTCATCATGTCCAATATATCATCTTGATCGGGGTAGGGAATTAAACCGGTGATTTCACATCAAGGAATTTCTTAATAGAGCGCCCGATCATCGTCTATCGAAGACCTTGTGGACACTGTTAATATTAATATTAAATCTCAATCATACACCTAATAATTATTAATGTGGTTGATATACCTATCAGGTATAGCAAGCACATTTACTAATGTGGTTGTGTTTGTGATTGATATAGGTCTATGGACATATATCAACCACATTAATAAATATGATTCTGCTATTTTAAATACAATTATTTTATTTTATTGGCCTCCATGGAGATTGTCATAATTTATATGATGAAAAATGAAAATTGGGCAATTGATACAATTGAGGTTGGAGGCTCTGCATTCAATGATTTACTGTTGTAATCCAAGATCACTTTTCCACTCCTCACTCAGCAAGGCCACCTCCTCACTTCCCATGGTTGTTTCCTCATCACAGGTGATATTTCTTGCCATTTAATTCCATTTATCGATGATAATTCACAGTGAAAATGACCAACTATTCTCAATTGTTGTTTTCATCATGTTAGTGCCAACCCACAGTTGAATTTGTCTTCATTGCAAGTTTACAGGAGAACATTGCTTTGAAAATACCCTAATCCTACATGTCCAATGCCTAAAAATTCAAGGTAGTTTTAGTTGAGGGGCCAGCTGGTCATCCAAAGTCTTGGAGACATTGTCAACCTATTCTTCCCAAATTGCCTTCATTTTTTCAAATTAAGTCTTCTCTACACTTTGTTTCCTTGATTCCATTTTAATAACATAAATTTCATGATTAGCCACTTTCAATTTTTCTTCAAGGAGCTACAAGTCTGTTTTTTCCATCACCTTCTCTTTTCCCTTCTTTCATTTGTTGATTGTATCCTTCTATGGAGGTGATGAAAGGTCAATAACCTCTTGAGGTGGCTAAGCTATGTCAGTGGGTGGTTGAACTTCTTTATTGCTCTCTAATAGATTCCTAGCATGCCTTTTCATAGACTTTCTTTCTTGAAACATGAAACCTACATCTTCTCCCTCAAATTCTAATTTATTTGCAGATTTAGCCGTCCTTAACTTCTGCCCACCTTCCTCTATAAACTCAGCTTGGACAATAGGAGTTTTCTCTATGTCAATGGCATGTAAAATATCTTCTAGATTTCCCTTAGATTCTACTATGTCTTCTACAACCACTATTTTCTCTTCTAACACCATTGTTTGGCTCCTTGTCATCCTTTTGGTTCCTTGTTTACTAACAGTTTGTTTTTGTTTTGCAGGTTTGACCACTTTTGACTTCTATTTTGCAGGTGGTACACTTGGTGTATCAAGACTCTGCATTTGCTCTGGCTCCTTCATAATTTGTTCACTTGTTTCTACTCTTGCAGTTTCACTTGGCTCTGCTACCAATGATTCCCTTTGTTCTGCTGCTATTGGTGATGAAATTCTCTTAGGCTTAAGAGTTCTTGAAGGAGTAAGAGCATCCAGCTCAAAACCACTAACAAACAAGAATGAAGACCAATCTCTGCCTAACCTTTGAAGTTAATCTAAGACATATAATTTCATTAAACCATGATGAAATAAAGAAGTCTCACTCCCCTCAGACTTTTCTTGGACCTTATCTGCCATTTTTGACAAAATTCTATGCAAATAAAAAGGCAGATCAAGGGAAATCTTACCAGTAATGTGCAGAAGTAATTTGAAATGATATGAGTACACTTTTTGGTATCTCCCTTCACAGGTAAATTACTTTTGGATGATGAGCAGCAATTTTGAATATTTGTCTTTTATATAACTTCTTGGAAATGCATTGGTGAGATCCATTTCAGTATGCTCATGCTTCATGAACTCTTTGCATTGCTCCATGTTAAACTTGAAACCTTTGAACCAGTTCTCCTGACCTCTTGGAATCTCTGTAGTAGTAGCAATAACCTTTGGTGTGATGGATAAATTGAGCATTCCCACTTTAGTGGTTGTTCCACTGAAATTCAAAGCAAACTCCTTGGACACCTATCTATGACAGCCCTATAATTTCTCACAAAACTGTAGGCAACCTGCTCTTTTGAAAGCTTCTACTATTGTTGGGTCCTCATTTATCAAATTCATGTCTGCAGGTTCATATCTCAGGCATTGGCCACCCTTGTTAGTCCTCCTTTTCTCTACCATGGTTTCTTCAATGTCTTCACAGCCTCGCTTGATGATTTTCTTCCTTGCTTAATAAATTTGCAGCCTCACTTGATGATGCTCACTGTAATCCTTTGAAAACACCATCCATAGCTTTGGCTTAGTGAAATATCTCTCCAGAGCTTGATATCACGCAAGAAAGAATGAGAAATAATAAATGACTGAATTGGGAAAGGATTTGAAGTTTTGATGTCTCTTCATGACTTGATGATGACTCATACTTACCTAAATTGATCATGATGACTGCAGACTTGGGCGTGTACCTTGGATTTATCCCTCCATGAATCGAATGGCATCTAACCTACTCATTCCCAACGATTTTCTGACACCTAACAGCTAGACTGACAAGATAGACAGAAAATTGCGCTTTCGTAGCATTTTAGTGTTAATTTCACTGTTTTCGCTACGAAACTATCAGCAGTTTCGTAGCGAAAAGTGACTTTTCGCAGTGTATTTTGCTACGAAACTGTGGTTTCTTGGCTAATTTGATACTTCGGTACAAAAACCTTGGTAATTGAAATAAGTCAGAAAATTATGAATGATGTGACATGAGCGAGTTTAAAAATGAGTGGGTTTAGACCTTAGGGTAAACTTAAACAATAAAAATTTAATGTTTCCCTTGAGAAAACTTAAAAATGAATCTTACAACCCTATTTTGTGTACATGAATTTGTCTAAGCTTGTCAAAATGATGTTTCATTTTTTTTTTGGGTGATAACAGTGGCTCCACTTGGGATGGTGTGCCCCAATGGTACACCAAAGAACCAGTAGTTCCAGTGCTGCTATCCATATTCTTGGAAAAATTAGAAAAAAATTGAAACTACCAAGCTTTCTCTTCAAACTCTAATGGCCTTCACCTCTGGCTCAAGCTTGATGATTTATCTTGTCATTATTAGCGGAAAAAAACATTAAAATGGAATATTTACAATGGAATGAATTATCAGCAGATTTTAAGAAGAGTAGTGCTTCAAAAACCTACCGTTGACAGGCCCTCCAACACATGGTTGTCCATCCATCTCCTGCAAAATGTAAGTGTTGTTCCCATGGAATGTAGCTACTTTGAATGGACCCTTCCAGATGTTCTCAAACTTACCATGTTTGCCCTTCCCTTCTCTTCAATCCTAGCCTCCCATTTCAAAACCACATCTTGTATTTGAAAATTTTCTTCCTTGACCTTCTTGTCAAATGTCTTCTTGATTCTGTTTTGAGATTACTAATTACTATTATAGACTTCCTCCCTCTTCTCTTGCAAAGCTATCAGCTGATTGATTCTTCTCTGAATTGCATTTAGCTCCTCCTCCAATCCTTGCAGCAACTTCATGACATGCACTCCTAAGGTTGTAGGAAAGATAGC
This sequence comes from Pinus albicaulis, assembly GCA_034641835.2. Taxonomy (NCBI): domain Eukaryota; kingdom Viridiplantae; phylum Streptophyta; class Pinopsida; order Pinales; family Pinaceae; genus Pinus; species Pinus albicaulis. The sequence continues at coordinate 959,146,292 of CM076574.1, forward strand.
TTCAGCTCCATATACCAGCTCATAAGGTGAAGTTCCAATTGACCTCTTTTTTCACACTCTATCAGCCCACAGAGCATACTTCAGCTTCAAATGCCATGACTTCTTATTTTCCTACAACACCTTCCTTATAATCCTCACAATGCTCTTGTTAGAAGATTCAGCAAGACCATTCCCTTGTGGATAATATGCAGTAGAATTACTAAGAGAAATATGATATTGATGACAAAAATTAATCATCTTCTTAGACTTAATTGCATTTGCATTATCAGTGATGATATTCATAGGACAACCAAATCTAGACAAAATATTATTTTCCAAAAATGAAATGATAACAGAATCATTTTCTTGTCTAGTTGGGATTGCTTCAATCCATTTGGTGAAATAGTCAGTTGTTGTCAGACTCCAACGATGTTGACCTGATGATGATGGATAAATTTCATCAATAAAATCTAGCCCCCACTGCTGAAATGGTGCCTCAACATAGATAGGCATCAAAGGTAAAGGTACAAGCTTCTTCTTACCATAAAAAATATGGCATTCATGGCAGGAAGCAATTTTTTTGTATACATCTTTAAACATTGTAGGCCAATAGTACCCTGCTCTAAGAATCTTGTTTACTCTAGCCTTCCAATAATGATGAAATCCAAAATCTCCTTTGTGGAAGTCCTCAATCACTTTATCAGCCTCCTCTTCCAGCAAGCAATTCAACAGAATACCACTGGTATCCTTCCAATACATATTTTTTTCAATGATGCAATACCTCAAGGATTTTAGCTTCACAAATCTTGCCTTGGAATTTGTCAGCTCAGTAGGTGCTCTATGATGATGTAGGATAAAAACAATATCCTTATACCACTATGAAATGATATACTTTTCTTCAATGGGGATCAATTCTTCCTCTTCATCTGAAATTTTTGATATTTCTACAACTAAATTCATGTCAAGAAAGTCAAAGTTTGATTGTGCCATCAGCTTTTCTAGACCTTGTCCTTTTACCAATTTTGTTGGCTTAATATGTATGTCATATTCCAGCAAGTTTGCAATCCACTTCCCTCTTTTACCATCAAGTTTAGCTTGAGTTAGGATGTCTTTCACAATAGCATTAGGAACAAAAGCTATAATATGAGAATGCAGAATGTAAATTATGAAATCTTTGATGGATTTAACCAAGGCATAAGCTTGCTTCTCTAAGATGTTGTATTTCAGCTCTGAGTTAGTTAATATCCTACTAAAAAATTAAATGGGTTTCTTAGTGCCTTGTCGTCCTTTCTACAACAAAACTCGAGCAATTGTATTTTCTGATGCAAAAGTAAAAACCAGAAATTCTTCTGAGAAATCCGAGATAATGAACACTAATGCTTGGGTGAGTGCCTTTTTTATCTCCTTAAAAGAGTGCTTCACCTATGTTGTCCACTTGATGTTAACTCCTTTCTTCAGTATCCTTGTTATTTCCTTTACAATCTCAACAAAATTAGGAATAAACCTCCTCACAAAATTTACCTTTCCAAGGAAAGACTGAATCTCCTTTCTGCTCCTAGGAAAATCCACTTTCTAAACTGCATTGATCCTATTTAGATCAATCTTAATCCCATCTTTAGAAATAATGTGTCCAAGTAATTTACCTGAAGTTAAAGCAAAAATAATTTTGGTGGGATTGAGAGAAATGCCAAACCTTCTACACTTCAGCAGAATTTTTTCTAGGTGCTTCAAGTGATCTTCTTCCCTCCTTGAGAGGATTGTTATGTCATCAAGATAAACAACCACCATCTTGTCCTTCTCTTCAGAAAAATAAATATTCATTGCCCTCTGAAAGGTAGCTCCTGCATTCATGAGACCAAAAGGCATCTTGGCATACATGAATGTGCCCCATGGTGTAGTAAAGGTTGTTTTTTCCTGATCATCCGGATGCACAAGTATCTGATTATAGCCTGAAAAAACATCAAGCATAGACATCCTTTAAAAACCAACAATGTTCTGCAAAATTTGGTCCATCTTTGGGAGAGGGTAGTTTTCCTTCAGAGAGGCTTTTTTCAAGTTTCTAAAGTCAATGCATATTCTAATTTCTCCACTCTTTTTTCTGACTAGAACTAAGTTTGCGAGCCACTTTGAGAATCTAATTGGAACAATGATTTTGGAATCAAAGAGCTTCTTGATTTCCTTCTCAATCAGAGGCATGAGAAGTGGATTAATCCTCCTCAACTTCTGCTTGAAAGGCTTTTCATTTTCTTAAATGGGAATAGTATGTTGAATGATAGTAGGGTCATACTTCTTCAAATCAGCATAACTCCAAGAAAAAACATCTATGAACCTTTTCATCATCTCAATATATTTATGTTTCATATCAACTGAAAGAAACTTTGAAATTTTAATCATTTTTGGCATAGCTATTGTACCAAGGTTACAACTCTCTACCTCTTCATCATCAACTTGTATACTAGGGGATTTGAACACATAATTTTGATCAAAAATCTTCTCAAGGGGTATGAGGCCTTTGGGTATAGAGTTATTCTTCAGCTGTAATACTTTAGAATTTCCCTTAGATTCAACAAGCATGTTTGTTGATCTACTTGTATATTTTCAAACTCTTCTTTCAGCTCAATAAAGTTCTTAACTTGTTGGTCATCCTCATAGACTATCCAATGGATAATTTTATCAGGGATAGTTGGTATATGGTGAACCTCAACCTCATATTTTTTAGTGGAATATATGGGAATGATGAAAAGACTTGCGGAGACAACTAGGGAGTCAGGAATGGAGTTTTGGTCCCTTGCCTTAACAATGAATCAATTTTCTTCGAAATTTTCCAACATGTCCATAACCAAGTTTATGTATGCCCTCATTCTTACATCCTTTGTTTGGTACACACCTTCAACTTGTTTAATGACTAATTCAGAATCTCCACAAACAAAAATCTTTTGGGCACCCATTCTTTTCAAAACTTCTAAGCCCAAAATCAAAGATTCATACTCAGCCATATTAATTGTGCAATCAAAATTTAGCTTGTAAGAAAAGAACTTACTTTCATCATTTGGACTTGTGATCCAAATCCTTGATCCTACCCCCTCTCTTCCTACTGATCCATCAAAGTGCAACTGTAATATTCCTTTTTCAGAAATTTCCACAATATGGTCCAAGGGGACGCTGTATAAGGAAGGAAATGAAAAAATAAGATGAAAGGGGACTTGGATCCCTTTATTAATACATCATACATTACACTTCCAGAATTTTAGCTCAAATAAATCCTTCAAGGTAGGTTAAACTTCCCTCCTACCCTTGGGTATCTTGGAAAAGTGCTCAAAGAGAGAGCTACAACAACATATGAGCATAATCATGAAACTATACAAATACGAACATGTCAATAAAGGGAATATAGTATAGCCATCATTTTCATTAATATATCAGCAACTGTATACAGAAATATCTTGAGGAACAAGCTTCTTAAGAAATGGGAATCAACCTCCAAAGATTAGAACTTGAAATACATGAGATGTTGCAGTTACACAAAATGCCGGAGGGCAGTGACTGCGTTGTCTCTAGGAGTGTAGCTACTGTTGTAGATGTGCATACATGAGATATGGCTGAAATATACAAATAAATTCCCAATAATAGAGGAATGGGCTCCAATACAAGATTTCTAGCCAATCTAGGAGAGATTGCTAGAAATGCCGGAGAATGTACAATGTGACAAATAACTTGTCACTGCAAGTGAACCAAAATAGGAAATGAGGTTGTAGCAGATTTGAAATGATGATGCCCTCCTTTGATAGTGAATCTAAGCAAAAGGTTAATCCCTTTACTCATAAACAACTCCTCATGATGAGCTCTAATGACCCTCCCAGCAACTACCTGCAAAATAACGCAGATCTAGATGGAGAATGCGCTGTGAGGGAAGATGGATGGTTGGCCTATTACCAATGATAGGAAATATGCCTAGGAGTCCTCCTCACTAATCCTCCACTGAATAGAAAAGCCCTCCACTGAAAAACAAGCCAAGGAACAACTCAAGAGATCCTCTATTGCTGCACCCTGCAGCACAAAGTTATCCTGCTCTAGGAATAATGCTGTGGCTGAAGGAGGTAGCTTTGGAAAAATGCCAGAATGAGGAAATGCAGCTCTAAAACCTCTCCTTCCTTGAGGATGAGGTAGGGATTCCCAACCGAGAACACCCTGCTGCTATGCAGCACTACACTCTTGCTAAATAGCAAGAGGAGCGTAGTCTCAACAGACCAAGCAAATAATAATCAAGCATGAATCACAATGGCTCTCCTCTTCTTCATATATAGCAAGTGCTCCTATCCACCATGGGACCAATCCACATGTGCTTCCTAACTCATGTAGGTTGTCCTCCACCAAAACTGTGTTGTCCAAGAAGATTCAATGTATCTAGACAGTTTAGTTGACTTGGTCAAAATGACTAGATCAAGCATGATCCAATCCTGTTCACACCATGTGGTGCTCAAATAAGCTGCTTTATTCCTCCTCATTTCACATGAGGAGTGTTTATTCTTCATTCTTAAAGATTATGGGGCCTCCTTACCCATTTTATTTAACTAAATAAAATACTGCTAACTATAATGTTTCTTTTAGCTTGAGGCTAAAAATTGGGAACATTACAGTCCCCCCCCTTCAAAACGTTGCTTGTCCTCAAGCAACTGCAAGGTAGAGAAAAATTCCTCCTCCTCTTCTTGTGGCCTCCTCATCAATATACCCCACCATATTTCATCAAAGTGTGCAATAAATCTATCCTCCATGTATCCCTCCAAGTGTGTAAAACCAAAGTATACATCATGAGACAATAGAAGATGCAAGTGGAAATCTCCTTGTTGTTCAATGGCCTCCTCAAGGTAGGAGTGATGAAAAACATGGGAATTCTTATTCCCAATGAGTAACTCCTTCACCCATGCAATCATCCAAATGAAATGAGCCATCATAGGTAGCTCAACAAAGTAGTCCTCAACCCCGGATGTATGCAACATGTTGGGGTTGAATGGAGAGTTTAGATTTTCCCATCCAAGTAGTTTCTCCCTCAATTTATAATAAGTATGAGGGGGTTGTTGATATTGGGCTAAAATTTCATGGCCTCTGCAATTGGCCCAAGCCTCCCCACAAAATGAATACACCATGAAGTGCCTCCTCCAACAATGCATTTTCTCCCAATAGCTCCTCCTATATGAAGAGGAAAGTAGTGACATGGCAATCATGGTGTGCCCATTGTTTCTCCTGAAACATACAACATGTGAAAAGGGGAGAATCATACTCCCAATGGGCATCTTCAACTCCAAGCCCACTCTCCAAAAAAATCCTCCCATGAGTATACAAACATCGGCAACATATGGAAGCAAAATACAATGAAAACAAGTTGCCACATGGCAATCGGAGAGTGAATCATAGTTCCACATGAGGAACCAGCGCAGTGCATTCCATGCCTGCCTCAAAACAAAAGGTAACAAGTGCTTTACTAGCCACTTTTTTTCTGCCACAGTCATCTCATAAGATGTGAACATGAATGTACAATGTGGTGTTAATGGTGCACACCAAGAGTCATGTGGCTTCCCCCACATACCACCATTAAGGTAGCCAAAATCAATGCTACAAGTAGTTGCAAGTACATTATACAAAATGGAATAAGGGGTGATCCTTCTTGATACAATATGTTGCTCATATAAAGTAAAGAAGTACAAAACATAATGTAAAATTATACCTTCTCTACCATGTACTTGAGACCTTGAGTTGAAATGGCTCAACTGAAAAAGCTCCCTCACTCCCAATGAGTAGGAAGGTGGCTGTGACATCCTCTCTATCACCATCCGGGCTATGCATCTCTCCATATGCTGATATATGTCCTGATGGATGCCCTCCCAAGTGAACTCTTCTAGCAAAACAAGATATGCATCATGGTGCATAGCTAGGAAGTCCTCATGTGCTGGATGTAATAATTTCTCCTTGAGACTAGATGCCCTAGTCAAGAAGATTCTGCCATAACAATAGATGACCATATCATCCACCATGTATCTGTCATCTCCCTCCCGGTCATCAAGAACCATGCATGCACCAAGATCCTTGGAGTACTCTACCAAAAGCTGAGACCTCCAATACGGATCAATCCTCCTCATAGACAGCACTGGTGATCTAGCATGTGAAGCTCCCCTCACACTGCTACCTACTAATTTGACACCCCCCATGCCAAATTCATCCTCCAAAATGTTGCCATGCCCATCATGCAGCTGCTCATGCTCAAATAGTGATGGTTTCCTTTGGAAGTTAGCCTCCCATGAGAAGCTGTCATCCCCAAGGAATATCCCAAGCTAGGCCAAAGCACGCATGAGTGGCCTACATCCACTCCTATGTATGAAAGAGTCCTCCCTCAAAGGAAGTATCCTCTTCCTCTCCAAATATATGGAGCAGTCATCCTGGATCATGAAGATTCCATCCTCCATCCCTGCAACAAACTCTGTCAGTGCAGTATAACTGATGAGAGTGAGTGATACTGAAAATGAGAGAGTGTCTCCCTCCTCCTTGGGTGTACCCCAAACTCTCTACGATGTGTTGGAATCCTCCAATGTCTTCACCTCTCTGGAATCTAAGAGTGGTGAATCAAGTGACAAGATGCCCCTCATCAGCTCTAGATCAGGTGGCCTCCCAGGTGGAATGCCTCCATATAGTGAGACATCAAGTTCAAAAGTGGACTGTATGTATGAGTGGACTAATTTGTCCCCCTCTTCACTGCGCTGTACAGTCTCCTTCTCTTGTGCAAAAGCTTTTCGAAATAGGTAAGGGTGTATCATCCCTTGATGTTGATCCTTCTCTTCCTCCTCCATCTCACAATCCCCAATAACTGCTACATATGACTCCCGAATTGTGCCATGGTTCCCACATGTTAAAACATTTGGAACTTCTTGCAAAGGTACAAGGGTTCCTCTAATGGAATCAAAGGCTCCCTTTTCACCTCCATGTGGTGATGGATCTCCTCCTAGTGTGACAGCGCTGTTGGTTCTCTTGTGCTCCTCCCCTCCATCAATAAATGAGAATACCTCGTCATCAAGAAGAGACCTTAGATCTTGGTCATCTCTTGAAGGAAGCACCTCCATGTATTCACAAATGGAAGAGGGCCCTTCACATAATAGGGATCTTGCCCTTGGCAAGCCATCATACATGTTTTCATCCCCTTCGGAAATAAGTAATGGAGTTTTTTTTATGGTTCCATCCAATGCATGCAAGGTGTTTGAAGTTATGATACATGATGACTCATATTGACTTCCATCAAATTTATTCACCAAACCCTTAGTGAATTCATCATATATTTTTACATTTGTATGAAAATATGAAACAGAATTTCCAAACCAACAATCATGATCCATACCTTTGAGTTGCAGCGTTGCTACTCCAGTGGCCTCATCTTCTCCCTCCATTCTTCCTGCAGTGCAAGTGGCCAATGAACTGCACTGTGGATCTGCATGTGTGGCTGAATTTACACACCCATCATGATAGTAGCTAGGGCTTCCTTCATCTTCAAACCCTCTCAGAAACTTTCTGCAATTCTCCCTTTCTATCTCCTTGAGATCTTCTATGATAGCTTCCATAGTTTGGAAAAGAAGCAGGGAGATCTCCTCTTCTGTAATTCCTCTTTTCTTGTTTCCTTTGTACATATCCTCTTACAATTGAGGAGCTTCTCCTTCTAATAGCATATTATCTTGGGCTGCATAGGCTGAGCCAAGATTGATGCTCCGATGCCACTGTAATATTCCTTTTTCAGAAATTTCTGCAATATGGTCCAAGGGGATGTTGCATAAGGAAGGAAATGCAAAAATAAGCTGAATGGGGACTTGGATCCCTTTATTAATACATCATACACTACACTTCCAAAAGTTGAGCTCAAAGAAATCCCTCAAGGTAGGTTAAACAACCCTCCTACCCTTGGGTATCTCGGAAAAGTGCTCAAAGAGAGAGCTACAGCAACATATGAGCATAAACATGAAACTCTACAAATATAAACATGTAAATAAAGGGAATATAGTACATCCATAATGTTCATTAATATATCAGCAACAATATACAGAAATATATTGAGGAATAAGCCTCTTAAGCAATGGGAATCAACCTCCAAAGATTAGAACTTGAAATACATGAGATGTTGCAGTTACACAAAATGCCGGAGTGTAGTGACTGCACTGTCTCTAGGAGTGTAGCTGCTACTGTAGATGTGCATACATGAGATATGGCTGAAATATACAAATAAATTCCCAATAATATAGGAATGGGCTTGAATACAAAATTTATAGCCAATCTAGGAGAGATTGCTAGAAATGTCGGAGAATGTACAATATCACAAATAACTTGTCACTGCAAGTGAAACAAAATAGGAAATGAGTCTGTAGCAGATATGAAATGATGATGCCCTCCTCTGATATTGAATCTAATAAAAAGGCTAATCCCTTTACTCAGAAACAACTCCTCCTGATGAGCTCTAATGACCCTCCCAGCAACTGCTTGCAAAATAACGCAGATCTAGCTGGAGACTACGCTGTGAGGGAAGATGGATGGTTGGCCTGTTTCCAATTATATGGAAATATGCCTAGGATTCCTCCCCACTGATCCTCCAATGAATAGCTAAGCCCTCCATTGAAAAACAAGCTAAGGAACAACTCAAGAGATCCTCTGTTGCTGCACCCTGCAACACAAATTTATCCTTCTCCAGGAATAACGATGTGACTGAAGGAGGTAGCTTTGGCCAAATGCCAGAATGAGGAAATGCAGCTCTAAAACCTCTCCTTACTTGAGGATGAGGTAGGGATTCCCGACCGGGAACACCCTGGTGCTATGCAGCACTACACTCTTGCCAAACAGTAAGAGGAGCGTAGTCTCAACAAACCAAGCAAATAATAATCAAGCATGAATCACAATGGCTCTCCTCTTCTTCATATATAGCAAGTGCTCCTCTCCACCATGGGACCCATCCACATGTGCTTCCCAACTCATGCAAGTTTTCCTCCACCAAAAATGTGTTGTCCAAGAAGATTCAATATATCTAGAAAGTTTAGTTGACTTGGTCAAAATGACTAGATCAAGCATGATCCAATCCTGTTCACACCATGTGGTGCTCAAATCAAATGCTTTATTCTTCCTCCTTTCACATGAGGAGTGTTTATTCTTCCTTCTCAAAGATTATGGGGCCTCCTTACCCATTTTATTTAACTAAATAAAATACTGCTAACTATAATGTTTCTTTTAGCTTGAGGCTAAAAATTGGGAACATTACAGCAACAACCACCAACCTTCCGCCTTCTCATCACTGATTTGTTGATCTTCTGCTTGTTGATTTTCTATCTTCTGAATTGTAGATTTCTGATTTTCTTCCTTCTTCTCATCTTCTGCTTCATCAGTCAACTCATTGAAAATAATAGTAGATCCAAGTTTAGTATCAAGAGCATAAATTGGAAAGTTTTGAGGTTTATCTTTACTACTCACCATGTAAGCCATTCTTGTCTCTCCATATAGTCTCATTTGCTCACCAAAAATAGGAATGGTGGCATAAGTAAGGTCCATCTGCATTGTACCTTTGATTTTTGTTGCCCGTGACCTTGATAATAGCATGCCAAAATTTGGTGGAATGTCTGCTACCACAATCTCCATGACCACTGTCTTGGCAAGGACTTGTGTAAGACCAAAAACAATATATTTAATTAAACCAATGCACTGAACCCTTTTTGAATCAAATGAAAACAAGTCCTTATATGGTCTAGTAATTTCTAACCCCATCCTCTCCATGATTACTTTGGGAATAAGATTGTGAGAGGCCCCTGAATCCAACATGGCATTATGCAATGTGATATCATGAATGATAAGGCTAACATAAAAAGGAGTCACTTCCTCATTCTGTTCATCTTCTAATATTGGACCCAAGTATATGGTTGGATGATCCTCTTGAATATTTGAGATATCAACAGCTCCTGGTTGTGAATTTAGCATTTTCACAATCTTACTTCTACATTCATTTACCTTAAGAATTTCTCCAAAAGGTATTGGTATTTTGATCTTAGAAATTTCACTCTCCAAACTAAAAACAGGAGCAGTTTTTTTAGTTTCTTTGATATGAGGAGGAGGTGGTATATCTTTTTTACCTTCGGCAGCCTTGGTGGAATATTTCTTAGTTTCAGCAGCCTTGGGGGCATCTTTCTTAGGCTGTTTTTTGCTTGCAATGATTGGCACATTTCTATTTCTAAGATTGTATTGTTTCTGCATCTCAAAAATTGCATGTTGATACCCTTTAAAACAACCAGATGGTTCTTCTCCACTATTATTTTGGTCTGACTCATCATGTTCCTCCTTAGTCAAGAAAATTTCAGATATGTCTTCATCAAGACAATGAATGGACTCTTCTAGAATTCTAGGTTCATCATCATAATCAACTAAGTTCTGCTAAAAAGGAGGACTCACTGGACGATCAGGCTGCTAATTTCTGTTTTCCCTTGGCCTTTGCTGATTTTGAGATCTTTTGAATTGAGGATTTCTAATCTAAGGCTCATGTTGTGTAGGAGGAGTAGAGGTATTCCCAAGGTCCGGCCTATCCATCAACTTTTCCAGTGTCTTCATCATTGAATCAAATTTGTCATTAGAGTTAGAAGTCTTATCTTCTTCTTTCAACTTAGTCTTACCCATCTTGGAATTTTTTGCTGCTATCATATTAACCTCCACCTTCACTGCATCATTCTGCATTTCAGCAAGTGAAGAAGATTCTCTCTCTCTTAGCAGTATAGAAAATTCATAATCAAAATATTCAACATATCTCATCTGAGCTAAGGCTTGTGGAGGTTTTAAATGGGCAGGAATAGAGTCTTAAACCTTGTTAAATATTTTTGAATTTTTTTGGATAGTTTCATCAAGAGCACTTCTCAAGCTATTGTACTCAATGAGGGATTGTACAGGATTGGTTCTATTTACCCACTTCCTCAAGAAGCTATCTTTGAGTTCATTCCAATTATGAATGCTTCAAGGATTTAGGGCTTTGAACCACTTCCTAACTTCACCAGTAAAGCTCTGAGAAAACAATCTCAACTTGACATACTCATGGTAAACCTCCTCCCTGTCTATAGAATCATTAAATTGGTCCACATGTTATTCTATTGTAATCTCTTCATCACTTCCCCAAGTTTTGATTCTAGCAGAGTATTTGCTAGGAAGGGCATGTAGGACAACTGGAAGAACAAGAGGGGCATATCTAGTAGGTACAGTAGGTGGAGGAGGTACATTTCCGGCCACAGTGAATGGGACTATGGTAGTTTTAGGGACAACAACAATGGAAGAAGAGGAACTGTTAGGAGGAGAACTGTTTAGTATTTGTTGTCCACTGAAAATTGAACTCCAATCAGGAAGAGGAAAACCAGTTTTACTTCTCAACAATATTTCAAAAGGGTCAAGCTCCTTCAACCTATCTAAAGAATCTCTTTCCAACAACAACTCAAAAGTGACTGCTTCCCAAAACTCTTCTTTATATTTATGTGTCACTAAGGCTAAGGTATCAATACCTCTCCTATGTAGGTCTAAGACAATTTCAGTTAATTATTTTTCACTTTTAGACCTAAACAAGACTTCCTAAATTTTTTCATCAAATCGTTTATCTTCAAGACTTCTTAAAACTTCAGAGAACAAGGATTTTGTATATAATGGAGAACCTGATATTTCATAAATGCCTTAACTTCCTCTGGAGATGGTGTTTGGATTTTCCACAATGGTAGGTGGATTTGGGTCAGGATTAATCCTCGTGTATCTCCTTCTCGAAGCCACATTTGATAATATGAAATTTGAATGGAGTCACCAAGGTATATGCAGCCTCGATCAACTTCTGAGCTCCTGCTACCTTCAGAAGTTCAGCTTCAAAATTTCGAGAAAGTATAATCTTCAGGCTCCCGGAATACGCACCAAAATGTTATCACAAAATTTCTTCTGATAGGCTGCTAATCAAAAAATCTCATGTAACTGTTTCAAACCAATCTTGTGACTGAGGCTTAGCCTCCTCGGTCTAAGAGGGCGCTCTCAAAGGTTAATGATATTGAATAAAGATGTAGATGGCTAAGTATATTTAGGAAAAAAACTTGCTTATGATGAGTATAGGTTGAAAATAATATTAGTAAGTAAACATTAGGCTTATGGAGTCAATATTTTAGTGATTCAGTGAGTTCACTTGACATGGAAGCTGAGGCAGGTCAGAGTTTTTGGTAGTAGGACACACACACATGAAACAGGAAAATACACAGTTAATTCATCTATAAAGGAAGTCAGAGCATTGCAAGAATGAATTTTGAGTATTATAAATGAAAACCACTACAAATGAGATACATAAAAGGTATAGATATGATCCGGATTTATGCAGGAACACAACAGAATATATAAATAACCATAACATAGAAATACAACAGAAATAAGGCTTCATTTCATTAATATCAAATCACAGAAATATGCTTACAAACATGATGGAAATAAAATAGCTAGGGTGCTGGTAGCGAATCTCTGAGAAGAGATTTGGTGGCTACAGACCTCTAAACTATGTTACAATGAGGCTCGAGGGCCTATTTATTACGGAGAAACAATGGAGAACTCTAAACGTCCAAAAACCTAACCCTAGGAGATGAAGCACCAAAACTATGGGCCCCGTTTGGGTAAATTGGTATTTAAACTTCCCGCGGACGTAAATTCAGCATACTATCTCCGTTTAGGGCTTCAAAACGGCTTCGGAAGTTCAGGATTCGAAAAACTACTAAAAATAGTAAGTTGTGAAAAAAACTGAAAGAGACAATGGTGGGGCCCCAAATGGAATAGGCAGGTGGCCACCAATATCCACCTGGATCATTCCTCCTCCCTTAGGAAGCAATGGTCCCCATTGCATTGAGTTCCTCCATGAGATGAGGAAACTTCTATTGAACTTGGTCCCTGGTGAACCACTTGCCTTGGTACAGGAGTTGGCCAGCTTTGACAACCCGATATAGTTGGATCTTCTGTCGGTGAGTGTTCTTGATTTGCATGTCCATGATACAGTATGTGGTGGCCTGTTCCATGCAGTCTGGGTTTAAATATTTTGGTGTGAGTTCTTCTGCAATGTCAGAGGTGTCCATTAGAGGTGGAAAGTAGGGATGAAGGCGGTCTACATTGAATACTGGGTGCAGACCAAGGAATGGTGGAATACTAAGCTCGAAGACATTGTTCCCTACAACCTTGGTGATGGTGTACGGCCCATGTTACACCATTTTTTGGTCATCTAACCTATTATCATTAGATGAACCCAAGTACACCATGTAAGACCAATTTTACCCTAAGTAAAATTGCTTTCACTATGTGAAATAACTTAGTAAAACACCTTTATTAAGTTGTTTATGGTCTAAACAGGAAACCCCAAAAGGAAATAATAAACAAATCTATATTTTTTTATATTTCTTGGTCATATTTAACCCAAAACAAGGAAATCAATTAAATAAATCCTTATTTATTTGATTATTTCCTAGGAATAAGTTATTTAAATCCTATTTAAATAATATTCCTAGTTAAATTTGACTAAATCATTTATAAATAATTAAATAAATCATTATTTATTTAATTATATTGCCACCATTTCATTAAAATAGTAAATAAATAATTTATTTATTTATTATTTATAAATAAAGGAATTGACCCAAGTCAAAAATCCTTTCCCCTCCAACAAATATAATAAAATATTCCTAAAAGGTGATTCTAGAATTTGATTAATAATATTTTATTCATGCACCAAGTTCTAGATCGCCCTAATATTTTGTTATAAATAGAAAGGTTTTCCTCATTCATTAGTCACCTTTGATTGCATTAGATCACTCTGGATCTATACACTTGGTCACATTTTCTCCATTTTTTCCTTGTGAGCTCCCACTAAGTTCTATGTTTGTTTGGGTTTTCTACACCAACAAGAGAGAGAAATTTTAGATCTGAAATGCTGAGGACTGTCAAGAACCCATCCCATTGAGGAGAACCGGAAAACACCTTTCTTTTTTTCCTCTCAGGTGCCCCCTTTTAATATAATAAAAAAAATTCTTTCAAATACATCGTTCTTGTCTTGTCTATTGGATGCATGGAGCCATCTTTCATTTTTACTGCTTAATGTCTTTTATGCTTAGATCTGGATTTGTGCAGTGTTATTTGGATCAACTAACTGCAGATTTAAAGATATTGGGAGTCATGCTTGATGTTAGGGCTATTTGTTATGCATAGCTAAAGTGGTATTTTACGACAAAAGACTCATACTAACAATTGGCGACTCCACACGGGTTTTCTTTTGCGACCACTATCGTTTTATATATTCCTGTGTATCCAGCTATTTCAGACCCTAGGGTTTCTCTCCAGTTTCCTATTTTTCCTATTTTTATGGTGATTTTCACCTCTAAAACCTTCAAACATTCAAATTTTTAACTTCGGTGTGTTTATGGCCCTATTACGTAGGTGACAGACATCAGCCGCAGCTGAGACGACAAATTTTTCTGAAATCTGCCACCGAGAGACCCGGATCTGCAGGTCGCACTTATTGGCCCAAAAACTGGGACCTGGACCTGAGGACGCACTTTTCTGCCCCAAACCTGCGACCTGGACTAAAAATAGGTCAGAACCTGTGACCTGCACTTTTTTCTGCAATTTTCCAGCAATTTTTCTGGGTTTGTCTGAAGCTTATGTCAGGGTTTTCCAGCCTCTGTCTCTGCCCGTTTAGACCTTTTTCTAATCTGTTTCACTCAAATAAGTGGTAATATTGCCCTTTAGGGCTTTAGTACCCTCCACTTTTGGTGGGCGAGTTTTAGCTATTTCAGACATCTGAATTTTCAGAGTTTTAGTTGATCCAAATCTTGGGAGGAGACCCCCAAGATCTAATAAAATTGAAATAGATCTGACAAGATCTGCAAAATTAGAATGCTAGGGAAAAAAAAAAAAAAAAAACACAAAGAAAATAAAACCACAAAGAAACTTGTTTTATTAAAACAGAGAATAACTGTAGAATCTACATTGTGGTGGACAATCTATCCTTTTACAAACTGAGGCTTGTTATTTATAGCCCTTTTTGAGTTACACTACCATGTGTAGATACCATAGTTGGATACCATGGGTCAAAACCATGGGTAGATACCACTTACAATACCATGGGTCAATACCATGGGTAGATACCACTTACAATACCATGGGTAAATTCCATGTGTGGATGAATAACATGTGTGGATACATACCATGGGTGGATGAATATCATGGATAGATGTCACTTACAATACCATGGGTGAATAAATACAATGGGTGGATGAATACCATGGATTGATGACATTTACAATACCATGGGTAAATTCCATGGGTGGATGGATAACATGGATAGATGAATACCATGGGTTGATGCCATTTTCCATTCGGATCATTCCTTCCTCCTTAAGAAGCAATGGTCCCCATTGCGTGAAGTTCCCTCTTGAGAAGCCTTTTTTGAATATGAAGAGCCACTGAAGATAAGGATTTTGTGTAGGTAACCCATAACCGTGATGAACAAAGATCCGAGGATAGAGATACCGTGTAATGCTTGTGACTAACTGTGATATTGACAGTGTGCGGCCTAGCAAATGGACTTCGATGAAGTGTGGGTTTGTGGATGAACCAAAACCATGAAAAATGAAGATCCGAGGATAGAGATACCCTATAATGCTTGTGACCAACTGTGTGACTAATAGTGTGCGGCCTAGCAAATGGACTTCGATGAAAAAGATTTTGTGCGGTTGACCCATAACCGTGATGCTGATTGTTGATGAAGTAGCAGGTGCCTACATAGCTTGGGGTGGGAGGGCACGTCTCCAAATAACCCAAGCTGAACGCTACTATGATGAAATTGATGAATGTGAAGTAGGTGCCTACTAAAGCGGGGTGGGAGGGCACGTCTCCAAAGGGAACCCGCTCCGAATGCTGCTCCAGATTTAAAATGAGCATAACTTGGTCAATATAACTCAGAATATTTATTATAACGTGTTTTTGGAAATGGAATGATCATTCTACATCTTCCCATCTGTTTGAAACCACTATCTGGAGACTCTAGACTCTCAGATTCGCGCTGGAACTGTCTCGCCGTCACAAAATTTCTGAAAAAATAGTTGATTTTAAATCAACGATAACTCCCACATCCGGACTCCGATTTGACCGATTGTTTTTTTGAAATTGGGTGATTTTTCAAGAGGAGCTCAGATATATATCCAATTTTCTGAAATTATACACTAAAAATTGTAAAAAATGACAGGAGAGCCGCCGTCCATGAATTGTCGTCAGAAAATTTCCTTTAACATTGCTGATTTTGAATCAGTGATATCTCCCTCATCCGAACTCCAATTTGGCCGATTTTTTTTTTGAATTTGAATATTTTTTCGCAATGAATCTAGATCTGGTTTTTTTTTTGTAAATTTTTCACTAAAATTTTCAGATCTGATCTAAAAACTCGCCGCCCAAAAAAAATCATGGATTTTGCTGAAGATTGTTGTAGAACATTGAAACTGAAATATGTTTCAAACCCTCATTCCCATGGAGACGTAACCTGAATCTGATACCACTGATCCAAATCTTGGGAGGAGGCCCCAAAGATCTAATAAAATTGAAATAGATCTGACAAGATCTGCAAAATTAGAATGCTAGAAAAAAAAAAAAAAGAACACAAAGAAAATAAAACCACAAAGAAACTTGTTTTATTAAAACAGAGAATAACTGTAGAAGCTACATTGTGGTGGACAATCTATCCTTTTACAAACTGAGGCTTGTTATTTATAGCCTTTTTTGAGTTACAATACCATGTGTAGATACCATAGTTGGATACCATGGGTGAAAACCATGGGTAGATACCACTTACAATACCATGGGTCAATACCATGGGTAGATACCACTTACAATACCATGGGTAAATTCCATGTGTGGATGAATAACATGTGTGGATACATACCATGGGTGGATGAATATCATGGATAGATGTCACTTACAATACCATGGGCGAATAAATACAATGGGTGGATGAATACCATGGATCGATGACATTTACAATACCATGGGTAAATTCCATGGGTGGATGGATAACATGGATATATTAATACCATGGGTTGATGCCATTTTCCATTCGGATCATCAGCCTTCTTCTTTTCAGATCTGATACCTCCTTTTCAGATCCCTTTAGATAAGCTCTTATCCCTTTCAAATCACCTCATATAGTTTTGTTTGGGTTTACCTTTAGGGCCACCTCTTCGTCCCTACTCCCTTTAGCTGATTTCCCCTTTTGTTACAACAATCTTGCCTCTGCCTCTTTGCTGGTCTTTGTACCTCTTTCCAACAGAATTATCCCTTAGATCCCTGTCCTTCTCGACCTTAGATCTATCGACCTCCTTTTTTGTGTGTTTTGACTAGATTTTTTCCCTCTTTTTAGACTAGTTTTGAGAGACCCGCTTTCTTGGGTTAGATCGATGCATTTTTAGCTGTTAATTTTCTGTTATTTCATCATTATATAGTGTTATTTGCAGATTTATTTTCAGTTACGCAGCACACTTTTTCTTTTACTCTCAAAACGTCTGGGTTTCAAAAATTAAAATCAACACACACCACACACTGACCCTAAGTGAAGAAGATCCTGGTTAACACTGCCTGGAAAAGACTTTAAAATCAATTGACACTGCACCTATCTGCCCTTGGCCTCACTTGATTTTGTCCCTTCCTGCCCTGGTCAGTTTTTCTTCTTCCCGTCATCATTGCACCCCCAAGGTGCTTATCCCAGCGACTTCTTGGCCTTCACCCTCAGTTTTCAGTTGATCGACTTCCTCCTTCCCGTCATCATCGAGTAAGTCCCCCCCCCCCCACCCTGAGTCCGCACTCCGACTCTTCTTCTGATTGTTCGGGTTCTCCCCTTACTCCTCGTTCTCCCCCTGTTACCTTCACCATGTCTAGTTCAGGGCCTAGCGCTAGAAACAACCCCAGTTCTACTGTTGGGTCCGTTTCCAGTGGAACCACTACAGGACCTACCTCGACTCCCTCGTTGCTCCCTTATATGGCCGGTCTCAGTCTCCCCAACTTCAATTAGCTGATCAATGATCCTATCCGCTATGATGTTAGTTGGCTTGCTATTCCAACCAAGCTTCCCTCCAACATTCCCAAGTTCGAAGGCCTTGCTAGTGAAGATCCCTCCAACCATATCCGATCTTTCCATATGTGGTTTTCATCGAATTCCATTACTGACGACTCCATCCGTCTTAGATTGTTCCAATGCATGTTTACCGGTGAAGCTTCTAAATGGTATGTTGAGCAGGCCACCTCCTCCCATACCACTTTTGCGACCATTGCCCAAGCCTTTTTATCTTATTTCCAGCTACCTCTCCGATACGACACTGGTACCAAGCTTTTAACTTATTTCTATCAATCCTCTTCGACCCGCCTTTTCGCTCATGTCCAGGAATGGCAGCGAAGAAGAAGCTTATGCCGCACTCCTCCCTTTGAAGATCGGGTTTATATGGACTGGTTCCTACGCTCTCTCTTACCTCCCATTGGCAAAGATGTCGCCTACCATTTCCCTCAAACCGAAGAAGCTTCCCTCCAAATAGCCTTGAAATATGACCTTATCTATCCTCAATCTGGTTATGTTTATACTGTCCTTCCTGACCTCCCCAAACCCGGTGGCGCTAACGCCCCAGGGGCATCTCACTCTGCCGACGGTATCGTTGGAGCTCTTTCACATACCGCTGCTTAACCTCTTATGGGCTATGGTTTCCCTCCAGGTAGCATGTATCCAGGATACGGCATGCCTCCTCCTTTTTCCCACCCTCCTGCTTACCTCAATGTTGCCCACCCTAACTCTTATCCTTACCCACATCCTGGTGTCCCAGTTCCTCCAGCATTTGGACCTCTCCCTCCCTTGCCTTCTCAACCCCCGCAGCCGCACTCACTTCCCCCTCTAGGGCAAGTCTTTGCACAGCAGGGCACGACTACTTCCCTTCCTTCTCAAAGAAAGAGGAAAGGCAATCAATCTACCTCTGGTAATCGTGGACCCAATCCTCCAAGTATTGATCCTAACGTCGCTAACCAGCCACAGGGCTCTCAGCCCAAGCCGGACAGGCCTCTTCACACCAATAAGCCCTGTTCTTGTTGCGGTGTTTATGGTCATTACACCCACGATTTTCCCCTATTACCACAAATGCGGCAGATGTGGGAGTCTCAAGCCACTGTGCGGGGACAACATTCCTCCCCTACTGTCCCTTTAACTCCGACTACTTCTCAACCCACTGTGTTTACTGATCCTTTCCCTCAACAAGGATTCGTGGCCACTCAACCACCTCATGCCTCGGTAACCACTTAATCTTCCCCTTCTGGTTCCTCTGATTACCAGATTCTCATGATGGCCTCTGACCAACCTCTCACCGTTGACCTTAACCTTCAAACTCGGTCTCGTCAGTACTCCACGCCTCCCGCTCTATCTATCCCCGAGTCCCCATCTTCAGGTCCTACAGAGCCTCTGCCAACACCCAATGGTCCCTTGCAAATCCCTCCACCGAAAGTTGAGGTTCATACCAAGATACCTAAGGGCCCATTACACCGAAATGCTGCCTCTGGTCGGGCTACCCATTCATATAGCATAGCAGATGATCTGGCACAATATCCTGCTGCCATTTCAACACTAGAACTCCTCCAGTCATTTCCTTCTCAAAAGAAGGCTCTACTATCTGCCGTGGGTGCTGTAGATCTTGCTGATGACCAATTGATTTTTTTCGACGCTCGTCAGTCAGACCATCCCCCCCTTCCTGATTATGTTGCTTTCCAAATCCCAGTCAAAATCTGAAATGCCAACATCGCTCGGTGTATTACTAATGAGGGGGCATCTACCTGTGTGATGTCTGCTTCGGTTTGGAAACAACTTGGATCTCCTAAGCTGGCCCCTTCCACAATCACCCTTCGTGCGTGGGATGGCCATGCCTCCCATCCCATTGGCCTTTTCCGTAATTGTCCTATCACCCTTGTGGGCAGGACTGTTTGTGTTGACGTTGAAGTTATCGACGCCCCTCTTGACTATAACATTCTTTTGGGGCGTAGTTACACCTATGCCATGTCTTTCGTCCCATCTGCAGTCCACCGCAAGATTTTTTTCCCACATAACGGAAATATAGTCACAATTGACCATTTGACGTATCATGAGCCAAAATCTCAGACTTCCCCCAAGTCGATTATCTCTTCCGTAGCCAATAAGCCAACTGTTGATTATTTGACCAGTGTTTCCCCTAGCGTCTACAAAGACTCCTCCTTGCTTGGAACCTTCCTTGGTCTCCCTCCTCCTCTTGTCTCTGATCCCATCTCAGCGAATTTTTGCATGATGCAATCATCTCGGGCTGACCTCATGCGGCCCGCTTCGGCTAGTCAGCAACCTCAACCTCGCCCACCGCCATCTTCTCCTAGCCCTTCACCACTGCCAATTGGACCTCTTCCTGCTAGCCCTTCCCCTACAGCTGGTACCCATGAGCCTCTCTACCCTACTGGATCGGTTCCCCCAAGTCTTAACCATCTTGGGGCCATCCCTTCTAGCCATTACCCCGCTGGTCAGATACCCTTACTCGCTCCCCCTCCTGGATTCTATTCAGTCCCCATCATGGCCACCCTTTCCCTCCCTAATTTGACCCTGGGCATTCCCGTCTGGTACCTTGACCCTCCAGCCTCTACCCCACCAGGTCACCCCAAACCATACCTTTCTTTGACACCATTTCAACCAGTTCCCGTCGCCACAGTGCCACCCGCACCTCAATAGGACCCTTCTCCTGTTGTAACAACTATGGGCAAGAAACGAAAAACTCGCAAGGGGGCATCCAAAGACAAGCCCACCGCACCTGACCCTACCCCTCCTCCACCCACCAAGCCTTGTGCCTTGTGTGATGGCGTCGGTCATGCCACCCATACTTGTCTTGAGTTTCCCCGTATCCAACCCATGGTTAAGGTCATGTTCCCTGAATCTATGGTCCCTGAAACCTTTGTTTCTTCCTTGTCCGTAGCCAAGAACCCAAAGACTCTTCGCACCAACAAACCCTGTGCTCTGTGTGGTGTCCATGGCCATTATTCTCACCATTGTCCTCACCTCACGCATTACCGATCCTCTTTAGAGGTCATTCACGAGTACAAGGTCGAACAAAATCAATCTGCCTCTCCCATCCTTGCTTAGTATGCATCAGGCCTACTCGAGGATCCCCCCACTACCATAGACATTCCTCCCCTTGATGTTGAGAAGTCGGAACCCGCTCCCCCCCTCCTATACCTATCATCCTCGCACGACCCTCGGAGTGCATTCCCTCTGAATCCACTCTATCTGTTTTGCTTGATTCCCCTTCAGCAACATTCTTGGGCTCTACATGCTTTGACCATATTTTTACTTGTTCTTCCGTCATCCCCCGTGATGTTCCGTATGTGCGCCTTTCTTCCCATGTTGATGTTTTAGGTAGCTTTGTAGCATCATGTGGTTTCCTCGACCTCTCCCTTTCCTCTCATCACTAGGAGGATACCATCCGCATCTATGATGTCTGTCATCGCATGAGCTCTCGCTTTTCCTCCCATCATTCTCATTCATCACCCTCTAGTCGATCTATGAGTCCTAGCCATCCTACCCAAAATACTCCCTCCCATAGTAGCCATTTGATGTCTACCCTATACTCACGCTGCCCTCATGCTTCTCCTTCCTCCAATTTTTTGTCTTGTGACACCATTCTGCCAGACCTCTCGCCCACACATTATATTGGCTATGCCGATGGGGCCAGTCGCTACTCCCGGAATCTCGCTTCGGCCGCCTGGGCCATTTTTACCCCCTTGCATTCCCTCGTTCTTTCGAATGGGGTCTGCATTGGTAATTCCACCAATAATCAGCCCGAATATGATGCAGTACGTGGTCTCTTAGCCGATGCCCTATCTCATCGCATCCTCCATTTGCACGTTCATTTTTATTCCATGCTTCTTGTTTTACAACTCAATGGTGTCTATCGTGTGCATAATCCTATCATGTTTAGACAATATTTATGAGTGAAACTTTTGATACGTGACTTTAGATTCATTACTTTCAACCATGTACCTAGAAGTCAAAATCACTATGTAGATAGAATTGAAAATCATGTTCTAAACTCGCATTTATCACACACAAGACAATAACATTTCACACCATCAACACAATGAATATACATAATATATATCATATAACATGTTTTTTTTTTTAGAGTCCATCTACTCTGAAACATATGACATGCCCATAGCATGTTACAAAAAAAAAACTACAAAACTGGAGGCACCACTTGCCCCTACATACGCACTGGGGGGCACCACTTTCCCTACATCTAATCACTCTCTGGAGGATCCCGAGCCAATGGATCTACTCCCGTAGCTCGTAGATCGCGCACAGTCTGACCGGCCATCGCCATGTGTCGCATGATACCTTGCCATTCCGAGGGTAGCCCAATACATAGCTCTATGTATTGGTCGTCTAAATCCTACCAACCACGCTCTGACACACCAGCCAGCAACCCCTCACATATATGACGAATGTCCTCCAATAGAGTGGCCATATCCTCGTTCTGTGCCGTTCTTGATCCACTTACACCTGTAGCTCCAGCTGCTGCAGGTCATCCCATATATCCGGTCGGATTTACCAGAGCTATATCTACATTCCAAAAATTATAAGGATCAGTACCATGAATACTATTCACAAAATTTACAATGTACATAATAGATTAGTTACTTGTCACTTACCATTGGGCCCCCATACTCGACCAGGTGGAAGCGGAAAGTCTGGATCTCCCTAATAACTCATCCCACTATAGGGATAGTCGTCTATGTACAATGGCATCTGATCTCAATGGGTGAAGAACTCTGGTCAGAACACCCATCCGACCGCCCCTCCTCCTCTACACAGTAGTCATCCCCACCGATGCATCCGGGGCTCTCTCGGACCCCCATCAGGTAGCTGTACACGAGGTCGTAAGGTCAGGATCTTTTCAAAAAAGAAGGAGCACAATACAGTCCCATAAGCACAATCATGATTCACTTGCCGCTTACATAGCGACACCTGTCGTTTCACCGACACCAACATCATCTAGGCCCACCCATATTAGGTCCCACTCAACACACTCTCTACAATCATCATCTTCCCTCCAGTGATGTGATGGAACGCCTGGCTGCCCAAGATCCACAACACTGTTGCTGCCACTACCCGGGTCTCCAACCTCTCTAGATCCCTAATCGATATTCGAGTCCCTTTGACTCGGACACCTGGTCGACAATGTCACTCAACGAACTCCATGATGTTACGCCCCCACGGTAACACTGACTGTGTATTTCCCACCATCCCTAATGGTGGTAGACCAGTCAGGAAATACAGATCCTGGACTATCAGCTCAATCCTGCGCCCCTGCACTATAAACACCTCATGATCTGGATCCCAATAACTGATAATCCGGGCCAATAAGGGCTCCCCAGCCCTCATCAAAGGGTTCTCAACAAATTTCAAAACCCCAAACCTAGCCAATGCACGATGGACACCCTGATCCGCTTGGATTTCCATCCGTAATGTACCTAGGTCTCTCTCTCTCCACTTGATCCATATATCTGCCATATCTGCACAAAACCATCATCTTTGTCAGTCTACAGATAAGCAAAACTGCATTCACTCACACCAAAACTGAATCTCAGCCCATACCAGCACTGAAACCACCTCCATCTACCAGGTCGCACTTTTAAGGCCCAAACCTGCGTCCCAGGTCGCATTTTTGCCCCAAAAAGTGCGACCCGGCCGTAATGATGAAGTAGGAGCAGTTACTGAGATTTAATACCCTCATCTGAACTTCGAATCCATCAAAAACAAAGCGTAGGATTAAACCTCTTACTTGCAACTGACAGATCACAATTCCAACGGTCGGTTTGTCCGCTACGATCCCCGCAAGATTTAGGGTCTTCTCTCCTCTCCACATTCACCACAGCTACATAAGCAAATGAATGATTTTGGAGGGAAAATGCCTTATTAGAAAAACAACCCCTATTTTTTCTTTCGCGCACTGCGACCAAACCGTAGCCCCGTTTGACACACCGTTTGCACCGTTGGAAAGCTCTCACCGAGCACTCAAATGATTATTTGTTAGATTTTCATGTTTTGATACTTCACCAGGACACATTTTGTCCATGAAGGGTCTATTTACCTCTCCTCCAAATCGAATGTCTCCACTTACAACACTTGTACTTGGGGCACCATTTTGCCTCCTTACTTGTCTTTGTTCGTGTTGATTTTTGTCATGAGATACCTTATTGTACTCATGTTTTTATGGTTTCCCATTGGACCTTTACTGTGTGGCAGCACCATCGAGTCTCCCTTGTTTAGCGCATCCGATTTGAGTCATCATTAGTCATGGAGTCTATCTCGTGTCCCTTCCTATCCCGCTATATTCCTCCATCCTTCATTGCTTGGTCCCTCTCTCGTGTTGCACATTATGGCCTTCAGTACCATTGTCCCCTATGCCTCATGAAATTGTTTCAGTCGCTGCCAAGCCATTCATGCCCTTTATGCTCTAACATGGGAAGTCGTCCATCCGCTACTCAGTATCCCTCATTTCATCATCATCATTAGTGTATGTCTATTTGTTGCTCCACTATTGTCTCTCGCGCCTTCGTTGGGGACCCCTTATTGCCTCACCTATGGCAGACCTCCTTCTGTCGACATTAGCTCATTTACTCCAGAAGCCAGGTCTAGAGGGCGGTGTACACTTGATTGCGATCTGTATACTTGATGGTCCAGTGATGCAACAGTAGCTATTGGTGATTCCTGGGTGTGTGTGAGATGTATCAACCCTCATGAGGGGGTGGCCCTACAGGTTGCCCCCACATGCCCAGATGACTTCTTCATTTTAGCCTTTGATGTAGCTCCTTACATTTGATGATGTCGGCCTCAGCCGCTTGCAGCGCCTTTTTGATTTGCATGTATCAGTCAGATTTTGCGAGCCCTTCCCTGTGTATAGGGGGCATTTGGGGTGTATTTTTATCTCATGTAATAAACTATTATTGTATAATCCCTGGCTATTATTCCAGGCACAACATGTATGTGAGATTCCTCATTCTATTTTCTAGCTTGTATTTATGCCAGCATGTACTTTATAATTCGGTTCCTTGTTTACTGGACATACTATTCTTTTGTACTTTGTCTCGGCGGGCATAGGTATGCCTCCGCGGCCTCCTTTCACATAGGTACCACTTCATAAACTAGAGACTTGTTGCACCTGTAAGTCTCGTCTCCTCAGGGTCTAGTCCTTTAGCACATTAGACTACCTTACATTTATCTCTCTGACTTCCCTCTTGATGTCTAGTGATTGAGTTCTTACAACGTACTTCGGTCATACGATTTTCTCCTAACACTCGTATGTTGGGGGGCAATCTGTTATACCATTTTTTGGTCATCTAACCTATTATCATTAGATGAACCCAAGTACACCATGTAAGACCAATTTTACCCTAAGTAAAATTGCTTTCACTATGTGAAATAACTTAGTAAAACACCTTTATTAAGTTCTAAACAGGAAACCCCAAAAGGAAATAATAAACAAATCTATATTTGTTTATATTTCCTGGTCATATTTAACCCAAAACAAGGAAATCAATTAAATAAATCCTTATTTATTTGATTATTTCCTAGGAATAAGTTATTTAAATCCTATTTAAATAATATTCCTAGTTAAATTTGACTAAATCATTTATAAATAATTAAATAGATCATTATTTATTTAATTATATTCCCACCATTTCCTTAAAATAGTAAATAAATCATCTGTTTATTTATTATTTATAAATAAAGGAATTGACCCAAGTCAAAAATCATTTCCCCTCCAAGAAATATAATAAAATATTCCTAAAAGGTGATTCTAGAATTTGATTAATAATATTTTATTCATGCACCAAGTTCTAGATCGCCCTAATATTTTGTTATAAATAGAAGGGTTTTCCCCATTCATTAGTCACCTTTTATTGCATTAGATCACTTTGGATCTATACACATGGTCACATTTTCTCCATTTTTGCCTTGTGAGCTCCCACTGAGTTCTATGTTTGTCTGGGTTTTCTACACCAACAAGAGAGAGAAATTTTAGATCTGAAATGTTGAGGACTGTCAAGAACCCATCCCATTGAGGAGAACCGGAAAACACCTTTCTTGTTTTCCTCTCAGGTGCCCCCTTTTAATATAATACAAAAAATTCTTTCAAATACATCATTCTTGTCTTGTCTATTGGATGCATGGAGCCATCTTTCATTTTTATTGCTTAATGTCTTTTATGCTTAGATCTGGATTTGTGCAGCATTATTTGGATCAACTAACTGTAGATTTAAAGATATTGGCAATCATACTTGATGTTAGGGCTATTTGTTATGCGTAGCTAAAGTGGTATTTTACGACGAAAGACTCATACTAACAGCCCATATCGGAGCGAGCAAATCTTGCGGTGGGGTCTAGTGAGGCGCTCCTTCTGCAAATGTAGCCACACTTTTTCACCCACCTGGAAGTTGTGTGGCACTCGATGTTTATCATGTCATTGCTTGTACTTAGCATTGGCTCTATCCAATATGTCATGAACCTGTTTGTAATGTTCCTAAATTAGCTAAACTAATTGGAACATTAGAATTTTGTTTTATTTTTCATGTTTATGAATAATAGACTAATGGGGGACATGCAACACTCCTTAGATCTAAAAATAAATACATGCTCAATGTGAACAGGATTAAATATGAGCTGGTTGCATAAAAACCACTTGTGTATGAACAGGGCTAAGTTATTTGACTGGGTCAACAGGACCAAATCACAAGACAGTCCAGGTGCATTGAACCTCCTAAGTGACCTACGCAGTTCTAGAAGGAGCTTCTAAATGTGAAAGGGGCTAATTCAAGTGAAGTGGTTTAGGTTTTTTCACTTCCTCATTTTATAAAAAGGAGGGAGATGACTCAAGAAAGGGTTGTTGATTATTTGTGGTTGCCTGAGCAACTCGAGTTCTCTTGGTTGGTTAGCCAAAGGGAAGAGGGTTTCTTGTTTAGGAATCCTCTCTCCTTCCATGGAGTAGCTCTTTGGAGGAGGATGTGTTGCATTAATCCACTATCCAACATTTGGCCAAGCTTCTACTTCCAACTGCAATGCAGATCCTATTGAGGGTTTGATTGCCTTTGTAAGTTGTAGCAAGTGGGATTTAGATCTTTTCATATCTAAAGCATTTCAGTACTTATTTTCAGTGGAGGAGGGTTCTAATCCATTGGGGAGCTGTATTGAATGATTTGACCTTAATTTTAGATCTTGGCGTCAGGCTAATGTGTTCTTCATGGTATACTGTGCAGTTCCTTCCCCAGAACTGTGTTATTACTGAAGGAGCAGTGTTGCAAGGTTTTTGGCATCATTTTGGAGCTAGATCTCTGATGTGAAGGAAGCCTCCTTATATCAAGGGAGATCCATGGATTTGCCAACCAATCCATGTCTATTTCAGGTCTGATTAATTCACTGAAGTTTTTTCTTCAGAAATTCTGAATCATTCTACAGATTTTCTGCAGTAAAACTCAGATCTACTCCAGCATTTTCATGTATTGCTGAAATCCCTAAGGGGAATGTAATAAAGAGCCCTTTGGGCATTCTGATTCATTATAGATCTCTGTTTTCTTGTATTTATCAGTTGAAGATCCTTAATATAATAAAAGGAAGCTTCAGCCTCCTGTAACTAACGCTGAAGGGTTTCTAGGTCATTCTCTTGTCTTGTAGCACCTCAATCTTGAGGGATTTTCTATGTAAAATTGTTGTTTAACCTTGCTTAATGCTTATGCCATGTTCCTAAACTCATTCTATGATTTTTTATACTATTTTACATCTTACACCTTCATAAAATACGCTGCCCTTGTTTCAGTAAATTTCTGCATCTTCCAAGTCGTGGGAAATCAGGGTTTTTCTTGACTAGTCGGGAAGAAGGAACTGTTTAACTTAGAAAAATGCATTTTTTTTTTATTTAATTTGGCATGTATATCCCTATTGACCAAATATAACATATCCCAGAGCCATGACCCTTATTTTTATGAATATTTCTGATTATACGCATTTTAGGGCCAAAATCCTCACTTTCCTCCACCTTTTTTCCCATAAAAGCTGAGTAAAGGTTTCTGCAGCACTTGGAATTGGTTTTTGAGTGTTTTTAAACACTTTTTATGATATTTGAAGCACATATTCTTGCTGAGAATTCCATTTTGGGATCATTACAGTGGTATCAGAGCATGATCTTTGGCTCAACCTGTGACTTCAAGCCAAAGTGATGAATCCATGAAGTAGGAATCTTTAAATCTCTATAGATAGAGTCTACATATGTCCAGGTAGCCTCTGGATCTCATCATTTTCTCAAAGGTGACATATCTAGTAAATGCCCCTGCAATCAATCTCTGGAATAGAATCTTGATACTCCTAAAGAGGGAACTTTACAGCAGTATCAGAGAAGAGAAGAGATAGAGATCAGAAAGCTGAAGGAGATGAGTTTTACCTCATCATATTTCAGATCCAGGAAGAGCCTCTTCAAAGAGGTTAGACAGAATAAAGAAGGAGGAATAAAATGAAACTCCTAGAGGGTTTCATGAAGCAGAAAGTTGCAGTGAGACCTGCATAAGGTTTCAAGAAGGAGGGAAAAATCCATGCACTTCCTATCCTCACAAAGAAGGAGAGATATACAGAGAAAAGAAACAAGAGCATGGCTCCACCACTTGGAAGAATGACAGAAGAGGAGACCTCCTTACTCCTTTTCCAGGCCCTCAAGGGTATTGAGGAAGATCTCAAGGAGATTGAGAAGGTGGAGACTTGTACCAGCGCTGGCACAACCTTGGAAGAGAAGCCTTCATGTTCAGTAATGAAGGAAGACTACATAGTTGCAGAAGAAGCTCTTGCTTCTACATCTCACAGAGGTATGATTAAAAAAATCCATCTATTGTCATTTCAGCACATTGTATGGAGAGATCTACATCTTTGCATGCTACTGATTTTGAGCAACAGAGTTGCACTGCGCTGTGCCAAAGTAGTGAGGAAGAAGAGAGGAACCATTCTTCATTGGAGCATTCACATGGGAGTTTCATTCAGGAAGCAATAAAGGATGGAATGATGGATGGTAGACATCTTGGAGTGAGAAACCATTTCTCCCTTCCAGATGACTCTTTCTCAATGAGCACACCCTTGCTCAAAGAGAGACTTCTACTTGCAGCAAATCCAAGGCCCCTTTGGTTTTGGAAGGTCATGCATGAAGCGGAGACCTCATGGGAATAATTCATTGGAGGCGCACTTCAGCACATCATGGAGTGCAAAGTTCTTCAACAATTTGAGGAGGATCTTCCCTTCTCACAGGAGCAGATAGTAAATGGAGGACATCTTCGGATGGATAACATCTCTCATGACTGTGTTGGACATTTCTTGAGCCATGCACGTCATGATGGGAGGTTTTTTCCTACCACCTATTTGGATCCTCATAGGGTTAAATTGATCCTCGGGAAGATTTCATTTCAATATCCCATGAAATGCAGAAATATGATTTGGGATGATGGTAGCCCTCATGGGAGGAGTACCAAGATGGATGATGGAAGTATGAGAAAGCAGCAAAGGATTTTGTTGCTTGGGATGTTCTTGAGAGATCAAGGGCAGAATTGCTCTCACAGTTTTCATGGTGTTGTAGGAGTAGAAGATGGCACTATCATAGTGCAAAGGGGTCACTCCTTGGTCTTAGATGTTTAAGAAGGACTTCCTTCATGGGGAGGACTTCTAATTTGTAGCAGCATTATGGGAGATGCCTTTGACATTCTGCATGTCAAATATTGGAGATGTTTGTTGATGGGAGCCTATTTACATAGGCCAACAACGTTGTCACTGTGGAGCTGGGATTTATTGATGGAGTATTCCCAGGATCACTTCTCATTCAATGCACTTGGTGAGCCAAGAGGAGGTGAGGAAGATGATGTATTCTTCTTGTCTTGGGTTTCCAAGCATGGAGAAGAGGATTTTCATGCAGAGCTTGGTTCATTTCTCTTCATGGAAGTGTGCCAAACTACACTTGAGGGTTCACTCATGAATCCATGTATCTTCTTGCTTCCAACATATGGTGAGAGCTTTTGCTTGCATTCTCTTACCGTCTCTTGATAGTGCATTGTTCCACAAGAGGGCAAGCTATTTATTGAGCTCCATGAACTTCATTGGGCCAAATTGCATGATGGAGACAGCCATATATTATGTGGCCTTGGGAAAATATGTTTTCCTTACATGTGGATTCTTTATTCATATGATTAACCATGTCACAGGAGGCAATTTTCCATATACTCTTCTTAAGCAGTAGTTGAGAAGACTACGCTGTGAGGATTTGGGGGACTGTTGGTAATCTCTTGCATCACATAGATCCTTCAGTATTTCCCTCATTATGATGATGATCATGTTTTCCTTGCTGATATTTCCATTATGTCTTTTGAGAGCATGATTGAGAAAGAGACACATGAGATGAGTGTGTCATTTTTGGGAAGGAGATTCCCACATTTTCAGCAGCACATGTTCTAATGGGAACATGGGAGAAATTGTGGCCACCATAGTGAAACACTGGTTTCTTTTGGAGGTGAGCCATGTGTGTGATGGAGTACCTCCTGGTGATACTCTTTGATGCATCACATATGAGACATTTTGGGCTGATTGGTTTTACAGCGTTGGAGGGAGGAACTTTTCCTCATGATGCCAGTTGAGGGCAATGTCCTTGCAGCCCAAGATTAGTTTGCACTCTACACTTATCTTAAGTGGAAAGGAGAACAATGTGGGGTAGGCTATCTTGTCTACCATGTGCAGAATTTCAGCCCACCTATTTTGCAGGAGCTCAAGGTGGAGGAACATTTTCATAGAGTTGCCATGTCATGAGGTGACTCATTTTTTTTGGTGGATGATTGCTTGAGGGTGGAGAAATCACATGGGGAATGATATTTCCCAATACACTTCAGATTCCATGCCTCAAGGGAGCCTCTAGGCAACACCTTATTGCCTTCTTGAGTATTTGACTATTTCATGATGATAGCTATTCAGCTAACTTGCATGCTTGGGAGGGGCAATATGGAGATTCATTGTGGACACAAAATCTCATTATTTGGAGGATTTCATCATATGGGGATGCTACAGTAGGAGGAGGAGACATCTTTCAGTTCTATCCTTGCAGTTGTTTGAGGAAAAGCAACATTTGGGAGGGGAGGACTGTAATGTTCCTAAATTAGCTAAGCTAATTGGAACATTAGAATTTTGTTTTATTTTTCATGTTTATGAATAATAGACTAATGGGGGACATGCAACACTCCTTAGATCTGAAAATAAATACATGCTCAATGTGAACAGGATTAAATATGAGCTAGTTGCATAAAAACCACTTGTGTATGAACAGGGCTAAGCTATTTGGCTGGGTCAATAGGACCAAATCACAAGACAGTCCAGGTGCATTGAACCTCCTAAGTGACCTGCGCAGTTCTAGAAGGAGCTTCTAAATGTGAAAGGGGCTAATTCAAGTGAAGTGGTTTAGGGTTTTTCACTTCCTCATTTTATAAAAAGGAGGGAGAGGAAACAAGAAAGGGTTGTTGATGATTTGTGGTTACTTGAGCAACTCGAGTTCTCTTGGCTGGTTAGCCAAAGGGAAGAGGGTTTCCTATTTAGGAATCCTCTCTCCTTCCATGGAGTAGCTCTTTGGAGGAGGATGTGCTCCATTGATCCACTATGTATCATTTGTCCAAGCTTCTACTTCCAACTGCAATGCAGATCCTGTTGAGGGTTTGATTTCCTTTGTAAGTTGCAGCAAGTGGGATTTAGATCTTTTCAGATCTAAAGCATTTCAGTACTTCTTTTCAGTGGAGGAGGGTTCTAATCCATTGGGGAGTTGTATTGAATGATTTGAGCTTCATTTAAGATCTTGGCATCAAGGTAATGTTTTCTTCATGGTATACTGCGCAGTTCCTTCCCCAGATCTGCGTTATTACTAAAGGAGCAGTGTTGCATGGTTTTTGGCATCATTTTGGAGCTAGATCTCTGATGTGAAGGAAGCCTCCTTGCATCAAGGGAGATCCATGGATTGGCCAACAAATCCATGTCTATTTCAGGTCTGATTCATTCACTAAAGTTTTTGCTTCAGAAATTTTGAATCATTCTGCAAATCTGTTGGAGTAAAACTGAAATCTACTCCGGCATTTTCATGTATTGCTGAAATCCCCAAGGGGAATGTAATAAAGAGCCCTTTGGGCATTCTAATTCATTATAGATCTATGTTTTTATGTATTTATCAGTTGTAGATATGTAATATAATAAAAATAAGCTTCAACCTCATGTAACTAACGCTGAAGGGTTTCTAGGTCATTCTCTTGTCTTGTAGCACCTCAATCTTGAGGGATTTTCTATGTAAAACTGTTGTTTAACCTTGCTTAATGCTTATGCCCTGTTCCTAAAATAATTATCTGATTTTTCATACTTTTTTACATCTTACACCTTCAGAAAATATGCTTCCCTTGTTTCAGTAAATTTTTGCATCTTCCAAGTCATGGGAAATCAGGGTTTTTCTTGACTAGTCGGGAAGGAGGAACTATTTAACTTAGAAAAACGTTTTTTTTTTGCTTAAATTCGGCACGTATATCCATATTGATCTAATATAGCATATCCCAGAGCCATGACCCTTATTTTTACGCAAATTTCTGATTATACGGATTTTAGGGCCAAAATCCTCACTTTTCCCCACCTTTTTGCCCATAAAAGTTGAGTAAAGGTTGCTGCAGCACTTGGAATTGGTTGATGAGTGTTTTTAAACAATTTTTATGATAGCTGAAGCACAAATTCCTGAAAAATTCATTTTTCAGGCATGTCTTGCTGAGAATTCCATTTTGGGAACATTACATTGTTGGCGGATGTACTGAATGTGCTCGATGAAGTTGCTTTCTTTGTCAGATTAAAAATATACATGAGCCAAATCGGCCTGAGTAGCTGCAAATGGCATGGATACGTCAATGGGACATAATGGCTGGAATCCCAATCCCACCTGAAAGGGGTTGTGGCTGGTTGAGCTGTGGAGAGCCCGGTTATAACTGTGTTCTACATAGGGAAGGCTCTCATCCCATGTGCAGGGATGCTTTGAATAGTACATGCACAGAATGTGTAAAATCATCCTATTGACAACCTCTGTCTAGCCATCAGTTTGGGGATGGAAATTTGTTGACTTGGTGAGCTTGGTGTCCAACATTGACCAGAGGCTAGACCAAAATGTGTTGAGGAACCTACTATCGCGATCTGATATGATAGACTGTGGGATCCCAAAGTGCACCCACACTCGTTCAAATAATAGTTTAGCAGAGGCTTCTGTTGTGATATTCTTCTTGCAGGCCGCCATAATGGCCATCTTTGAGAATCTGTCGACGACCACGAAAACACGGTCATTTCCATGCTTAGTAAAAGGAAGTTCTAACATGTAATCCATGGAGATGGATTCCCAAGGTCGACTAGGGGTAGGTAGCGGAGTATAGAGCCCTTGCTTCTTGATGGTCGGTTTGGCAATGGCGCAGGTAGTGCAGGATCTGATGTACTTCCCGACATCCCGTTGAAGGTTCGGCCAAAAGAAATACTTCTGCAGTACTGCCATTGTTTTCTCGACCCCAAAATGCCCAGCAACTCGACTGTATTGCACTTCCCATATCATCTTGGCACACTTGCTTGAAGGAACACAAATGTGTCCCAGGTGACATAAGAGTGCATCTTGGAGGTGAAAATTTGGAACTTGCATACCCCCCAAGAGTGCCTTGTATGTGTAGCTGAATTCTGGATTGCTCCTATAGAGAAGCGGCCAATCAGAAGTCTCATGCCCACAAGAGTTGAGAACAGTGGTTATGGCCACAATTGGTGGTCTGTTGAGGTAGTCTACAACATTATTGGTGCTACCCTTCTTGTACTTGATGTTCAAATGAAATTGTTGCAGATATGTGGACCACTTCTGATGGTGATCATTCTACAACTTCCCTTGTGTCTATATCAACTGTAGGGGTCAATGGTCTGTGTGGATGATTGTCTCCTTCCCCAAAATGTAATGCTTCCATTGTCGACAAGCCTGCACAATGGAATACGTTTATTTGTCATAAGTGGGATACTTTCGAACTGTGTCAGACAATGTCTCACTGTGATATGCCACTGGATACCCCTATTAAGTAAGAACTGCCCCAATAGCATAGTCAGAGGCATCTGTCTTGATCTCAAATGGTTGTTTCAAGTCTAGTAATGTGAGCACTGGGGCAGAACAGAGGCGATGTTTCAATTCTACGAACGCCTTCTGTCGAGATTCTGACCAACATAATTTTTATTTCGCTCCTCCCTTGGTGACTTGACTCAAGGGCCAAGTGATATGAGAGAATCCCAACACAAACCTGTGGTAGAAATTAGCAAGACCCAGAAAGTTGGGAAGCTCTGTGAGGGTGGTTGGGGCTGGCTAATCCCGAATGACTTGGATCTTGGCTAGATCCACATGCACCCCCCTTTCATCAATAATGTATCCCAGATATTGAACCTGGGTCATTCCAAAAGTGCAGTTCTCCAAATTGGCACACAAATTGTGTTGCTGCAGTGTTTGGAGGACTTCTCGGATGTGGTGGAGGTACTCTTCCCAAGTTTGGCTGAAGATCAGAATGTCATCCAAGTATACCACTACAAATGATTTGGTGAATGGACGCAAGATGTCATCCATCAACCTCATGAAGGTTGCGGGAGAATTTGTCAATCCGAAAGGCATGATGAGCCATTCAAAAAGGCCCTCCTTGGCTTTGAAGGTAGTCTTCCACACATTAGAGGGTTCGATTGGTACCTAGTGATACCTAGACTTCAAGTCGATCTTGCTAAAATATTTTTCCCCTTTGAGTTGGTCTAGAAGGTCATCAATCCGTGGGATCAGGTACCTATTTCGGATAGTGATCTTTTTCAGTGCCTGATAATCAATACTGAGTCTCCAAGTCCCATCCTTCTTCTGTACCAACACGATCGAGCTCCCACAGGGCGATGAACTTGGCCGGATGTGACCTTTCTACAACAGTTCCTGAATTTGCCTCTTGATTTCATCATTCTCTAGAACAAAGCGCCTATAGATCGGTCCATTGGGTAACAGCGCACCTGCGGTCAGGTCAATGGGGTGCTTGACCTGATAGTGTAGAGGCACCCCTGTGGGTGAGGTGAAGATGTCCCCGTACTCCTCCACAACCTTGTCCATTTGTTGTTTTCATGCAGAGGAGCCATTTCTGGAGGTCATGGCCACAATCTTCTTCTTGCGCTAGGAGCGGATCATCAGGAAAACAAATTTCCTGGTTTGGGAAATGAGCTTACTGCATTTTTATGCAGTAACCAAAGAAATAGTGGGAGGCGGTGGTACCTCTGGTATCCTGTATAATTCATTTCCAAATGTAACAATAACAACGCGAGGCTGGGACTCATACACAGCATGTCACTTCCACAAGTATGGTTGGCCTAATAATACATCAGAAACATCAATAGGAGCAATGTCACACAATACCTCATCCGTGAAGGGCTTGATGCTATAGGGAAGGCAGCATTGCTAGCTGACGCAGAGATCCCGTTCTTGGTGAAGCCACTCGATGGTGTATGGTTGTGGGTGTGTTGTGGTCGGCAAGCCCAACCACTTCACGACATCTGCTGAAATGAGGTTATTTTGGCTCCCATTGTCGACAATGAACCGTAGCGGGGAACCCTTTACCCACATCCAGGAGTGGAAGAGACGCTCTTCCTGCTCTGGATCTTCTGGTTCCTCCTTCTGGATCTTCGTAGTGGAAATAGTGGCATTGGGCTCCGCATCAATAATCTTCTTCCCTTTATCATTCACCTTGTCAGGTTTTGATT
The DNA here is from genome assembly GCA_034641835.2 of Pinus albicaulis. Lineage (NCBI taxonomy): Eukaryota > Viridiplantae > Streptophyta > Pinopsida > Pinales > Pinaceae > Pinus > Pinus albicaulis. The sequence goes on from CM076574.1 coordinate 959,182,221, forward strand.
CAGAGTCGGAGCATGCATCTGATTCAGAAGCCCTCATCTCGGCCACCAGCGACTGCTTCGCCCGACACTCACTTGTGTTGTGAGTGGAGCTCTTATGGAACTCACACTACTTTCCCGTGTCCTTCTTTGGCTTCACGGTGTTGTTATTTTCTTGTGTCTTTGGCAGGTTGTCTTGGGCCACCATGCCTTGGCTTTGTCCTTTGTTCTACGGTTTGGGGGTACCTTTCCCTTGCTTTCGATTCGCAGATCCAAAGTCTCGCTTCTTCTGTTTGAATTTATGCTCAATCTTGGTAGCATACTGGTATGCCGTACCAAGCGAGGAGGTGTCAACGAACTCCATTTCCTCCTGAATGTATCTTTGCAGACAACCGTGATACTTTAGCACCAAATGTTTCTCTGAATCTTTGATACCCAACTTTGTGCGCAGGGTATGGAACAGATTCTTTAGCTCATGCACATCTTGATCCCTTTTTTGCCGCAGCGTGGTACATTGGATTTACTTGTCCTCATAGCTCCCCACAAGATAGTATTGTTCCTTGATGGAATCTCAGAAAGAATTCCAAGTGGGTATGGCTGAGAACAGAGAGGGTTGTGTCTCATCCTTTTTCTCACAGTGGGTTTCCCACGAGTCCTTGACATGGGGGGTAGCTTAGAGGAGTGCAAAAATAATCTTCTCCCGGTCAGAAAAGTCATGAACTGAGAAATATCCTTCTAATAGATTTAACCATATATCTACGGCATCTGCATCTATTTGACCCTCAAATATGGGAATGTCAAAGTTTACTTGTACCTTAAAGAGAGTTGTGCCTCCAGAGTGGTTGCTGGATGTAGATGCGCCACCAGTGGGCAGTCATTGAAGGATCTGGGAAAATTTATCCATCATCGCGTTCTTTTGTTTTTCGAGGGCCTCCTCAAGAAATATTTTGATAGGATCTCTTTATCCCTCATCTTTCTTTTCGTCCCCCATGGGTGTCTGTCGGGGTTTGCGAGGCTGATCTTGCAAAGGTTCCACCAGATCGAGCCCGAACTCCTTATACCCCGACCTCGTTGGGGACATGCAAAGAAGGATCGAGAAAAAGCATACCGCTCTGATACCACTGATCCGGATTTATGCAGGAACGCAACAGAATACAGAAATAACCATAAACATAGAAATACAACGGAAATAATGCTTCATTTCATTAATATCAAATCGCAGAAATATTCTTACAAACATGATGGAAATAAAATAGCAAGGGTGTTGGTAGCGAATCTCTGAGAAGAGATGTGGTGGCTATAGACCTTTGAACTGTGTTACAATGAGGCTCAAGGGCCTATTTATTATGGAGAAACAATGGAGAACTATAAACGTCCAAAAACCTAACCCTATGAGATGAAGCGCTAAAACTATGGGCCCTGTTTGTGTAAGTTGGTGTTTCAACATCCCGAGGACGTAACTTCGGCATACTATCTCCGTTTGGGGCTTCAAAACAGCTCTGGAAGTTCGAGACCCGAAAAACTGCTAAAAATAGTAAGTTGTGAAAAAAACTGAAAGAGACAATGGTGGGTCCCCAAGTGGAATAGGAGGGTGGCCACCAATATCCACCTGGATCAAGATAAGATACGTAAGCACTAAAAACTCATTCAGAATCTCAGGTTGATCAAGTAATAAATCTTTGTATTGCTGAAACAATCAATTTACAATAAGCTACAATTTTGCCAAAAAATCTCCAACCCTAACAAATTCAACCCAATGGCCTTTAATAAGCTTGTTACATCATGAGATGATCTACCTCCTGGCTAGATTCATCAAATTTTTGCTTAATGACACCTTGCATAACCATAAAACATCAACGTAATGACAAACAGACACCTATTCTACTTAACAGTCCTTTTCCTAATAGGATTCAAACTACTCATTATTGCCTTTAACAACCTTATCTACTAAAGAAATTACATTCTTTGACAAGTATGCTTTCACATGTTCGAATTGAGATTATGGGATTCATCACTTTATGACCACTTAACTGACCTCCTCAAAACTAGGAAACAAAACCCTGTTTTTTAGGCAAATGGTCTTCTTCTTCCACGAATACTTTAGCTATCAGTTTTTCTTCAATTCATGGTACTTGAGTGCTGAATAATTTCTTGTTATGGTATTTAACCCTTCAATAATCTCCAAATTTCCAAAGATGCTCCAAAACTTGCTAAAAAGGCTGAAATACAGTACGCTACGAAAGTAAGGCAGTTTCGTAGCGTACTTTCGTAGCATTGCAAAACATGCCATTTGCCCTCAAATTTTTTGATTCTTTCCTTTTGCATAGTCATCATCACCATTAAAAATATCTCCCACACCAATTTCACCTTTTTTCAGCAGTCAAAACTGGTTCAAAAATTAAAAAGAACAGCTACAGTAGTTTCATAGCATTTTGTTGCCCTTCAAGCCTAGGCATGCTATGAAACTGCTGAAAAGTGCTAAAAAACAATTTTTTTGTGAAATTTTGAAAAATGAACCCTGTAAGTGCCAAAATCTTGTCTCTAACATGTCATTAGCCTTTAAAAACCATAAACCAACTCACCTTATGATCCTTGAGGCATTTCTTCCTCATTTACAATTGGTTGAGCTATTGGCTCTTCAAGCACTGTCATTTTAAGACCCTTTTTCTATAACTCTCCATGAATTAGTTCAAGTTGATCCTGAAGGTCTTTAACTTGGTATTTTAATCTTCTATTGGTGGCTTTCAACTGTGTTTTCATCTTTCTGACATGTTTGGCCTTTTTCCTTGTTGGAATGGCCCATTTGATGAGCTATTGTGTTTCATCCAAAGTCTTGGGGACAGTGTCAACCTGTTCTTCCAAAATTGCCTTCATTTTTTCAAATTGAGTCTTCTCTACACTGTTTTTCCTTGCTTTCATTTTCATAACAGCAATTTCATGGTTAGCCACTTTCAATTTTTCCTCAAGGAGCTGCAACTCTATTTTTTCCTTCACCTTCTCTTTTCCCTTCTTTGATTTGCTGAATGTATCCTTCTCTGGAGGTGATGAAAGGTCAATAACCTCTTGAGGTGGCTGAGCTATGTCAGTGGGTGTTTGAACTTCTTTACTACTCTCTAATAGCTTCCTAGTATGCCTTTTCATAGGCTTTCTTTCTTGGAACATGAAACCTGCATCTTCTCCCTCAAATTCAAATTTATTTGTAGATTTAGCCTTCTTTAACTTCTGCCCACCTTCCTTTATAAACTTAGCTTGGACAATAGGAGTTTCCTCTATGTCAATGGCATGTAAAATATCTTCTAGATTTCCCTTAGCTTCTACTCTAGCTTCTACAGCCATTTTTTTCTCTTCTAACACCACTGTTTGGGTCCTTGTCATCCTTTGGTTCCTTGTTTACTAACAGTTTGTTTTTGTTTTGCAGGTTTGACCACTTGTGACTTCTATTTTGCAGGTGGGACACTTGGTGTATCAAGAATCTGCATTTGCTCTGGCTCCTTCATAATTTGTTCACTTTTTTCTTCTCTTGCAGGTTCACTTGGCTCTGCTACCAATGATTCCCTTTGTTCTGCTGCTAATGGTGATGAAATTATCCTAGGCTTAGGAGTTCTTAAAGGACTAACAACATCTGGCTCAAAACCACTAACAAACAAGAATGAAGACCAATCTCTGCCTAACCTTTGAAGTTCATCTAAGACCAATAATTTCATTAAACCATGATGAAATAAAGAAGTCTCACTCCCCTCAGACTTTTCTTGGACCTTATCTTCCATTTTTTACCAACATCTATGCAAATAAAAAGACAGATCAAGGGAAATCTTACTAGTAAAGTGAAGAAGTAATTTGAAATGATATGAGTACACTTTTTGGTATCTCCCTTCATAGGTAAATTACTTTTGGATGATGAGCAACATTTTTGAATAGTTTTCTTTTATATAACTTCTTGGAATGGCATTGGTGAGATCCATTTTAGTATGCTCAGGCTTCATGAACTCTTTGCACTGCTCCATGTTAAACCTGAAACCTTTGAACCAGTTCTCCTAACCTCTTGGAATCTCTGTAAGAGCAGCAATAACCTCTAGTGTGATGGATAAATTGAACATTCCCACTTTAGTGGTTGTTCCATTGATATTCAAAGTAAACTCCTTGGACACGTGTATGACAGCCCTGTAATTTCTCACAGAACTGTAGGCAACCTGCTCTTCTGAAAGTTTCTACTATTGTTGGGTCTTCATTGATCAAATTCATGTCTGCAGGTTCATATCGCAAGCATTGGCCACCCTTGTTATTCCTCCTTTTCTCTGCCATGGTTTCTTCAATGTCTTCACAACCTCGCTTGATGATTTTTTGCCTCGCTTGATAAATTTGCAGCCTCGCTTGATGATGCTAACTGTAATCCTTTGAAAACACTATAGCCACAACTTTGGCTTAGTGCACTAGCTCTCCAGAGCTCAATATCACGCAAGAAAGAATGAGAAATAAAAAATGACTGAATGGGGAAAGGATTTGAAGTTTTGATGTCTCTTCATGACCTTATGATGACTCATACTTACCTAAATTGATCATGATGACTGCAGAACTGGGCATGTACCTTGGATTTATCCCTCCATGACTCAAATGGCATCTAACCTGTTGGGGTTCCTATGTTTTGGCCAGATTGGCAAGACCAAAAGATAAGACAATATCAAACCGCTTTGGGATTCAAGGATCTAGCCCTCCTGAATCCAGAGAGGGATCTCTCTATGAATGAGTTTAAAGATGTGATCTTTAGAGCTTGAAATGTGATATTAGGCTAGTTATGAACAACATGGGTTTTTTTTGTTTTTTGGTTGGGAAAAGACATGATGAAGGTGAAGGCAGTTCAAAATAAAGGTTGAAGATGTATGCAAATGAAGGAATGATTTGGCTGACAGAAAAGGAAAAAATAGCTTTAACCCATTGGGCTATGGAGTCACAGGATGATTTTAATTGGACAGCAAGGTTCAAGAAGGATCCATGGGGCAAGTCACTTATGTCAAAGGATCTCTTAAGTTGATTTTATGGAATGAAACAGATAGGAAATGGAGAACAAAACAAATGAAAAATAATGAACAGCCTAAGATCAAGTAAGTGTTTTTAAACTATCTTGCTTCGGCATGTACTTAAGGAAAAACATAAAAGTATTATGAGATCAGGTAAGTGCTTTTAAAGCAGCCTACATTGAAGTACTTTCAGTTGGAAAACATTTTAAAAAACAGTTGGAATAGCTTAAGATCGGGTGAGTGCTTCGAAACTACCCTGCTTTCAGCATATTCTAAAGGAAAACACACATAATAATCACAAAGAGAAATATAGATCAGGCAAGTTCTTTGAAACCAACCTGCTTTAATATACTCTTTAAATAGAAATTTCAAATGAAGAAAACATAGAAATAAAGCTTTCAATAAGAGTAGGGTACTGTTGCGAGTAAATCCTAGCTCTATGTTTGCTGCTCTTTATCAGAGAAAATGGACAGAGTGAAAACATTCAAGAAAATAGAAATTGATAGTAAAGAACACATCACCATTGACATAAATCAGGATCCCATAAATCAGCAGTTTGTATTTGATGTTCAAACCAATTACAATCAGCAAGCCCGGTGGGTCTCTACAACTTCAAACTTCTCATATCAGCTTATGTATCTTCAATTTGCAAACATGGCATCAGTAGCTTCAGAAAAATATTACATGCAATCAGATGTCCAGAGACCAACCATTATTCATCTTCTACAGAAGTATTTATAGAAGAATGAGGAGGTGGGATTTGATAAAAGATCTCCTGGGTCAATTAATACAAACTGATGACTTCTCGGCCTTTGAGGGGCTTGATGAAGAAATTTAAAGATGTTTATATGCATTAATTGATTTACTTTTATGATTAAGCTCGGTGGGAGCCTTTATTGACTTTTGAGGATCTATGTCTTGTTGACGTAACTATGTTGCTGCTCCCCGAGGCCTAATGATCGAAAATATTTGCTTCTGGGCTATTCTTAATCTTTAAAATAGTTTTTCCGAAAATTTAGAGATAAGATCTTTGATTTGTATTAATTGTTCAGCTGTCTTTAGGAAAACACCTCTTGTTCAGGTAATGACTAAGCCTTCTTTGATTTCTGTGAGGCTACAGGTGCCTTTAGGAGCCGGAGAGGGTTCGATTGGCCTCTGCTTCAGGTGGTGGAGGCTTTCTCAGATCGACAGATGTCTTCGTCTCTTCCTAAAACACCTTTAATTTACTTGAGAACTGTGTTTTAGGTCTGATCGGGCTTATCCTGTCTCTTTCGGTCTTTATGACGTCTTTATCCGTGGATTTAGGCTTTTGATTTGCTGAATGTGTGCCTTAATCCTTCAAACTGTGTTAGGAAATCTTCAAACATTGATACTCTTTGTTTCTTTTATGCATTGATGTGTCTTGTTGATGTGCAGGCCGTGCAGGGCTCATATGGCATCAATGCCTTCATGAAACATTGACGAGACGTAGAGTTTGAGCCAAGAAAATGGTTCCCTTTGATGAATCAAGGCGCAGGAATCGTCATTCCCAGCCTCCGGCTTTTTCTTCCATTTATAATGGAAAACCATTTAACACCTGCAAAACACGAAACCAATTAAGAAATCCTACGTTTTTTGGTTTTACTACTGCAGAGGGTGCAGGGAGGAGCCTAGCCGTTGGATGGCATCATCCAACGGTCGGGATTCATTAGAGATAGTCAAAAGGAGAGCAAAGGAAAAGAATAAATCAAATCCATTGATCGCGCGGAGATCGACGGTGGGGATTAGTCGAAAAACATAAAGTGAAAGGGCGAAAGGTGATGAAACCATGCGGGAAAGATCTGGGCCATCCGATCTGGACACGTGGACGGTCCAAATTCAATTGGAGGATCGCGATTGGTGGGGAGAGAATAAGGGTGCGATGGAAATTGTCGATGCAATTGCGCGATCGGGGAGGGCTGATGCGATTTTGCGATCGAGCCATCGTGATCGGAGGTGGCATGAAATGGAAACGCGCCTATCAAACATTTGTGATGCAATATTGCGCGGGTCATTCGATCAGCTCAAGATCAACGACGGAGATTTGTTTGTTATCATACATGGCGGAAAACCTTAATACTTCATGAAAAACTCAAAATTTTCATAAAACAAAGGTTTGGTGGATCAGGGCAGAATATATATATATATGAAATGTTTGGCGCCCGATTGCGGGGCCTTGGTTTATATGGAATGATAATAGGCCCGGGGCATATACAATAAAGGGCCAATCGCAATCGGAGCTTCGGGCTTGGGCTTTTCAATCTAACCATTTGAAACTTGCGATGCGATTAGCGCCTCCGCACTCTTAACACTTGGTCCCGGGTGAAAGTTATATGGAATGAAAAGCGGAGGGGATGGAGTTTTAATAAAGGGACTCAATCACATCAGAACTTTGATGTGGTCTTTCAATCTACCCATTTTTCATTTAAAAAACATAACTCCGGCACATCAGACTAAAACTTTGGGTAAGTGGGTTTTTGGATTTACAAAGGAAAAAATGAATCATGACGGGTTTATTTCAATGCTTTAACGCTCGATTGCGGGCCCAAAGGGTTATATGAGATAACAATATGATCAGGGGTTATAATGCGTGGGGCTTAATCGCATCGGAGTTTTGTAATGGCAAAAATACTTGCGCACTTGGATTTTGCGATGCGATAAGCACTTTTAAAGACTTAGCACCTGGTTCTAGCATCAAGGCATATGGAGGGGAAGTGGTTAAGACTTAGCCCAAGGGGGCTTAAGTCTGTAAAAAAAATGGGTTTTTTATAGATTTTCAATGGTTTTCAAAGGGTTTTGGGGGTTTCGATATAGTTTAAAAATGGGTTTTAAACTATGTAAGGTGGATTTTATGAAGGGGAGATGAGGAAAAATGGGAAACAGAGGAAAATGATGGGGAAAAAGAGAGTAAAAAGGAAGGTTAGTTTATGAGTGGAGGAAGGGGAGGAAAGGGGATTTTTGCAGCAGTCTCTTCTCATGGAATTTTAGCAGAATTTTTGAGTTCTGAAGGGATACAGTAGTGAAGATTTTTAGACAAGGGCATGAGGTCTTCAAGAGGCTTCAAGAGATAAATTTTTGGCAATAAACTATTTCTTGAAGGCTAAACAATGTTTTGGCCACCTTTTGATAGAACAAATTTTATAGGTGGCCAACAGTGGCTCCACTTGGGGATGATGCCTTCTTGAAGGCATCAAGAACCTCAGACTTGCATTTCTCTGGGAGGCTGATCAATGCTTTATCCATTGGGCTGCCTTCTTTGCTTGGATGATCTTCTTTTTCTGAAATGTGTTAGCAGCATTGAAAAACAATGGATCTTCATCAACAAGCTTTCTACCTACCCAATCCTACTGATCTAACATTTTTTCTTCATTAGAGTGCACTTGGATTGGAAAACTCTTTTACAACATTTTATTCTTTTGAAAATAGGAAATATAATCTATTTCTACTCCTTATTTCCCCATGGACTCGGATTAAAAAGTTGAGCCCATATGATTCTCTACCTAATCTACGAATCTGTTAGGATTGAACAGTCTAACAGATTTTTATTCTCTAATTTCTACAACATAAATTTAAAAGCAGTAAAGTCAAGATTAGGCTGTTTGACTTTCTGTGATCTATGGCATAAAAACAAGATGCACGTAGACATTTATTTTGCATAAAATTAAATCAAAATGGAAGGCTTTAAGATCTGAAAGTTCAAAGCACTGCCTTCTCTTTTTTCAGCTCTGTTTTTTCCTCTTATTTGAGCTGTCTTTCCTTTGTCAACTGGTTCAGATTTTGAGTTGATTAGTACCAGTTATTCCTCTGTTTTGACTCAGAATTTAAAACAGATTTGAGTCATTCTCTTTGGAAACTTAGGTTCAGATTTTGAGCATGTTTGAACCTTTAATTTCTAGCCTAATCTACCTACTGATAAGCCAAGATTAAACAGTTTGGAAAATCAAATTCACTATCCTATCAGTAGTCAATTTAAAACTAATTAGTCAAGATTAGGCTGTTTGACTAACTAGAAGTGTGTTTTTCAGGAGTGGCATTTAGGCTTGCACACTTTCATAATTTATTTCTCTTTTTGGTATGGGGTTGTACCTTTATTGTTTTTTACAATCTGCCCTCTTTTCTTTCTTTCATTTGTTTTTGTATTTTTTCCTTTTGTGAAACTAAACAAAGCAAAGGTATTTACAATGGAAATGAAAGCTTTTAAATTGAACTTAGCAGTAATAATTCTTGAGCATCCTGTCATTGAAAAGACCCCCAAACAGATCTGTTCCATCTAACTCTTGCAGAAAAAAGGCATTTGGACCAATGGTGGACTGAATAATGTAAGGACATTGCCACAAACTATCAAATTTTCCATGTTTACCCTTATCTTCTATTCTGGAGTCCCACTTGAGTACCTTGTCTCCAATGTTGAAGTCACAAGCCTTTGTTCTCTTGTTAAACAACTTCTTTATGCTCTCTTGCACCTTTTGAGCTCTGTTGTAGACCTCTTCCCTTGTCTACTGGAGATGTATTGTCTGATTGATCCTACTTACCATGCTGTCCTCTTCTGATTGTATTTCTTGGATTAATTTTATCACTGGTACACCTAGGCTAGTAGGAAACACTGCATCTGCTCCGTAAACAAGCTGGTAAGGGGAAATTCCAATGGACTTCTTTGTGGTCAATATGTTTGCCCACAAAGCATGCACCAACTTGTTATGCCATGATTTTTTATTCTCTTCAAGAAGCTTCTTGATGATGGTCACCAAACTTTTATTTGATGATTCTGCTAGCCCATTACCTTGAGGGTAATAAGAAGTAGAATAACCAAGTGTAATCTGATACCTGTGACAAAAATCAATCATCTTTTTGGAACCAAAAGTAGCAGCATTATCAATAATAATCTTCCTAGGACAACCAAATCTAGATAGGATATGGTCTTCAAGAAATTTTATAATGACACAATCTATGGCATTCCTAGAAGGAATGGCCTCTATCCACTTTGTGAAGTAGTCAGTGGCTATGAGAATCCATTTGTGTTGGGAAGATGAAGCAGTATGGATTTATCCTATGAAATCTAGGCCCCACTGTTGAAAAGGAGCTTCAACAGTGATAGGTTGTAATGGTAAAGGAAGGAGTTTTCTTTTTCCCTCAAAAATTTGGCATTTGTGATAGACAACTATCATTTTATGGACATATTGGAAGAGGATGGGCCAGTAATAGCCAGCTCTAAGGATTTTATTTGCTGTGGTTTTCCAGTAGAGATGACCTCCACACTCTCCTTCATGGAATTCATGTTGGATCCTCTCTGCATCAACTTCAGGAAAACATTTAAGCAATAAACCATTAGCATTTTTCCAATATAAACATTCATTTAAAATGCAATAGTTCCTAGATTTCAACTTTAAAAACCTTGCCTTTTTTTTTGATAAATTGGGAGGAGCATTAAGATTTGTAAGCACATATAAGATGTCAGCATACCAAGGTGAGTTTTGGAACTGTTCTTCCACAGTGGGAGCAGGTAATTCTTCCTGTTCATCCAAGGCATCTACCATGTTAATGTCAAGGGCTTGTAGATTATATTCAGCCATTAATTGAGCTAAGCCCTGACCTTTAATGAGTTTTGTGGGTTTGATTTCCAAATCATACTCTAATATTGCAGCAATCCATTTGCCCCTCTTTCCATCTGGGTCTTGTGACAAGATGTCTTTTACCACTAAGTTAGGAAAATAAGCAATGATGTGAGAATGCAGAATATACACCCTGAATTCTTTTAAGGCCTTTACCAAAGCATAGGCTTGTTTTTCCATTATTTTATATTTCAAGGGTGCATCCCATAGAGCCTTGCTGAAAAAAGCAATAGGATGTTCCTGTCGCTCTGGGTTTTTCTACAACAGGATTGCAACCACGGTATGCTCTGAGGCAAAGGAGAAAATAAGGAAATATTTTGAAAAGTTAGGGCTAATTAGGACTGGTGCCCGGGTGAGTGTATGTTTTACCATTTCAAAGGATCTTTTGGCTTCTATAGTCCACTTTACTCCTACTTCTTTCTTGAGCATATTAGTCGTGTTTCTAAGGAGCTCTGCTAAGTTGGGAATAAACCTCCTTAAGAAGTTAATCTTTCCAATAAAGTATTGTAATTCTTTTATGTTCCTTGGGTGGCTAATCTGTAGTATTCCCTCAACTCTTTGTGGATCTATTTTAATCCCTTTTTCTGATATAATATGGCCAAGGAGTTTACCCTCTTGTAGGCCAAACACTGTCTTTTTGGGATTTAAAGATAGTCCAAACCTTCTGCACTTTTCAAGGACATTTCTTAGATATTTAAGGTGCTCTTCATCAGATTTGGAATAAATTGTTATGTCATCAAGGTAAATTACAATGAAGTGTCCTATCTCTTCTGAAAATGAAATGTACATGGCCCTTTGAAAAGTGGCCCCAGCATTCATTAATCCAAAAGGCATTTTCACATACATGAAAGTGCCCCAAGGAGTGGTGAAAGTTGTCTTGAGTTGGTCTTCTGGGAGTACTAAGACTTGGTTATACCCTGAAAAACCATCTAACAGAGAAATCCTCTTTGAACCAACTACCCTTTGTAAGATGTGTTCCATTTTAGGTAAAGGGTAATTGTCCTTTAGAGAGGCTCTGTTAAGGTCTCTAAAATCAATGCGCAGTTTAATTTCTCCTGTCTTTTTCCTTATGGCTACAAGGTTAGAAACCCAATCTAAAAACCTCACAGGCACTATGATTCCTGCCTCATACATTTTCTTGATTTCCTTTTCTAGTAGAGGCAGTTGTATTGGGTTAATTTGACGCAGTTTTTGCCTAAAGGGTTTTTGGTTTTCTTTCAATGGGATCTTGTGCTGGATGATTTCTGTATCGTAGGCTTTTAATTCCTCATAGCTCCAGGCAAACACATCGACCAACTCTTGAAATAAGTCAATGTATTTCTTTTTCATGTCTGCTGGCAAGGACCTAGCTAATTTAATCATTTTAGGCTTATCCTCGGTGCCTACGTTGCATTCCTCGACATCAGACTCCATGTATTCTACAGTGGGTTTCTTTGCTACGTCGTTAAAATCAAACAGGTCTTCCAATGGTGCTAGCCCCCTAGGTATATTCTTGTCTTTTGACGGCAGTACCTCAATGTCTTCGTTTTCTGCGCCTCGTACTCTTCAGTATGAGCTCCAAGTTCTTTAGTTAACATGTTGATTTTTACAGAACTAGAGAGTTCCTCTTCCTCAGGGGACTCTTCATTCAGGCAATTCTCATCAGATTTAGAATTTGAATCAGATAATTCAAACTCATTCTTGCCAAGCAGGAAATCCTCTATCTTCTTGTCGCCCTTAAAGACCTACCAATATTTCTCATTATCTGGCACTGCAGGTCTATATTTTCTTTGAATGATGATCTGTTTGTCACCAGGTGATTCCTGACATGAACTAGCAGCGCAGGCCAAACCGTTTGCAATTATGTTTTGACTCCTTGGGACAAACACGAGCTCATGTTGTATAAACGTGTTCAGGAAATCTATGGCATTATTTTGGTATACCCTTAGTCTAGGATGCTTAACAGCATACTCTCCATTTAGCTGTTTGATGACTAATTCTGAGTCTCCCTGAACAATTATCTTCTTGGCTCCTAGTTCTTTCAATAGACGCAATCCTAGGATGAGTGCCTCATACTCTGCGATGTTGTTAGTTCATTTGAAATCTAGCCTAAAAGCATGGCTCTCGGAGTAATCGTTTTTAGTGTCGACCAACCATACCCCAGTTCCAACACTCTTTTTAGTGCAAGACCCGTCAAAGTTCATGCACCATAAGGGATTGTTTGTAGGGTTGACATCATTTTCATCCCTATTGCCTTGTTTATCATTATGTTTTGTTCTGAGATCCGCAACATGTTGTGATGGGTTTTGTTCCTCAGGATTTTCATGGAATTCAGCGTGACGGGTAGTCTGTTGTTTGCCATCTTGGCTTTGTTCACTCTGGTTTGTTGTTTCAACGCACTGTTCAAAAATTTCTCTCTCGTTTTCTTCCATATCTAGAACTTCCATTATTTCTAGATTTGGGGCCTCTAACTGGCTATCTGAGTCGTTGTCTCCTAGCTCTGGCTCATTTGTGGATTCATTATTGTAAAGGATAAACGAATCCAGGTTTGTATAGACAGAGTAAATGGGGGAATTTTCAGACTTTTTTGGGCTACTGACCATAAATTTCATGTGCGCCTATCTATATAGTCTTCTAAGCTGGCTAAACACAAGGATAGTGGCATATGTCCCATCCATCTGCATTGTACCTTGCAGCTTGGCACCCCATGATCTTGACAACAACATGCCATACTTAGGAGGCACATCGGCCACTACGACATCCATAACCATGCACTTGGCTGGGATTTGAGTCAAACTTACACAAAGGTCTTTAATTAGGCCAAGGCACTTCACTCTTCTAGATTCAAAAGAATATAAATCCTTGTAAGGTCTGGTTATTTCTAGGCCTAGCCTTTCCATTATCACTTTTGGCATAAGGTTGTGCGAGGCTCCAGAATCATGCATAGCATTATGTAGGATCTTGTCATGGATATTGAGGCTGACATAGAAAGGAGGTACTACCCCTTCCTAAAATTTCCCTTCAATTTTTGGGCCAAAAAAGAGAGCTGGTTGCTCATCATTAAAATTGACAGTGTCATTGTTTTCTCCTAAGTTTAAATCTTTCAAAATTTGACTCTTATATACATCCTGGGTGGCCAACTCAATGAGAGGGACAAAAATTTTAATTTTGGCAATCTCACTTTCCAAATTAAAAGTAGACTGACTCTTTGAAAGATTCAATTCTGTCTTTTTGGGCACCGTTTTATTAGCAATATTAGGTTGCTGATTTTCAGTACGTACAATGTTTGAAGCTGTTTTATCAAGATCATTAGCTGCAATGCTAGTGCTACTAGGTTCTTGACTTGATTTGTGACTGGTTTGGATGTCCTTATCTTTGTTTTTACCAGAATTCTCAGCTGCTGATTTACTACTTTCATCAGTCACTTTAGGAGTCTTTCCAGGCCTTTTCTTAATGGTGATTTCAAAAGCCTTTGGTTTGGGATCATCTATGTTATTTTTTCTCCTGAGATCATATTGTTCTCGGACCTGCATGATCGCACTTTCGAATCCTAACCTATAGTCCTCAGTTTCCAACCCTTCCTCGTTCCAATATGAGTATGTGGTCTGGTTTTCTTCTGTGGGAAAGGTGTGGTCCAGTTCATCCACATCCATCATATTCATGTCAGTTTCCTCTGACTCTTCTATTATTCCTTCATCCTCATCAAGGAAGTTCTCTTGAAATGGAGGGATGACCTTTTGGTCAGAGTCTCTTTGTCTATTCGGGGGGTTATTTCTCCTAAAGTTCTGGTTTTGATTTTGGTTCCTGTTCTTATTGTTGACTTGGATAGTCAAGTTTTCTACCATTTTTCCTAGTCTCTCCATGGTTTTGGCTAGACTGTCATATTTTGGATCAGATGCAGAAGCTGTGTTGTCATCCCTATAGGTTACCTTTTTCTCAGCCCTCATCCTAGTTTTTTTCTCAATAAGGTTTTCCTCAACACTCACTGCTCCTTTCTGTATGTCTTCCAATGTATTATAATCTCTCTCCCTCAGCTGGTAAGCCATATCAGCGTCAAATCCTTCAGGGTATTTTACTAGGGCCATTCCTTGGGGAGGTTTCACGTGTGGTGGAAGAGAATTGTAGATACTATTAAATCTTGTAGAATAGTCCTAGACACTCTCTCCTGGATTTCTTTTAAGATTCTTATATTCAGCTAGGATTTGGAGAGGGTTGCTTCTAACTTCCCATTTGTTTATGAAAGTTTGATGTAAGGTAGGAATATCATTCATGCTATTAGGAGGCAAGGCTTTAAACCAATTCTTCACTTCTCCTCCTAAACTCTGAGCAAAGATCCTCATCTTAAGTGTTTCATCCTCTATTTCCATGTATTCAAAGGCATCCCCCATCCTATCTACATGGTGTTGAGCGGTGGTGGATTCTTTACCAGTGAAATGAGGAATCTTAGACTGGTATTCATTGGGTAAAGGAGCTAAAGGATGGGGAAGCACCAAGGGAGCATACCAGGCTGCCATGATTGGAGGTGGAGGTGGATTCACAAGAGATGGATTAACAAAAGGGACAATGGGCTGGAGTGGAGTGGTTTCGACAGTGGATGTTGGATGAACAGATGTGGATGGACTAGGGATAGATTACTGAGCTGATCTTGGATGAGAGACACCTAAATTGAGAAGGAAAATAAAACCAGGTGGTGTGGTTTCTCTACTACCAGTATGTTCATTTTTTTCTGGGGATGAAAGTGAAGACTCTGAATCTAGATGATCTAAATCGTCGAGTGACCATGTTCTAAATGGATTCCTTAGATCTACTGGTGATTGCTGTAGAGCTGCAAGATTTCCAGGAACTGAATTAGCTCTCAAGGGTGATTTAAAAACAGTTGAAAACTTTATTTTAGGAGATTTCCTAGGTAATATTTCAGGGTTATCAATTGTCTCAGGTGGGTTTGGGTCAGGGTGAGCTCTAGTATGAATCTTTCTAAGAGCCACTATGCTGTGTTTTTCAGACCCAACTAAACCAGAAAGGTGCTAACCAGATATGACAATCTTTGAGAGGTTTAACTGATCTTTTGCTAAGAAAAATTTAATCCTAAAGCCCTCTTAACTAAGTTTGAATGATTTTAAAATGATTAGGGGTCCTCCTAGTGGAGTCTTAAGGTCTGTAGGATTGTGGAGTCGCCAAGTGGAAGTTTTTAGCATTTTGAAGGTAAAAGGTTTGATGGTCCACTACCATGTTTATTGTATATCAATCTGAAATATTTTTGGGTTTTCTGGGTTTATGTGGTTGTATGGGAAACTAAGGAGTTTATAAAAGCTGGCCAAGCAACTATTAACTCAAAAAATTCCCCAGTGGAGTCGCCATTATGTTGGTGACTCAACTGGCTAACACATCAAATATTCTTAAATCAAGGGATTTCTGGTATTTTATGATTGCCTTTAATCTAAAAAATACTCAGACTTCCCCATTATGGTCACCATTATGTTGGGGTTCCTATGTTTTGGCCAGATTGGCAAGACCAAAATATAAGACAACATCAAACCGCTTTGGGATTCAAGGATCTAGCCCTCCTGAATTCAGAGAGGCATCTCTCTATGAATGAGTTTAAAGATATGATCTTTAGAGCTTGAAATGTGATATTAGGCTAGTTATGAAGAGCATGGGTTTTGATTGTTTTTTGGTTGGGAAAAGACATGATGAAGGTGAAGGCAGTTCAAAATAAAGGGTGAAGATGTATGCAAATGAAGGAATGATTCGGCTAACAGAAAAGGCAAAAACAGTTTTAACCCATTGGGCTATGGAGTCATAGGAGGATTTTAATTGGACAACAAGGTTCAAGAAGGATCCATGGGGCAAGTCACTTATGTCAAAAGATCTCTTAAGTTGATTTTATGGAATGAAACAGATAGGAAATGGAGAACAAAACAAATGAAAAACAGTGAATAGCCTAAGATCAAGTAAGTGCTTTTAAACTATCTTTCTTCGGCATGTACTTAAGGAAAAACATAAAAGTATTATGAGATCAGGTAAGTGCTTTTAAAGCAGCCTGCATTGAAGTACTTTCAGTTGGAAAAAAATTTAAAAAACAGTTGGAATAGCTTAAGATCAGGTGAGTGCTTCGAAACTACCCTGCTTTCAGCATATTCTAAAGGAAAACACACATAATAATCACAAAGAGAAATCTAGATCAGGCAAGTGTTTTGAAACCAACCTTCTTTAATATACTCTTTAAAGAGAACTTTCAAATGAAGAAAACATAGAAATAAAGCTTTCAGTAAGAGTAGGGTACTGTTGCGAGTAAATCCTAGCTCTATGTTTGTTGCTCTTTATTAGAGAAAGTGGAAAGAGTGAAAACATTCAAGAAAATAACAATTGAAAGTGAAGAACACATCTCCATTGACATAAATCAGGATCCCATGAATCAGCAGCTTGTATTTGATGTTCAAACCAATTACAATCAGCAAGCCCGGTGGGTCTCTACAACTTCAAACTTCTCATATCAGCTTATGTATCTTCAATTTGAAAACAAGGCATCAGTAGCTTCAGAAAACTATTACATGCAATCAGATGTCCAGAGACCAACCATTATTCATCTTCTACAGAAGTATTTATAGAAGAATGAGGAGGTGGGATCTGATAAAAGATCTCCTGGGTCAATTAATACAAACTAATGACTTATTGGCCTTTGAGGGGCTCGATGAAGAAATTTAAAGATGTTTATTTGCATTAATTGATTTAAATTTATGATTAAGCTCGATGGGAGCCTTTGTTGACTCTTGAGGCTCTGTGTCATGTTGAAGTAACTCTGTTGCTACTCCCTGAGGCCTAATGATCGAAAATATTTGCTTTTGGGCTATTCTTAATCTTTAAAATAGTTTTGCCGAAAATTTAGAGATAAGACCTTTGATTTGTATTAATTGTTCAGCTGTCTTTAGGCAAAAACCTCTTGTTCAGGTAATGACTAAGCCTTCTTTGATTTTTGTGAGGCTGCAGGTGCCTTTAGGAGCTGGAGAGGGTTCGATTGGCCTCTACTTCAGGCAGTGGAGGCTTTCTCGGATCGACAAATGTCTTCGTCTCTTCCTAAAACACCTTTAATTTACTTGAGAACTGTGTTTTAGGTCTGATCAAGCTTATCCTATGTCTTCTGGTCTTTATGACGTCTTTATCCATGGATTTAGGCTTTTGATTTGCTGAATGTGTGCCTTAATCCTTCAAACTATGCTAGGAAATCTTCAAACACTGTACTCTTTGTTTCTTTTATGCATTGTTGTGTCTTGTTGATGTGCAGGTCGCACAGGGCTCATATGGCATCAATGCCTCATGAAAAATTGACGAGACATAGAGTTTGAGCCGAGCGAATGGTTCCCTTTGATGAATAAAGGCGTGGGAATCTTCATTCCCAGCCTCCAGATTTTTCTTCCATTTATAATGGAAAACCATTTAACACCTGCAAAACACGAAACTAAATAAGAAATCATGCGTTTTTGGGTTTTACTACTGCAGAGGGTGCGGGGAGGAGCGTAGTCGTTGGATGACATCATCCAATGGTCGAGATTCATTGGCATCATCCAACAATCGGGATTCATTAGAGATATTCAAAAGGAGAGCAGAGGAAAAGAATAAATCAGATATGTTGATCGCACGAAGATCGACGGTGGGGATTAGTCGAAAAACATAAAGTGGAAGGGCAAAAGGCGATGAAACCATATGGGAAAGATTAGGGCCATCCGATATGGACACGTGGATGGTCCAGATTCAATCGGAGGATCGCGATTGGTAGGGAGAGAATAAGGGTGCGATGGAAATCGCCGATGCGATTGCGCGATCGGGGAGGGCCGATGTGATTGCGCGATTGGGCCATCGCAATCGGAGGTGGCATGAAATGGAAACACGCCTATCAAACATTTGCGATGTGATTTTTTGCAGGCCGTTCGATCGGCTCAAGATCAACGGAAAAGATTTGTTCGTTATCATACATGGTGGAAAACCTTAATACTTCATGAAAAACCCAAAAATTTAATAAAACAAAGGTTTGGTGGAACAGGGCGGAATATATATATATATATGAAATGTTTGGCGCCTGATTGCGGGGCCTTGGTCTATATGGAATGATAATAGGCCCGGGGCGTATACAATAAAGGGCCAATCACAATCGGAGCTTTGGGCTTGGGCTTTTCAATCTAACCATTTGAAACTTACGATGTGATTAGCACCTCCAGACTCTTAACACTTGGTCCCGGGTGAAAGTTATATGGAATGAAAAGCGGAGGGGATGGAGTTTTAATAAAGGGACTCAATCGCATCGGAACTTTGATGCGGTCTTTCAATCTACCCATTTTTCATTTAAAAAACATAACTCCGGTGCGTCAGACTAAAACATTGGGTAAGTGGGTTTTTGGATTTACAAAGGAAAAAATGAATCGTGATGGGTTTATTTCAATGCTTTAACGCCCGATTGCGGGCCCAAAGGGTTATATGAGATAACAATATGATCGGGGGTTATAATGCGTGGGGCTTAATCGCATCGGAGTTTTGTAATGGCAAAAAGACTTGTGCACTTGGATTTTGCGATGCAATAAGCGCTTTTAAAGGCTTAGCGCCTGGTTCTAGCATCAAGGCGTATGGAGGGGAAGTGGTTAAGACTTAGCCCAAGGAGGCTTAAGTCTGTAAAAAATTGGGTTTTTTATAGATTTTCAATGGTTTTCAAAGGGTTTTGGGGGTTTCGATATAGTTTAAAAATGGGTTTTAAACTATGTAAGGTGGATTTTATGAAGGGGAGATGAGGAAAAATGGGAAACAAAGGAAAATGATGGGGAAAAAGAGAGTAAAAATGAAGGTTAGTTTATGAGTGGAGGAAGGGGAGGAAAGGGGATTTTTGCAGAAGTCTCTACTCATGGAATTTTAGCAGAATTTCTGAGTTCTGAAGGGAAACAGTAGTGAAGATTTTTAGACAAGGGCATGAGGTCTGCAAGAGGCTTCAAGAGATAACTTTTTGGCAATAAATTATTTCTTGAAGGCTAAACAATGTTTTGGCCACCTTTTGATAGAACAAATTTTATAGCTGGCCAACATAACCTACTCATTCCCAACGATTTTCTGACACCTAACAGCTAGACTGACAATACAGAAAGAAAACCACAGTTTCGTAGCATTTTTAGTGTTAATTTGACTATTTTTTCTATGAAACTATCAGTAGTTTCGTAGCGAAAAGTGACTTTTCACAGTGTATTTCGCTACGAAACTGTGGTTTCTTGGCTAATTTCACACTTTCGGTACAAAAACCTTGGAAATTGAAATAAGTCAGAAAATGATGAATGATGTGACATGAGGGAGTTTAAAAATGAGTGGGTTTATACCTTAGGGTAAACTTAAACAATAAACATTTAATGTTTCCCTTGACCAAACTTAAAAATGAATCTTACAACCCTATTTTGGACACATGAACCTGTTTAAGCTTGTCAAAGTGATGTTTCATTTTTTTTTTTGGGTGATAACATTTCCTATGAATTTGAATCTACTAGTGATGAAGTTGTTGCGAGAAGAATATCAAGGTACCAACCTAATGCTGAAAAGGATTAATCAACTGATAAAGGCGCAATAATAGAGGGAAGAGTTCATAGGCAAGACAAAATCCTACCAACAAAAAATGAATGCCATATTTGATAAGAGAGAAAAAAGGAGAAATTTACAAGTGGTATATATTGTGCTAAAATGGGATTTGATTCACGCTGACAAAGGGAAGAATGGGAAGTTTGAAAATATATGGATCGACCCATTTGAAGTGTAGGGAACCCAAACCAATAATACATATCAACTAGAGACTCTGGATAGAGATTTCCTAGGGATCCATATCAATGGAAACTTCCTGAATAAATTCTTCACATAAAAACTTTAGGTTTCTTGTATATATATATATATATATATATATATCCTTAAATACTTTAGTTTCCTCGGAAAATCGTAGGATACAAGACCCCACAACCCAACATTAAAGGCACTAGAGTTGCAATGTTCTAAACAAGCCACAGGCACCTATTATTCCCCATGGAGATGATATTGGTTCCAAAACTAACCTAGGAGGTCAAAGGCCCCCAAGGCACTTCAAGGAAACCCATATAAGGCGAAAACATATTAAATAAAACCAACTTTCTAGGCCAAATTTGGCATTTGGGTTGAATGATGTCAGCATGACAACATACATAGAGGTACTGATGTCATCATGACACTTTCCATCAAATGGTGTCAATTGAACGTTATTAATAGGGTTTCTTAAATAATTTGAGTGTTAATGAACGAACACATTAGCATGATGCAAGAAAGAGTGATTTGTTTGTGTGAAAGGAACAATGGCTAAGAGTAGTGGATGATGGATGGTGGAGATATCACTACATCGCCAACCTACACGATTTTTATCACTCGAGGTAGTGTGTCCAAAACTGCTTGGGGACACATGGAGGGTTGCTAGTGGTTGCGCATCCCAAAAGTAAATGCACCAAACCGCCCTTCCCACCATGCAAAAAATTCTTGTGGAGGGAGGGGCCAAGGCCACCATGTTAGCATCTAACCATACAACTGTCAATTGGTCCTAGTCCACACCAGCAAGACCCAAGCCAATCTTAGGAAGTCGCGCGGTCGGTGCACCATCAGCACGCCAGGTCAACCTACTAGCTTTGTATGATGATGTCACCCAAAAGTACAGGTATTTCATTTCACCATCAAATCATGTTTATGTTAGCATGACTTTAGCATAACATCATTCCATCTAATAAGAAAACAACACATAGTAATCTGAAAGGAAAATTTTCTTTTATAAAAGCCTAGGAGGGGCACCACTCTACCATATTAACTAGTAAAAGTCATAGAGAAGGCAACCAACCAGGACTAGATATTCCCCAAAACTCCTTTATGTCCAATCACCCGCCAAAATCGAACCCTGCCTTCCTCCCAGATGCCCCTGAAAGTGGTAATTATGTTGAAACCATGCCTAACTATCACAAATTCCTACCCCAACTATAGGAAACCAAGCCTACCAATGAAAATTTGAAATCACCACAACCCCCACCCGCCAATTTGAGCAACATTTCTCAAATTTCACAACAACCCACTTTATTGTTTGAACTCCACTACCAAGCACACCAAACATTCTAGAAAATTTATCCTTGGACCATCAAATTCATTCACTGGTTGAAGCTCATTTAAACCCTCCACAAAACTTGGTGGAAGCCCTTAAACACCTCGAGCCTTGGGAACAATATTGCTAATATTTGTAATATTCTTTGCTATCACTCCCTAAAATACCCATTTGTCCAAGCTAATTATACTTGCAATATTCCCAGTTTTTTCCCCCAGTACTAGAGTGAAGTCAATATGTCACACAATCTAGTGTCAGTGACTTCTCTAGTAAAGGAGAAACCACATGAAGAATATCTCATAAATTCCCAATCTAAGATCTAGGATCCATGTTTGAGCATTCTAGACATGTACGTTGACATTATCTAGGTATATTCAAATGTACAAATAGGCCCATACTTGAACAACATGTTCAAAAGCAATCTGGTAAAGGTAGTAGTACCCCAAGTTTACGAATATCCATAGTTCATAACTTGGGTAGCACCACACTAAAATTTTGAAAGAAGAACCATTATATCCACTACATGATCCAGAGTAGTGTTGTCAACAAATCTAGAAGCAATAACACCAATACTATGTCTTTGGGACTGGACCAGAATGCACAAGTTGGATGAGGCCATACTACCAAGATATTAGAATTCCATCACTAATGAGAAAAGGAAAAATGTACTAACATATCATATACCAGAAGGAGTAGTGGCTCCCATAGGTCCTCCACCCTACT
The DNA here is from genome assembly GCA_034641835.2 of Pinus albicaulis. Classification (NCBI taxonomy): domain Eukaryota; kingdom Viridiplantae; phylum Streptophyta; class Pinopsida; order Pinales; family Pinaceae; genus Pinus; species Pinus albicaulis. The sequence continues at coordinate 959,204,666 of CM076574.1, forward strand.
CCATAGTAAATTGTTTTGAACAATCCAAAATGACCATTTCCATGATCGCTCAGATATTGGGGATGGGTCAAGATACAAAAATTAATTAAATATGTTGGGTTTTCTAGTATATTTTTTCCACCCTAACACCAAAACATTTTCCTTGTTTTATTACCCATAATACATATCATATGCCATCCACCACCAATTCATGAATTCCAGGTCCACGAATCATGCTGAAAAATATGCCAACAACCCTGACATCCTCATAAGCCATGAACACATATGATATCCATACTCTCTAGGAGCTATCCTCACTCACTAAAAAATTTGAGCATACATCCAAAAGGTACAAACAATAGAGGAAGAGATAAATTTCAACCAACAGAGACAAGAAAAATGGCATATACTCGACTACTTAGTGTTCTGGATTATAAAGGAGACATTGAACTTAGAAGCCTTAAAAGATAAAGGTAAAGAAGTTATTTATGTTGAGGATTAAAAATCTACTCAGATAACCATGGATCTGTCACATATAGTTTTTCCTCACACATATAATTTATCAAAGGCATTAAATGATGTCACCTACAATGAGACTCAAAAGGATCAATCGTCACTTAAAAGATCGAGGGGGGGTTAAAATTGAGCAAAGAATAATTCGAGAAAGGAGAAAGTGGAAACCAAGGAAAGGATGCTTAAATGAACCCCGGAAAAAGTGATTCTAAAAATGGTCATCATTGAAAACCAATGCCAATAATTTAAGAAGGTATTAGATGAGAAAAAAAATAGATCAAGCTCCTAAGAAGGTAAGGAAAATGGGAGGCATATCCAATGCAAATAATGGAGCTGATGGAAGTTGAAAAATAAAAAAATGCACTAGTCAAGAAATTATACATGGCCACCCAAGAGGGCCAAAAATATAAATACCAAGTTCTATTGTTGAAATCATAATTATCAGTTTTGAAAACTAGAAGTGAAGGAGAGACTTTCATCATACATACTTTGCATAACATCTAACCAAATTTGTAGAAAGTATATCAATGAATGATGAAGTGAATAGGATGAGGACCCTATTAGCTAATAGGGATGAAGAGAAGGAGAAAAGGAAAATGGAAATTAAAGAATTGAACAAAGGGGCTGAAGAATAGGAGAGGTCATATGACCGAATCAAAGAGGATTTGGACACCATCTGAAAGAAGCACACCTCTAGGGCCAACCTGAAAGTGAATTATCATACCATATGGGATAATATCACTAAGGATATGTTGAATGAGGAAAACTTGGACCAAATCCAACTATTACAACAAATATGATCATTGTTCCTAGAAGCTAAAATAGAAGCAAAAATCTTAAAAATGCAATTAAAGGTTATGTCAGAAAAATGAAAATTTCTAATTAAATTCATACAAAAAAGAACACGAAAAGAGTTGTCACTCAACAACAGGGTATTTCTCATCTAGAAAAGAAACATGGTTTTTCAAAAAGGGAAACTCGTAGAACTAATGGAGAAGAAGGAAAAGGAAATAACAAATATGGTGATGGGGATCAAAATGTGATTTTAGCTAGTTTTTGAGTCCTACCCAAGTTCATAAACAAAAATGGGGTAATAATTTAAAATGGGAACTACCATATTATCTTATAAGTAGTTAGGAATGACCCCATTATGTTCCAAAAATAAGGGGATGTAGTAGTACCAAAGTATATCATCAAGGACCTATAACCCTCGTTCTTCACAATGTTCAAAGTAAAGGAGATTTTCAAGTGCCGACATCGAATTGAATATGAATTTTTAATTGATTTTGTAGTAGAAATTAAAACATATTGAGACTTCAAGTGTACCTTGACCAAGGATTGGAGCCTGATATCACAATACATAAGTGCATAAAAAAGTGGTATTAAAAGGAATTAAATAAGTCAACAACAATAGCATGATCCACTTCAACTCAAAGGACATCGTCGACATCACCAGCAGGAACACAACATACACACTAGTACATTTGGGGGAAATTCCGACACTTGGTTCTGACACTTTTGACCAAGTGTTGGAAATTTCCCCAATTTTTTTCAATCCCGCCCGAAACCATCGCTATACCGATGTTTAGAGAAAAGTTTCGCAATACCGACACTTAGACAAAGTGTCGCAATTGCGACGTTTGGAGGAATACGTCGCAATTGCGACAATATGCCCCAAAGCATCGTTATTGCGACGACTGCCTCCAAACGTCGCAAGTGCGACACAATGTCTAAGTGTCGCAATTGCGATGTTTGGAGGCATCCGTCGCAATAGCAACGCTTTGGCGGGCGTCGGTATAACAACACTTATATGCCTTTGCAAAATCCGTGTCACTTATGGTTTATTTTTTATTTTCTTTTGCTTGAACTAAGTCTTATTTCCATGTGGATTGTGTAATTTCACTTTTATTGCATATTATAGAATGTGTTTGTTTATAAGATTATATGATACATGTGAGATAAAGGTTTATTATTTATCATATATAAATAAATTTTATCAATATTGTACATTTACACTTTTATGAGGTGATGTTGTAAGTAAATTCATAAATATCTCTTTTTAATCCTCATTTTACTCCATGAATATGTTTGGAAATGAAATTTCAATAGATTAATTTTCTCCTAACCTATGTATCATTAATATTGTACATTTACATTCTTAATTATGAGGTGATGTTATAGGTAAATCCATGAATATCTCCTTTTAATCTTCATTTTACTCCATGAATATGTTTGTAAATGAAATTTCAATAGATTAATTTTCTTGCTATTATATGTTTTACGAAGATATGGTAAGGAATTCTCTCTTGTTCTTCTTAGAAATAATTATATATAATTTTTTATTTTTATTTTCAAAATAGATTAAAAAAATTATATGAGAAAAATTATTAATTCATCAATATGTGTGTGTGTGTGTGTTGTGATGAATAATTTCATAGTTCAACTTAATGGTTCATTATATAATCATGTGACCATCACCAATGATATATCTTAAAAAGCAACTGAAAAGCCATGTGTACAAAATCGATGTATACTCTAGAGAGTGGTTCTCATATCTCTATGTAAATTGTTGTATGCTACTTCAACAAAATTATAAGATAAACTGTAACACACATCATATATGCACCATAACAATTGCCATACAACTAATTTGTTTTAGGATACATGTGGCATTCTAGGGGTAAATTCCATATGATGTGTATATCAATCTATTAGGTGTTGGTAAGTTGTGAGTATCTAAGAAATGATAAGGAATATCCATACATCATGATCTTGTAATGTGATTATAAATTGTGTCTATAATTTCCATAAAATGTACAAATGATTTGTTTAAAAAAAATCAACACAATCAACCCTAAACAATGCATATGATGTGGAATGTCATTGGTGAAACCAAAATGATGGTCACATGTCCCATTTCTATGGTAATGATGATCATATATATGTTGTAGCGACACTTGATGAGTAATTAAATAAATCTCAGAGTGTGACTCATTGTGCCATATTTTTTTAAATCATGATTTGTTTTCCTAGTTTTTACTAATTTGTTAACATATTTTATTCATTTGGAAAGCTAATTAATGATGATTTAAGTAATTAGGACCTAATGAGAGATCATCTTCACATCTTCACTGAAATATATTTGGTAATTGTAGTCACTATATGAACCACACATGCATGATACTTAAGAAAAATTGAAATATAAACTATAATACACATCTTATATCTGCCATAACAATTGTCATACAACTTATTTACTTCTAGATACATATGAAATACTTCAGTTAAATGCCATATTATGTGTATACCAATATAGTAGGTGTTGGTAAGTTATGAGGATCTAAGAAATGATAGGGTATCCACACATTAGTGCCCTGGTGAATTTTTTGCATACTTTTCTATTTGTTGTAATTTTGTTGCCTGGATTTGTTATAGATTTCAAATAATACAATTATCTACCAATTGTTCTTTATAAATAAGAAGTACAATAAGTAGTCACCTAAAAGTGAGCCATGTGAAAATATTGGTAACAAGAGTAACCTGGTAAGCTGTAAATGAAAAGTGAATAACCTCCACTCAACAACAGGTGGCAAGAAGGGTTGGAATTTGGATTTCTCTTTACTCGTCACACAATTTTTTTTGATGTTTTGGTCATTATTTTTCTAGTCAATAAACGTTAAGTTTAAAATTTTTCACTTCATTAATGACGTTCTCGTAATAAATTAACCCTTCACCAATAAAAGTTTGATTAAAAAAATTTGAACGCTCTTCCATTTTCTTTGGATTTTGGAGTGTGATATATTTGTGTCATGGACTTTTAATACCTAAAGTTTCAAGAGAAATAGCTGATTCTTGTCAAACTAATATTTCCTCAATATATGCTATTATCTACTAAAAATTACTTCAAAAATAAAGTAACCTTCCAATATAAAGAAAAAAACATGAACGAGCTTTCCCTAAATTGCAATAAATTTATGTTTATTATTAATATTGCATAATTTGTCTTATAAAAATTGCATAATCGGACTAAGAACAGATCCTTATTGCATTTTTTATTGTTTTTGTGATTAAAATAATGAGCCAAAGAACACTAAGGCACTCAGAGAAATCAATCTATGTATTATTTCTCACAAAATCATGTTAAGTAGTGGAGACTAAGCACTAGATTTTTTTTGTCCTCAATCTCTCTATTAATTATGTCTATGTAGTTATAAGAATAACAAGCCAAAGAAATCTCAGGCTTCCAGAGAAATTAGTCTCTGTGTGCAGAAATTAATGATTATTGTTGACTAAATGTTATACCATTTGAAATTGCTGAGCGAAATTAATCAGGCCATGATGTACCATTTGTCAGTATCTATTTTCTCGTGTATGAAAGTTGATGTACCATTGAAATTTTAATAACTATAATAACTATATATATATATATATATATATATTAAATTTAATGATTAATAATAATTAAATTAAAATTTTTAAAAGACAAAATAAAAGCCTAATAATCACGAACTATTATGATAATTTAAAAATATAGAACTCAGGCTTAAGATAGTTACAAAGATACCAATAAAAGAAGAGTGCATGTGCATGATAACCTCTTTCTTGACAACCTATGAATGACATTCTCAATGAAGACTCAAGACTCAACTGGATTGGATTGTGTATCAAAACAGTAGGAATGAATCAAAGTTCAATGAATGAATAACTTGATCGAGAAAATTTATAGGGAAAGGTAACTTGACTATCAATCTACTAAACCTCACTACCATGATTAAAAAAACACCCCCACCTTCTCAGTGGTCCCATCATGGTCCACCTATTGAAAAACAACCAACAAATATTATTTTTTTTATATTTTTGCATGGCCATTGGACAATGATTTACTATGGTTTTCCTAATAAATTCCAATGGATGATTATTCAAAAATATTGAGAATTAGTTTAGTCTCAAGGCATAGCCAAGAGTCTTACTAGATAATTATAGATTACCTCTCCATTGGATGATTGTACATTTTTCATCTACTTTTTCACGTGAGTTTCAGTTGATGCTAGATCTTTTCCTTCTATTTATTTAGTGAAGCTAAGAGTTAACTTTGATCTTACATTAATAACTATACTTGCATGAATATGAATGCTTTTATACTTCCCCATTGTGGTCAATGTTGATGTATGGCCTTGGCCCATTGATCTTACAATTAACTCACTATTCATATTCAATTTTCTCCAGTTCAGCCCAATAAAATAAGGAAAACAGAAAATGAAGTCTTGATTTTTCTTTCCAGTGCTCCTACATAATAGAAATAATTTTAAAAACCAATTAATATATAAATTGTCATCATTCATGCTAAAATTAGTTTGAATTTTTTTAATGAATCTGCTTACAGTTAATAGATTACATTGCTCACAGAATAAGAGATAATTTAGAACTATGATTTCACAATAATAAATTACCCTAGCAGTTCAAACTTCGAACATACCTTATGAAATTAAAATATGGCAGGTTAATGAGCCAATCTAGTTTCCTCGGAGCCAATCTTGAGCTCGGCCTAAGTCTGAATGCCTTGAGAGTGCGAGTGTAAGGAACTAGATGCCTAAAGATTTTATTTTGTGCTTGTGTAATTCACTGTTTGACCATCAATCCAAGCCACCAGCTATATTAACACTACTTCATGTTGGGTCACATTGGCATTCTAATTTTTTAGTGCTATAGCCGTGCTTTTTCACTGCTTCACTAATCACAACCTTGGAAGTTTGCAGGGCAACGGGCTTTATTCTTTCTTTGGTGTTTTATGTAAAAGAAAGGATTTGTGAACTTTTTGTAATAGGAAGGGGAAAACTAAATTGATTCTAATTTTAAAATATCAATAATGATAAGTGGTAATTCCTTTATTAAATTTTTAATTTTGAGTGAGCCAAAAAAGTAACTTTCCTTACTTTTTGAGTACAGCCTTGCAATTGTGAAGAGGAATAGTGTTGCAAAATTATTGGTAAGTGGAAATTAAAGGGCGTAAGAACGTTTTTGAAAAAATTTCAAACGTCAAAATTAAGTCTTATATCCTTCCTAGCACGTCACGGAAAACGGGAATCCACAGATTCTAGTCGTCAAATACGTACAAAATGCCTTATGATGGGCAAAATGGAGGACTGGTCCTATGCTACTACATGAGTTAGGGTTTCATGTGGCAGCAAGGAACCTTGTATAGTTTTTCAAGGATAAGAAAGGAGAATATTGTAAGTTAATCATCAGATGAAACTTCATCACCATTTGAAAATTGTGTCCTAATTTGAAACAATAAGACTACCCAACTATTTCATTATTTAATTTAGATTGTGTAATACAAAAAAATATCCTAGATAACTTAAATAATGTAAGCACTTTTATAAAAATTTAGTGGGGAGAACCTTCAATTACATTTATTTTGAAGATCCACTTGCATTTTAAGCCATTTTAATTAGTCTTTCATGGCTATTCTAGTAAAAATTTCAACCTCTTGTAGAAATTTGTTTGTCACTTGTATTAGAAATGAAAAAATAAAATGTATATAAAAATGATTTTAAATGCAAAAATCAAATGCGCGCTACATAAAAATGATTTTATTAAAAACTACATTAACGTCTGATATCACACGCGCATTCGCCCTCAGCTCTTGCAGAACATCATTCGCCCTCAGCATTCGCTCTCAGCATTCACCCTCAGCTCTTGCAGAACAGCATTCGCCCTCAGCATTCGCCCTCAGCTCTTGCAGAACAGCATTCGCCCTCAGCTCTTGCAGAATAGCATTCTCCCTCAGCTCTTGCAGAACAACATTCGCCCTCAGCATTCGCCCTCAGCTCTTGCAGAATAGCATTCGCCCTCAGCTCTTGCAGAATAGCATTCACCCTCAGCTCTTGCAGAACAGCATTCGCCCTTAGCTCTTGCAGAATAGCATTCGCCCTCAACTCTTGCAGAACAGCATTCACCCTCTGCTCTTGCAGAACAGAATTCGCCCTCAGCTCTTGCAGAATAGCATTCGCCCTCAGCATTCGCCCTCAGTGCTTGAAAAACAGCATTTACCCTCAGCTCTTGCAAAATGGTAAGTTCTTACTGCAGGCCCTTCCTCCTATAGTAGGGTTGACTCTATTTGGGTTTTTTTGGTCAATTCCATTGGATTGTGTTAGGCTATAGGGTTCTCTCTAGATGTCTTCCAGTGTTCTTTCGGATGAGTTTCAAAGAGGATGTGTAAGATGTGTTTGTGCTTGCATGAATTTGACTCCACCAGTTTCATGAAGTTTAAGCTATGGATTTTAGTTCGACAAACTCATCCATCTCAACACCCAGTAACGAATTGCCCTTGGTATGATCTATATTGAAGGTGAAGTGCAAAGTGGTAGAGAACGGGAGATCGAAAGTCATCAAATTTATCACAAGGGTAGTACTCCATATCGAAAGTGATGAGATTTAGTTCTCCAGATTGGGGATTTTCTGATATTTGGGGATTTTCTGATGACATACCAAAGGTCACATCCATACAACCATATCAAGGTCAATGTTGAGATCATTCTCATATAGATATAGGTCACTGATATATAGGGTTAATATCATCATCACTATCCATGGAAACCGAATGGTTACGAAATCTGTGATTGTGGTTGGCTCATTTATAATTATTACCAATTTACAGTAGAGTATAGAAACACTAAATATGGCCCAAGCAGAGCCTTTACAACAGGCAATGGAATTGCAGCTGCTTCATCAATAACCAATAGCTCCACTTGAGAAAACTTTTCATAATCTTGGGGCTGGATATACTGCAGAGCAAACAATTGTAGTTATCATTCGTGCTCCAATATATTAATATACTTTTTACATTGAACTGAAGAAAGGGAAACAAGCAAATGCTAGCCATCATATAATGCTTTGACATAAGATTTTTGAGTGACATACTTGAAAAAAAGAACTCATCCACTGATATTTATAATCATTTGAGTTATTCAAGTTAAACACAATGTCAAGAATCAAGATTCAACACCCTCTATTATCTTCATCACCCAATACAAGATTTAAATTTTTCCCAAAGAAACGCTTATTAATTTGGCAGCCATTATTTCTCCCTGCTTTAAAAACCCTACATTTAAATGAAAACAAGCATTGCATTTCAACTACAAAATCTATTAGTGTTCAAATGTACATGTGTGCATCACTTGTGTAGGGTATTCCTTTTCCACTTTCACATTATCCAAGAATGTGTGCAATATAGTTCATATTTTTTGTGATTTAGATTATCTTGAAAAAGGAAAGGTAAATTATTTCCCATGGAAAAAGAAAGTTTTCCCTTTTTACTACTGGAAATGGTACAACAAAGTTCCATTTCTACCGAAACTCCTATGAAACAGGAACCAAATAAAGGCCATGTCCTCAATGGACATCATTTGGCTTTGAAAATGGCCATTGCACCGTGTTGTTTCTTATATTACATCATGATAGTTTCTTAGGTAATTTCTTGTTTCTTGAGATGAAAAACAACCAAAGAAATCGTGAAGATCCTTTCAAGAAATAAATGACCATTTCTCAATCATATCTCAGCTATTTTTTATTTTATTCAGTGGTTGCTTACTTTGAGAGAAATTTGACACTTTTATAAGGAATATAACATAAAAACACAAAATGGGAAGGAATTGATGAGGTAGATGACCTTTATTTGTTGTCAATTAAGAATTGATAATACACGATGCATGTTCTATACTAAAAACTAGATTCCTTCCTGGAGTTAGGACACAGAGTATTGAATCAAAGTTGTAGTTTCTAACTTCTTGTATTGGTTCATCAATCTTGAAATTCAGACATTGCATGTCTTCATTGTTTCATGTTTGAATAATTTTCATTATATCGTACAATAGGAAATTAGGAATTATGATTATTATTACTTTATGGATCTGTTAAGTTACTTTTAAGTTTGCATGGTTTAGTGTGAAATTATTCTTGTGTGCCCCTAGGCCCGGGTGAAGGAATGCCAAGGACTGAGAACCCTAGTTTTTAAATGGTATTGTTTCTTATACCCAAAAACCCCTCAACATCACTTCTTATTAGTTCTTAAAAATAGTGTTGTAAACAATTTGAGAATTGATATAGCAAAATCTCGCACTTCTCAAGATAAAATCCTAAAGCTAAAGTGTGATACCATGTGTAATTCAATAGCCCCATTGTCACCTCACCAACCTCTTTTCACTTCGGGCTAGCTCTCCTCCAACTCAAGGGGGGTTCTCCCTAGTAGATGTTAGGGATCTAATGGCACAACCAAACCAAGTAAAGAGCCCCCCTAACTCTCTATGTTTACTACTATCAATCAAAATATTGAAAAATAGGGTCAGACATGCATCATGAAGATAAAATTGCCAGGGTATTTTTGGGTAATTTCAAAGGGAAAGTCCCCAAACACATATAATCAAGGAATTATAACATGATTTCAAACATTAAATATCAACAAAATCGTTTAAATGATATTGAAAGGAAAAAGGTGATGGAAGATAGAAAGTTCCTTACTTAAATTCTCTAAGGATTTTTCAATAGTTGCTCCAAAAGCTTCACTTCAAGGCCCTTCAAGATCGTCGCCAACAATGATATACCATCAGCTTCAACAGTGTTGCTCCAAAAATGTCCTCAAGGTCTTCACAACAAGTTTACTAGAAGTTGCTCCAACAATATATTCAATAAGGTCTTCATTGTCAACTCGTCTCTTGTTCGGGTGCCTTAATGTGCAATGACATGTTTCCAAAACTGAATTCAATGCAAGGCATATTTGAAACTCTAACTCTGTCTTCCGGTGTCTTATTAGAAATTATTTCAGTTTTCATTTTGTGTTTTCAAGTTAGATATTGTTTTCAAGTTTTTACATTTATAATTTTATTGCAATGTGGAAGACTGATCGGGGCAGTACAGGAACAACCCCGAGACGGGATGATCGCGGAAAGAGGCCAGCGGAAGACCATGCAAAGTGCCAGCATTGCTCTATCTTCAGGTATTTTAGTTATTTACATAATTGAAATAATATTCATTTTTTTCAAATATTCATACACCTAGCCATGGTACACCTGATGATTCCCTCTATGAGGAAGAGCTTTCTTCATCCCTATCTCCAGCGCTCTTGTTGCGAAAAAAGGCACGAGATGCAAGGTTGAAATTCAATACTTTGATAGATGCGCCTCAAACACATGAAACAGAAGAGAGGATAAAACAACTTATGACCCAGCTAGAAACATATCAAGTAATAATAAAAATTCAAAAGGATATTTTTTTTGTTCTGCATGAGATGAATTGTGATAGTTTGATTTTTAATTTTTACATTGACTACACTAACAAAAATTTCTTTTGTATGTAGCGTTTTCTGGCACTTGCTGAACCCGGTGTTGGTAGTAGTGGGACACAAGGGCAAGAGATTGCCTAGCAACCCTCTCATACACCTTCTACTCCTTTAGGTGCTAGCCAAGAAACACACCCTGCCCAAGCAGACACCCAGCCAACCGCTGAACGTTTTGGCAGTGATGAGGCTGATATGGCCAACTACATTATTGCGTTTCCTGGAGCTACACGTGTCAGCTCCACAGGGACCACTAATGGCATGTTGTTGGTGAATGATGAAGGTGTCCCTATAAATCACGTACAACTCCCAGGTAAAATTTAATATTTTAACTATTTCATGTACTCTATCTAAAACATATTTATCATGATTTTTATTTTTAAATTAATGATAATATTTTTTTTTTCTGTGTAGGAAAAAAAGAGTTCTATAAGTTTTTGGAGAGCCATGCGTTGGTAATTTTTGGCCCAACCATATGCACAAGGTGGAATTCCCAGAATTCCAACCTGAAAAAAGAACTTCTAGATTATCTAGAAGCCCTTTTTGGGGTCGGCACATTTGACAGAACAGCGATGGCTCGGGTAGCTGACAAATATTTGAAATATACCAGGGACACCTATAGGACGCAATTGCAATTTAACCCTAGATACGAGCGTCCTCTCACAGTTCCAGAGAGTGAGTGGAGATCACTCATCCATGACGGAAAAGAGAAAAGGGCAAAGAAAGAAGGAAAAATGCCAATTGGACCCGCAAGGTAAATTACAACTTTAATTCAATATCTTTAATTTTCTCTATGTCTAAAATAAAAGTGTGCTACGTCATATCTGACTTCAATCTTTTAATGATAGGTTGCCTGACACCTCGAAGGAAACCAAAGCTTGGATTGAAAAAAAGGGCCATCACAAGCTAGGCCAGGGTGGCTACTTGAAATTAGCTGCAAGAATTGTAATTAAGTAGCTAAACATCTTATAATTAATTTTATCACCTTCCAACGTTTTTGTAATCCTATCAAATATGATTAAAAATACACAATAATATGTAATGTAGGGTGATGACTTCGGAACAGAAACTAGAGAGAAAGATAAAAATATCACTTTCCATTTCGGCTATCAAGTAGTAGTTGAATGTCGCAAAAGCTTGGGGCAGGTCCCAAGATCCAGAATGCCTGATAAGGTAAAACATTAACCTTTCAATATGTTTGTTTTCATCCATAAATTTAATGTCTAACAACTTTTTTTAAATCAGGGGAGCAGCACTACCGACGAGGCAAATAACCCAGTTTTAGAGCCAGATGTAGATGCTCCTCAAGTGCAACCTGATCATTGTAGTGGGGACCAGGCCGACAATGCTACTATCAGTGAGGGCTGTGAAGGTAATTAATTTCCACTTATAATTTTTTCTAATTATACCTTGATGGTTGTCCTTATAACGTTTTTTGTTTAAATGACAGAGAATGTTTCCCTAGAGGATCTTACCACCAAAGAGGAAGACAGGGCAACAGTCCCAACGGCGACAACTGGTGCACCAGGTAAATAATATCATTGCAAATTTTTTTATTAATATTACCGAACTAGTTCAATGATATTTAAAAACTGACAGTTAAAATTTAATATTATCTGTTTTTGTAGGCAATGCCCCGTCACTGGATGAGACCAGACATCATGACTACGCAACTAAATCAATAGTGCGGGTCGAAAGGCATGAAACAGGAGCAGAGCATGATGATATTGATGATGTAATTAGGAGCTTTAGAAATAGGAAGAAGAAAAATAAAATTTGATAATGTAAAATATTGTATTATTATAAGACAAACGTTACCATACTTGGAACGTTTTTTGTGTTATATAAAAAACTCATTTATCATACTATTTTTATGTCAAGCATTAATTGCAATGTTTCCTTGCGTACTTTTTGTTGAATTGTTTTTGTATTAGTTATTGAATATTTTTTTTTATGCTCATGAAAGTAAAAAATGAAATATAGATTGGGTATTGGGGAATTGAGAGTGATGTGAGGGGGGGGGGGAGGGGCCATAAGAGCTTCCACCTTCACGTGGTTAGCCCTGTTTAGTAGAGAATAATTTATTGGAGCGATTTAATCTTGGAGCAAACCTCCCTTGATCCAACGTAGCAACAAAAAAGTCACTGTTGACTTAGTTGCTACTCTTTCAGATCGTGGGAGGCTTGTTCCAAGTTCATGCGACTCCAATAAATTGTTCTTGAAACAAAGAGGAGCTTATTCAAGTATGTTTTGACATTTTCAACATATGTTCTAACATTATCATAAGAATGCATCTTAGAGTAAAAAATACTAATCAATTACTTGTATTTATTGTATAGATAATGATGGATTTTGATTGACTTGGCAGTGCAGGTACAAATCCTCTTGCATCATGAGCAATACAACTTGTCAACCAGGGTCATGTCCAGGATATTTTTTCTTGTGCACTTGACCAGGTTCGTAATGTCACATTTTGTAAGTTCCTTTATAGTTCATAATTCAATATTAAGCTTGTTCATGATTATTATCTAGGGTTTTTGTATGTGTTTTTTCATCTATTTGATTGTAAGCAACTTTGCATGCTTCCTGTTGTTCACTATGATTTCTCCCATTACCACTCCCAGGATGAATCCGACTTTATTGTTACATAGGTTACTTTATTGTTACTATGATTTCTCCATTTATGATTTCATAGGTTACATCATGTAAAGTTGTCAATCTCAGGTTGGTGATGAGCTTTAGTTCTCCAGATTTGGGGCTTTTTTGATATTTTCTCCCTCATGTCATTCCTGCATCACCTCATTGTTTAAGCATACCAATTTTCTACCACTTGTACCAATTGGCACATGTCAATCTCTGAGTGGTGCCACATTTCACCTATTTTCGGCCCACTTGACCACCTGAAAAACTCAAATCCACACACCATGTGTCTTTATCATGGAGTGCCACATGTCTTAGATATTTAGACCGATAGGCCTTCTGTTATGAAAGAGATCAATTTTTTTTCGTCAACACTTCTTATCTAGGCACGACACCTGTTACTTGTTTAATCTGACGGTCACAGTCTCTCGGGTTACCTTCTAGGTTTGACATACCACTGGTTTCTGGTATATTTCCATGGAATCGGTCTGAAAATACCAGCAGCAATCCACACACCTGCAACCGTCGACAGACCTTCCGTTTTAGTAGCTGCATTTCCGCACCTGCCAATACACCTTCCGTTTTAGTTGCTGCATTTCGGCAACTGCCAATACACCTGCCGTTTCATTCTCCTGGACTCTATGTATGCATATTTTTCATATAATTTTATCACGAAGTTGGCTGCAGTGCTTTGAAATTCCTTTGAATATTTTTGCAGGTTAGAAGACATTTTAGGCCAGAGCTATTGAATAGACTTGATGAGATAGTTGTATTTGATCCTCTTTCTCGTGATGAGCTCAGAAAATTTGCTAGACTACATATGAAAGATGTAGCGATTCATCTTGCAGAGAGAGGTGTTGCTTTAGGGGTTACAAATGCTACTCTGGATCTTGTTCTTCAGGAAGCCTATGATCCTGTAAGTAATCACTTTGTTATGCTTTCTTTCTTATTCAGATTCTATCTTGCCAGGGGATGTGCCTGTTATGGTTTGTTATGAGACCGTTGTCAATTTCATCACCGTCCCTCATAATATGTTTGATTGTGTTTATAAATAATAAACAATTATTACACCAAACAATAAACAATTAAATATACTATGAGTAATATGATATCTTGAAATAATTCTCATTATAATTTCATAACCTCTGCTCTCACTTGGTGGTGTCTATATCACTAAGTGTGTCTGCTTTAAATTATAGTTACAGCAGACAATGAACAATCAACTACACTGTGAGTGATATCTTGTAATAATTCTTATTATAATTTCCTAACCTCTACTCTCACTAGGTGTCTATATCACTAGGTGTATCTATTTTAAAAATATAGTTTCAATGGTAGATAAATTGTTATCTTAAAATTATAGCTTTGATGGTGATACCTTGTGATTGATAATGCAGTTTGAAGCAGCTTTGGCTTTGACTAATATAGTCTCAGGAACCTCTGAGAATACAAAGGTTATGATTGATTACGGGGCACTGCCTATATTTGTGGAACTTCTTACCTCTGGGAATGATAATGTTCGAGAACAGGTAGCACGTTTATTTTAGAGGCATAAAATTATTCTTCCCAACTATCTTTATATGTCTGTAATTTTGGAATTTGATTTAAAAAACTAGTACCCAACTTTGAGTTCAATTGGTGTTCGTGTAAGGCTGTTTGGGCTTTGGGAAATATTGCTGGAGACTCTGCAACATTTAGGGATCTTGCCCTCAGTCATGGAGCTCTGAGTCAGGTGCTTGCCCAGTTGAATGATACTGCCAGAATTTCAATGATAAGAAATTATACATGGGCTCTGTCAAATTTTTGTCGTGGTAAACCCCAACCACTATTCGAACAGGTAAGCAGAATACATTTTCTGCCTCTTGTTCTTAGTTCGCAGATACTATGGATTTTTTTTATAGATCTTGGTGCTTGGTAGATTTGGACATAATATGGACCTAGGCGCTTGTTCATTACAATGACTCTGTCATCAGGTTTTAGAAAATGCTCAGAAATTTGGGTTTCACAAGGGGATTACCCTTGCTTGCAATTATTGATTATCAATCACATTCAAAAAAAGTCTTTTGTAGCATTGCTGAGCTCTTTGTAGGTGAATTTCTGAGGCAATTTCACAATATCTGAACTAAATTTGTCTGTCCTTTTCAATACTTCGTGCTTGTAACAGAACCAGACAAACAATCTAGTGGCCAATGCAACAACAACAACACCTCCTGTTGCAATGCCTGCAATTCACCCTCTCTGCATGCATGAATGACTATGGCACCCTCTTTTGTGAACAGGTACTGGAGCTGAAGGTACTGGTTTCCATTAGGATTGTGGAATTCAACATCCAAAATAGTATCAAATTCCACTGCAATAGTATTCCCCAGTGAGGGCAACAGTTCATTGAGACCTATTGGACTCATCACCCCCAAATAGCCTCCAAGGCTACCCAGAGTGTGATCATCTGGAGCAATAAAAAATTCTAATCCATCCCCAATTGAAACAAGAATGGGACCCACATTGGTTACAAAAAACGAGAAACACGTTTTGAAAGAAGAAGAAACTTTTGTATTAGGGTCCAGAAATCTAACTGGTCTATTGTACAATGCCCAACCTGCACTTCAAATTGGTACTCCCAACTCCATGCTAAGGCTCACTGTGCCATTCTTCAGATAAGCATCTTAACCTGAAGTTTGATTCCAAAAAACCCAAGTCCCCTGTTCTATGCCCAAGACCTCTGTTACAACGAGTAGAGTTCTGAGCGAAATACTTCACAATAGGAAGCAAAAGAAACATCGCAAAATTGCTCGCTTTAGACTGATAATTTTCTGTGCAAAAATTCAACTGCGGACAATAAAAACATAATGTCAAACACAAACAATCCACAATGGAATTTGAACATGAGGATTTATAACCAGAGAAAACCCTCTCCAGGTTAAAATAATTCCAGAATGGCTTTAAGATTCTACTAATGAGCGCTTACAACACCATAGCAATTACTGTCACAATGAAATCTGCTGGAAGAAAAGCCCTTGCACAGTTTCTACATTTCCACAGTGGAAGCAAGAATCTTGCTATCTCTCATGATCTGGTTCTGTGGTCAAATCCTTTGCTATGGTTGTCGTGTTATGCTAAACGTGAATCTATCTTAGCTTTGGCTCTGGTTCTCATTTAGGATCGTGGCTATCTGATCTTGCTGTGGCTTTGACTATACAAACTTGTTCAATAGGAAAATGTTGACTCTGCTATATATAGGAGCTTCAATGGGTGCTCTCAAATTGCTCTACTACAGTAGTTGCACTCTCAATGGACTTCTACAGCAATTGGCACCATCAATCTGCTTTGTTACAATGATGGCTCACGTCAACAAACTGTGCTACAACCATTGGCACCATGAATCTTCTCTCTGCTTCATCAAATGGTTGGCACCATCAACTGACTTTGCGCTCCTCGGGGTGATGACATTGGCAAACACTTTTTTGGGCAGCTTTGTTTTGTCTCTGATTCAAGGCAGAACTATGTTGGCCTTGTTTTTTTAGTCCTTGGAACTTAGTTCTCTCATATTTTCCATCCTATCTCCAGTTTGCTACCGAGAAAGACATAAATTCATGATATCAAAATTAACTATTTTTGGCCATTTATCTTTAGTAATGGTATAGCTTTAATTTGGTGCATTCGTACATTATCTAAAGAGCACTCTCAAGTTGTTATTCAGTATTTTAGCATAACTACTACATTTAACTGCCATGCTCTAATATTTATATCAACCATAAGCATTCTTAAGGTAGTTCCATGTTTGTGAAGCAGAAGGAATGCTTCTGACAGCTTCTTATCATAGTGGTACAATTCTGTTCGCGGTTTATCTTTTATAAACCTCCAATTTTCCAAACGTAGTAGAGAGTACGGTTTGCATCTCAAATTTTGGACAAATCTGTTTAGTATTCTACAAAAAATGCATTAAGAATACAATGTTGTGTCTACTAAGCACAAATAATTGTTGTATTGAGTCATCTAAACATCTTGACATCCTCATTTTATATTCCTTTTCTGTTTTCGCAAAGTTTCCTCTGCTACGGAAAATGTAATTATATTAATTTTTTTCCATCGATATACGGATTGGATCTAATTAGATGTAAACCCTTGCTACAGTGGTTATTCGAATGGGTTAGAATGTGCATTGTTATTTGTTTCTTTTGAAATACATGCATTACCACTACACGAGATATTTGCATTAATTTTGAAATGTTGAGATCTTTGCATTGATGTTGCCTCTGCTTGGTGGTGTCTCTGAGATTGAGCTAATCCAAAGGCAATGGATGTGCATCAGCGGTCGATTTCTCTTTTCTAGTACTGTAATCAAAATCCTCTAGCATGCAAACAGGTGCCGCAGCAATTATATCTAGGATTGATTGTTTTTTTCTCACCTTCACTTTAGGCTTGGAAAACTTTGTTCCAGATTTTTTAGCATTTGACTCACCTAATTGACAGTGATCTATGTGGGAATTTAAGGCTATATTGGATGTAGACGAGAAAGATCTACAAACGGGACAAACCTTTGGTATCATGGCCTCTGGAAGAGATCCTGGATTCCCAAATTCTTCGTTCTTCCCAGGATCTGCCTTGCTCTTCTCCAAAGTTTGGATCTGCCTTGTAGGCTCCTGCCTCTTCTACACTGCTTGAATTGGAGCACCTCCATTATGATATCAAATCATCCGCTACTATGAAATGACACAGGTCGTAGATGCTTTGATAGACTTGCCTTTTGGGCACTTCACCATGAACCAAGTTTTAAAATGTCACAACCCACTTGATATTTATCCCTAGCAAAAGTGTCACATGTGAAGATCAGGCTTTTGATGAAGCGAATAACTTGGTAAAGAGAATTTTTTATTACTTATGTATTCGGCCCAACAATATAGATTTTGATGCACTATCATTTTTAACCATGTGCTGAAAAACATACAAAAAACTATGTTTTTAGTGAAATTTGAGTTCACAAGAATCGATGCTAGTCAAAATCTAGACCTTGCTCCCAGCTTACTGGTAAAAGGCGGTACTCATATTTCATGCAAGTAATGGAATGCCTTTTTCGTTGTTTTATCTCATCTTATTCGAACTTCCAAGTCTAGCATCAATGATTGTCTTATGCTTCAGAAAAACGGTATTATGCTTTAGAGAAGTGTATCTACTTCTTATTATACTTCTTAACTTCCAAGTCTAGCATCAATGGTTATTTTATGCTTCACACATAATCTAGTTTTCATTATACTCCTTGAAACATTTTTTATTAGTTGAATGAGACAAACTTAAAAGGAGTAAGCTAATATATTAGCAAAAAGATTTCTGTCACAAATCTAAGATTCTTATAGGAATTCAATGGAAATTTCAGGCATCACCTGAGAATCTTCAGTGTCTGCAAATTTTGACATCCAAAGAGTAGTTTGTTACAAAATTAGGCAGCTCCTACTTGAAAACATGTTGATGTTGATGCGTAGCAATCTCCTTCATTTATAGCCATGTGTTGGAATATTTGAAAATTTCAGAATAACAATGGAGAGAGTAATACTCTCCTCTTATAACACAGAGAAAATATTGAAATTTCTTCACTGGAAACAGAGTTCAACACTTTGAAAAATTTCTATTCCTTCAAAAAAAAACTATTACAAATTCTTCCTCACTGAGAGGGATTACAAAATGTGACTGCTGCAAAACGCAGTGCACTCAAAATTCTTCTCTATCTCTAAAAATACGCACTATTGTGCTCTTCAAAACACTTACATTGCTATTGTGTGCAATAATAAACTTTATAACTACATTCCGAAATAGGCTCACAGCCCTTTTCTTTTATATGCAACGCATATATTAAAAACATAACAAAACTATGCAAATAACAAATCTATTAAAATGCTCCTGGGGTCCATAATTTATAATTTTTTTAATATATATATGAAATATATATATATAACACATATACGTCACATTTAAAACAAAATATTACCAAAACTAGTGTGGGACCTTCCACTGCGCGTTATATAAAACATATAACAAAACCTTTGTCAAAACTTCAAACGAATCCTTTAGCCGTGGAGCCCGGCGGACTTCAAACGACGATAAACCATAATTCAAACCAAATTCGTGTTCCAAAATAACCTGCTGACATCGGCCAATTTTGTGACGCGAAAACCAAATGAATTTCGCCCTAATATTTTTCGGGTCCGAATTTGGGCTGGCGTACGAAGAGAGAGTTGTGACACGAATTTCTTATCAAATTCGCCCTAATCTTTTTTGGGTCCAAATTTCCACTGTGCAAGCGGCCCAAAAAAAGATCCGCTCCAATCAATTTTTGCCACGTGTCCTCAATCAAAATTTGCCCTGTTCCCGGATGCGAGTGCATTCGATGGCATTTAAGGCGATGGGACATGGATGTGGCGATTTCATATCAATCGAATTAAGTTTTAATGCTGTTCAATCAGCCGATAATTAAGTTCCAAGGTTTTCACATCAATCGCATTAAGTTTTAACGTTGTTCAAGATTGGACCTCCACTCCTGTTAGCGATTCTGCATGCTCCAATATGCTCCAGCCTTCGGCTCTCATCAATGAGAGATTTATGACGGGCGTTCTTCTATGCCATTGCAGTCAGGTCGATAAAATGGCGTTTCGCTATTATTTTTCAGACGAGCCGCAACCTTTGAATTGCAGATGCTCTCCGATTGTTGGATTACACTGCCTGCTCACTGTGACGAGAAGGAGAAGCCAGCTGAACTGCTGCTTAGACCTTGGTGCAAATCTACATTTCTCTCGGTCTGGTCTGTGTCTGTCTTCCTCGGTTTCTTGGGATCCTGCTTCTCCGTCTCGTCTTGTGCCCACTGCTGAGACTGCACCCATGCCTCGCCTGCGTGAAAGGATACGTTGCCGCAGGGGTAGCACCAGAGGTCAACCCCTGCGTGCTCCCTCCAACCCCTCAACCGAGTCGTCTTCCCAGTCCAGTGATTATTACGCAGGTCGCTATCCAAGCACTAGAAGTGGGCGGGGTCGAGTTCTAGGATCTGGCCACCGTATGGGCTCCCCTGCTCCTCATTTCCACACTGCTTCACCTTCTCCCACGACGCGCACTGCGCTTTTTTCCTTTAATTTCTCTCTGAACCGCCCACAAATCACAGCTTCAATCACTATGGTTTTCCGTGAAGAGGCCCAAGTGGAGGAACAATGCACCCGTCCAGCGGGTCTGAGCTCAGAAAAAGCCCAGCTTTCGGGCCTTCAGGAGGGGAGTGGTGGCGTGAATGTGGAGATAGAGCCTGGAGATCCTGGACCTTCCGAAGGATGGTGCCGAATTGTCGAAGAAGCACCGGATGAGTAGCTGCTTCTCTTTGGTTTGGTTTTCTTGCTTTGCCGCCCACTTAATTGGGCATGTTTTTGCTTATATTACTGTGTTGGACCTCTGTTTTATTTTTTAATTTTGTAAACACTGTAATCGTCAAAGATATCAAACGATGGTTCCCCTGCTTGGGAAATGCAACGACCTGAAAAATGTTCAAGACTGGTTTCCCCGTATGAGGGCAGTCTTCTTTTTTGATTTTTTGATGAAAAATTTGCCATAAGTCTGGGCAATGTTTTTGACTTCAGTCATGCTGTAATTTTATTCCCACTATTAATAGATTAACTTTACTTAGAAAAAAAAAATGTTGCCCTGTTTCTATTTTAAACCTTTTTTTTTGAAATACGGAGTCATGTTTATATGATTGTTTATAGTCGAAGCGCTACGGGGTGGTTTATTATATTAATATTTTACAGTCAAATTATGTTCATAACAATTGGAAAAAATGAATGTTGCCTTGTTTCTATTTTAAACCTGTTTTTTGAAATACAGTGCCATGTTTATATGATTGTTTATAGTCGAAGCGTTGTAGGGTGGTTTATTATATTAATATTTCACGGTCGAATTATGTTCATAACAATTGGAACGCCCACAATTCATAACAAATATTGGAGATTTACTGTCCTGTTTTAAAGTTTCATTTTTATGTTTGCTGAAGGATGGTGCCGAATTGTCGAAGAACCACCGGATGAGTAGTTGCTTCTCTTTAGTTTGGTTTTCTTGCTTCGCGGCCCACTTAATTGGGCATGTTTTTGCTTATATTACTGTGTTGAACCTCTGTTTTATTTTTGAATTCTGTAAACACTGTAATCGTCAAAGATATCAAACGATGGTTCCCCTGCGTGGGCAATGCAACGACCTGAAAAACGTTCAAGACTGGTTTTCCCGTATGAGGGCAGTCTTCTTTTTTGATTTTTTGATGACAAATTTGCCATAAGTCTGGGCAATTTTTTTGACTTCGATCATGCTGTAATTTTATTCCCACTGTTAATAAATTAACTTTACTTAGAAAAAAAAAATTTGCCCTGTTTCTATTTTAAACCTATCTTTTGAAATACAGAGCCATGTTTATATGATTGTTTATAGTCGAAGCACTGCGGGGTGGTTTATTATATCAATATTTCACGGTTGAATTATGTTCATAACAATTGGAAAAAAAAATGCTGCCCTGTTTCTATTTTAAATCTGTTTTTTGAAATACAGAGCCATGTTTATATGATTGTTTATAGTCGAAGCGTTGCGGGGTGGTTTATTATATTAATATTTCACGGTTGAATTATGTTCATAACAATTGGAACGCCCATAATTCATAACAAATATTGGAGATTTACTGTCTTGTTTTAAAGTTTCATTTATTTTTTTAAATTGAACCCGTCGTTGGTATACTGACGCTTTGTAAGCGTCGGTCTTCTGACCTCCTGAATGATTTCCTTTTTTGTCGGTCTTTTGACGTCCGTCGATATTGTGACAATTCTTCCTGGGGTCGGTATTGCGACGCTTTTGGAATGCGTCGGTATTTCGATGCTTCTGGAAAGTGTCGGTCTTGCGACACTTTTGCAATGCGTCGATCTTGCGACACTTTTGTACGGCGTCGGAATTGCGACAGCTTAAAAACGTCGGAAGAGTGACGTTCAAAACGTCGGACCACATTTCGTCGGAATTGTGACAGTTTACAAACGTCGAAAGAGCGATGGTATAAAAACGTCAGAAGAGCGACGTTCAAAACGTTAGACCACATTTCGTCAGAATTGCGACAGTTTACAAACGTCAGAAGAGCGACGGTTTGGGAAACGTCAGAAGAGCGCCGCTTGTTTGGAAGCGATGGAAAAAGTGTCAGTAGTGTGACAATTTGTCAAGGCATCGGAATTGCGACGTAATTGTTGAGCCTCAAGATTGTGCTTTCTTTCATCTTACTTTACCTCATTTTTCCTTTGTCCATTATTATCCCAGACCCAATTGATCAATGAATTTAGTTAAAATTACTTTTAGAATGATTAACATGACTGACTTGCTAAGTTTTGTGATTTTTGTCATTGTAATGCATTTTGACCGGAACTAGCTGCAGAATGCAAACATTCCGTAGCTAACCGGCAATTCTGCAGCTATCTTCAAGTTCAGGCATGTTCCAGGTGGCCTCTCAAGAAAAACCACATATGGGTATATTCCACGTCATGTCTACATTGTTCGTTGCTCACCATGAAGGAAAAACCGAATTCTGGATATGGTTTTAGTACGTGGGAACTCATTTAAGGAAGCAGATTTCTAATAGGACTGTCTTAGTCCAGATGTCCTTTTTCTTTTTACGCTGCCACTTTAAGAGTCCTAGTATGATTTTGATAAGGAAAGACAATGATCCTTGAATTGTTGCAAGTCTTGTTATGTAAATTTGTTATAAAAACACTTGGGAAACCGAGAGCTAGGCTAGATTTTGTTCCAGATTTTGCTTAGATTTTGTGCTACATTTCTGAAGATGCAGATTGCTCTGTTCAAGTTATTTCTCCTTTAATGAAGAATATAGTATTGTTTTGAACACGTTGATTTGATTTGGAGTTAGATTCCGTCTAGTGGTAGAGGGCCCCTGCCTCCTGCACGGTTTTACTTGCGTAATTTAGATAAGTATCTTAGTTGTCTTTAAGTTTTTGAAGTTTGAGTTCATAGTTAATTTCATTAGCCACTATAGTTATACTTGTTCTAAAAACTCTTCCAAAAGAAGAAAATCTTCCAAAAGATCATGATAATGAATGGGAAATGACTATAGTGTTGTAGGATGTAAATGTAATTTCTTTTGATTCACTATCACAGTTGAACTTATACTATGCAAACTCTTCCGAAAGAAGAAACTCTTCCAAAAAATCCTTATGTTGTCTAAGACATGGCTGTGATAATGAATGTTCAGTTGTTTGTTTTTCACTAAGTAACATAGCTGACCTTGCTCTTAAAACGCTCTTCCAAAATATCATAATGATGGGTAGGAGACAGCTGTGATATCTTAGTTTTTAAATTGCTTTCAGTCTTTATGTTTGCATTTGCACTGAATTGTACAGTCAGGATTGTTCTAAGAAACTCTTCCAAAATACCAATCATGATGGACAAAACAGATTGTATAATCCCATAGATTAATGCATGTTAACTTAGTTAGGATACTCCAAAGTCTAATTGCATTTAACTCATGCTCTGTATTTTGTTTTGAGTTTGATAATGACTTGTTAGTTCAGCACTGTTTTAGACTAGTGACATCTTAAGTTCAGTTTTAGCTCAACTCATTTCATTTTCACTCCACATTTAGTTGTCATCCACTGCATATTAGATTACTTTAGTTGTTAAACTTAACAATACGGCCTTCATTATTTACAAAATCTCTTCTTGTTCCAAATTTATAATTGATTCATAACCATATGAACAGAAGACAGTATCATTTCAAGGCCTGAGGTACCTTTGCAACTTCTTTACTACTTCATAAACAGAGCCTTTCCTCAAAAGACTACTTTAAAAAGAAATCCATAACTCTTGGGCAAAGTTTAGTGATGATTAACTAAGTTGCATAATAGAGTTAGGAACTAGTCTTAGAGTAGAGATCTTATGATGGTATCAATGTTTTCCTCCAAATATGCTTCAACAAATCTCTAATCATGGATAAAATGTTGCATCATTATAAGCTATTTGTTTAATTGTTTAGATTAGGAGAGTTTGCATACTTAGCTTAGGAGAATTTGCATACTTAGCTGACCATTTCTCAATCTCTTTCAAAATACCTTTGACAAAAGAATTGGACAAGTTAAGTTTATGTTTTGATTCATTTTCTAGAAGTCATTATCAAGCTTGGTATTCTGCTTAGTCATAGTTTAGGTTTGATTCTATTTCAGTATTTGCCTTTGCATTTTTCATTTGTCATCAACCAATTAGACTTCACTCTGTTTTTAATCAGTAGCTTCTTTCCACTAGCTTTCTAATCATTTTCCTTGTGAACATAAAACTACCAAAAGACCAAAAACATCATAAATCATCAAAAAAGACCAAAAACATCATAAAACACTAAACACAACGCATTAAGAGACAAACACCTAGGCACATACGGTGCACTTCACTTCAGCAGTTTACCAACCCTAGTTGACAATTAAATGAACTCAATTTAGGAGACTAGATTGAGACCAAACAGTAATGGCAAACCACGTTTTGCCCATCCTCGAACTGTCACTCTTGCGACAACTATGTGTCGAAATAGCGACGAAGTGGCCGTCGGAAATTGGGCCAAATTTTCTAGTGACACCTCAGCAGACCACATGATCATCTACTGAGTCACCCTCACCTACATATTCTGGAACAACCATCCATATAGAAAGAGAAGGAGTGAGTAGGAAGGTGGGCCTAGCCTTCACAACTAGAAGTTTCTAGAAGCAGCCAGTTACACATTGCTAGTTTTCAGTTGTAAATATCCTAGTGGTTTCTTTATACCACTAGTGCTTTAAGGTTAGGGTCCTAGGGTGTTGGCTCTTATATATGGAGCCCATTTTGATGGAATAAGAATGAGTTTATTTTGTGTAAAAAAACTCTGCCAAAATTTTGGTAAAAGCTACTGGGTTGGTAATCTAAATTTGTTGTAAAGACTAAGATTCTGAAGAACATGATGGGTTGTTAGTACTCTTCTCTAGTTACTATGTAATTTTGTACCTCTTATGTAATCTGAATTTTCATTTTCAAGTTAATACAAGTACAATTGTTTCATGGCATCTCTTGGTGATACATCTTCTTATTTGAATGGAATTATTGTATGTTGTAGAAAATAAGGAGAATTAAATTAGTTTGATTGTTCATCTCATTTTGTGATATAAATCAAGGTCGTATGGAGTATTCATATATTTCTTAATGAAACATCACATGAGTTTAGATTTTTAAATTCAAATTCATTTTATTTATGTATTAAGTGACTAGATTCTTAAGTGTCCAACCATATTCTTATCGTTCCATTTTCTTTCTCAATTTCCTCAATATACCCATAGATTATATGTCTAACCCAAGGCGTATGAATGCCCCGGTCTCCAAATATATGGAAGAATTAAATCCCAAAATTATTTTTTCAAAATTTTTATGTTTCTCCTACATAATTTCCTAAAAGAATAAAAATAATACACCTGAAATGAAAAAAATTATATGTTCCTAGGCTTTACATTGTAGCGCACAATAATGTGACTTTGGGACCCAACATATTAATTAAAGTGAAACTTTTACTAATCAATTTTCCATCCAATATAAATAATTTATTAAACTACAAACTTCTACTAATCAATTTCCATTCCAAGTAAAATAAATGGATAATAATACTAAAAATTTATTTTTTTAATATTTATCAATGATTATAAAAAAAATTAAGCTTCACTATAATATTTTCCATATAAATAAAAATGAGTGTTATGAATATATGTAACACCCTCTTCCCACATATACCCAAGTTACCGGCCAACCGGGGTAAACATGCGACGAGAGGCTACTAATATGAGATTCAACCTCCTAGATGATGCTGAGGAAGTGGAACCGATGGAAACCTAACAAACAGACCTCACAGTGCATCAACAACACCTTCAGGAGGTAACCCAACCTCCCAGACCCCTGAACCCTACAAGGGGGATGATTTTTGAACCATTTAGGCCTTAGTTGTGGTAATGTAAGGGCAAGGGAGCGGACATAAACCTATAGTCTTGGGCATGCCTTGGAAAGGTCATGGACATGGCCCAAAAAGGTCAATTCTATTCCTGCAACTCCGGGATTCGTGCCACCTTTTTAGGCCTAGAGCCCAGGTCACTGCCTAGAACTTCATGAAACTTTAGGAGAGGTTAAATAACATTAAAATAAAGGTATGGAAGTAATCATATCATCAAGAACTCGTATGCAATCTCCTAGTTGTTGATTTTTGGTAGTATCGGAAGTGCTCTAAGTCTCAAAATTTGTGGAGAGGCTAAGGCACATGTATTCCAGAGAACCCATAAATAATTTCTGAAAATTCCACTCATAATATGTTTTATTAGAATAATTAATTATTTTAATGGAGACCCTAATTCTAAACTTATGGAAATTAAATAATTAAAGGGTATTAATAAAAGAGCGTGTGAATCTTCTAGAGAACATGCATAAATTCAAGTTATAATCTTAGTCGTTGATTAGAGATCTAATATCTTTCGTTGATATCTAAACGAAAGAATATAAAGGAGGGCTTGAGGGTCATTTGGAAAACACACCAGTGTAGATACTCATTTTCCCAACTAAAGTGATTTTCTCAGTGGCTGAAGTTCAGCAAGAGAAAATAGATCCAGAGGGAGAGTTGCAGGTGGTGGAGAAATAGAGAGAGTTAAACATCAATCCAAGGTGAAAGATCAGGTGATGCAGTGGAAGAAAGAGGCAGCATAGAGGTAGGAAGGGAACAACGCAGAAGGTTGACACAATTCTGCGTATTGCCCACGCATAGCCAGTGCATTGGTGATGTAGGAGGCTAAGGAGGGTCCTTCCGGGGTCATTTCTCATCTTGAAATTTGTGATAAATTTCTCCAGTGTTATCATAGAAAATTTATCTTCATTAATGCTGATTGTAAATTGTACAAGAAGATTTTTGCTGAAGACTCATAGAAACCCTCATCTACTACACTGGTTTTCCCACATTTGGTTTTCCCGGTGACAATTGTCCAAAAATATATGTGTCATTCTTGTGCTAGTATTTCCTAGTATTTTTCTCATTAATTGCATGGTGAAGTCTACATTTGAATTTTTTTTCAATATTTACTAAAGAGATTTCCGTAAAAAAAAATTATTTCTAAATAATAAGTAGAAGAAATAATATCAGATATTGCAGTAGGATTTCAAGTTGAAATTTTCACATGGTATCAAAGCTAGGTTGGGCAAGATAGCAGGAGGATCTATGCTAAATGGAACTCATGGTGCTGCTCTAGTAGCAATTCATAATCCTGAGATGCTTACGCATTCCTTCTGCTGAAGTTGCTGGGAAAAAGGAAAAGTGCAAAGAAGATGGAAGATAGTGTTATTTCAGAGCTGGCCTCAAGGCTGGAAAAGGAATGTGTGTGTTTATATATCTCTGCATCATCATATGATTGGTATATTAATAGCAGGGATTCAGCCCATATAACTAGAGAAAGAGATCATTTCTCCAACTATAAAGAGGAAATTATGGACTTCCAAATTACTATGGGAAACAAGACAAAGTGTACCCTTGTAGCAATAGGGACTGTAGCATTTCAGACAAAAGCAGGAGACAATCTCCAAGCCGCAATGTGTTGCATGTGCTAGGTATGGGAATGCATTTACTTTAAGTGTCTCAATTGCAGGACAAGGGATATGATGTTTACTTTATTGGAAGGAAAGTATATGTCAATCATCCAAGCTGGAAGAAGAAGGCTAAGATTGGAACTTGAAGCAATAGACTATACAATTTGCAGCTTGAGTCTCAAATGGCTCTAGTAGGAAGCATTCTAAGTGGTGAATCAGATCTAAATGAGAAATGGTGCAGACGAATGGAGCATCCACACCATGGAGCTAATATAATGCTCAAAGAAACTATTACAGGAGTTCTAGTCCTTAGCACCAAGCATGATAACATGTGCAGAGGGTGCATACTAGGGAAGTATGCTAAAGCAACATATTCTAGAAGCAACAATAGGTAGAAAATTGTATTGGGGCTAATACACTTAGATAGCTTCGGACCAATGTCCACTACTTCTCTTGGTGTAGGTAAGTAATTTTTCTCCTTCATTGATGACCATTCCAGGAAGACTTGGATTTACTTCTTAAATACCAAGGATGAGGTATTTGATTGGTTCAGGGAATTTAAAGCTCTGGTAGAAAACCTGACCGAGAAGAAAATCAAAGTATTGAGTTTAGATAATGGTCGGGAATACACTAATAAATAATTCACATATTTCTGTGCAAGAGAGGGCATCAGGAGAGAATGGACTGCTCCTTATAATATGGATCAGAATGGATTTGTAGAACAGAAGAATAGGAATTTTGTTGGGGAAGCAAAGGCAATGTTGTATGACTAGGATTTGCCTAGATTTTTATGGGTAGAAGAATGCAACACAGTGGTATATATCCAGAATAGGACCCCTCACAGAGCATTGGTTAATACAGCGTTCAAGAGTGTCTTCACAAGGATGGAGCCGAAGGTAAGTCACTTCAATATTTTTGGGAGTGTGGCATATTGTCACGTTCCAGATGAGTAAGGAAGAAAACTATATCAAACTGCTAAGAAAGGGTATCTTGTAGGATATAGTGAGACATCTAAGGCATACAGAATCAACATTCTGGGTAATAGGAAAGTTGTAGTAAGGAGGGATCTTAAATTCATGGAGGATCGAGCCTTCAGAAAATCACGAGAAATTCCTACTGAATATTAGTCTAAGGATGTACCTCTTTTCCAGCAGTAGTTAGGAGAAGATCCAACAGATGGATAGCCATCAAGGTCTAGCACTGTGACTAGTACCAGTATTTCATCAAGAGAAGAAAATCCATATAATTCACAGCAGATGGGACAACAGGAAGAAGAAATTATTGAGCCACCCACCACCAATGGCAGAATTAACAAAGAAGTACGAAAGGTGCTTAAGGACGTAAAGGAGTTTTTTGGGGCTCCTAGAACTGGGAAAAGGAAACGTAGACTTCCTGACATATACCAAGCATTGGTAACACAGGTTGAAGAACCCTCTAGCTTTTAGGAGGCCATACAACATCACGTTTGGGTGGATGACATGGTAGAGGAGTATAAATCTATCATGACTAATGATTTCTGCAAAGTCGCATCTAGACCAAATGATAGATCAATTGTAGGTTCCAGGTGGATCTACAAGATCAAATATGATGTAGATGGAAGTGTCTAGAATTATAATTCCAGGTTCATGGCTAAGGTATATGCTCAGAAGGAAGGGATAGACTACAAATAAACCTTCACCCCTGTAGCCAGACATACCTCTATCAGATCCATTATATCCATTGCAGCACAGATGGGATGGGAAATTCACCAGATGGACATCAAGACTGCATTCTTGAATGGGGTGATAAAAGAAGAGGTGTACATCAAACAAACAGAAGGCTTAGAAACACATGAGAATAAATATAATGTGTGTAGGCCAAAGAAAGCCTTGTATGGGCTTAAACAGGCACCTAGAGCATGGTATGGTAAAATATATGGTTACTTGCAGCAGATGGGATTTGTCAAGAATGAAGTTGATCCCAATATCTACTATCTCACAGTAGAGAATGAGCCTCTGATTTTGGTTTTGTATGTAGATGATTTTTTTTTGACATGATCATCTAGGCTCATCAAAGACTGTAAGAAGAATCTAGAAAAATAATTCGACATGAAGGATTTGAGGATGATGCACTATTTTTTTGGATTGCAAGTTTAGCAATAGAAGGGATAGATCTTCCTTGGGCAAGGAAGATACACTACATAAATTATAAAGATATTTAGAATGTAGTACTGTAGACCCATGGCTACTCCAATGATTACCAATTGGAAGAAAATAGAGGCATCTGAAGATAAATAAGTGGACCCTGCCTTGTACATGCAGCTCATAGGGTCTCGCATGTATGTGGTCAACACTGGACCATACATTTTCTACGTAGTTAATTCCCTCAGTGAGTTCATGGTAGAACCAAAGAGGGCACATTGGGAAGTTTCTAAGCACATTATTCGATATGTGTGAGGAATAATCAGATATGGATTAAAATACAACCAAAGGCGATGATATCAGACTACGTGGATTCACAGATGCAAATTGGGTAGGAAGTTCGGTAGATCAAAAAAGTACGACATGGTATTGTTTCAATATTGGATCAGGAATGACCTCCTGGTACAGTAGGAAGAAGAATTTTGTGGCACTTAGCACAACTGAATCTGAATATATGGTTTCACAACTTCATGTGAGGCCATATGGCTTATAAAACTTATCGTGAATTTATTCAGAAGGAAGATGGAGGCAACCAACATTCTATGTGATAATCATAGTTGCATTAAGCTCTCTCAGAATCCTGTTTTTCATGATTGGTCGAAGCACATCAACATCAAGTGCCATTTTATCAGAGGCTATGTTCAGCGAGGGGAAGTATAGTCATAGTACATTCCCACATGAGATTAGGTAGAAGACATTCTCACCAAGGGCCTAGGGAGAACAATTTTTTTTCAATTAAGGGAAAATATGGGGATGATTGAAAAATTGTTTCAGTAGCATAAATGGATGAGGCAGTGCTTGAGAGGGAGTTGTAGTACAAATGCAACAGTGGTAGTGGTAGTTTCAAGGGTAGTAGTACAGTTGGAGTAGCAACACATAGGTTGGTGGAAAAATTGTCAGACATCAATAACGTAGAGGATGTTTCAGCGTTAGATCAGTATGCATCAGGCATGTTGTTAGAGAATTTTCCTTGCTAAGAGGGAGTTTTGATATTTTGTAGCATCGGAAGTTATATAAGTCTCAAAATTTGTGGAGAGGCTGAGGCACATGTATTCCAGAGAACCCGGAAATTGTTTGTGAAAATTACACTCTAAATATGTTTTATTAAAATAATTAATTATTTTGATGGAGATACTAAGTCTAAAATTAGGGAAATTAAATAATTAAAAGGTATTAATAAAAAATAGTTTGAATATTCTAGAGTACATGGATCAAGTAAATTTATAATCTTAGTAGTTGATTAGAGATCTAATCTCAATTGTTGATATCTCAGCAGAAGACTATAAAGGAAGACTTCAGGGTCATTTGAAAAACACACTAGTGCAGATACTCAGTTTCCCAAGTAAATAGATTTTCTCAATGGCTGAAGTTTGGCAAGAGAAAATCGATCCAAAGGGAGAGTTGTAGGTGGAGGAGAAACAGGGGATTTAGCATGAATCTGGGGTGCAAGAGCAGGTGACGCAGTGAAATGAAGAGGAAGAGCAGAAGCAGAAGGGAATAACGCAGAAGGGTGATGCAGTTCTCCACAATTCCCACACAGAGCCAACACAGTGGTGATGCAGGAGACCAAGGAGGGTCCTTCTGGGGTCATTTGTCATTAGGAAATTTATGAGAAATTTCTCTAGTGTTATCATAGAGAATTTCTCTTCATTATTGTTAATTGTAAATTGTACAAGAAGATTTTTGTTGAAGAATAATAGAAACCCTCATCTGATGTGCCGATTTTCCCGCATTGGGTTTTTCTGGGGAAAATTGTCCAAAAATCTTTGTGTCATTGTTGCGCTAGCATTTCCTTGTATTGTGCTCAGTAATTGTATGGTCAATTTTGAATTTGAATTTGTTTCAATATTTACAGAATATATTTCCGTAAATAACTTATTTCTAAATAATAATTACAAGAAATATTATCAGATATTGGAGTAGGATTTCAAGTTGAAATTTTCACACTAGCCATGACAGGCATTTCGTCAAACATGTCACAAACATTTCATCTACAGGTATAATCAATAGATTTAAACATGTGCGTCTCTTACGAATAGGAGAATGGCTAAGAAGCAGTGTCCCCCTACATCATAAGCTACAATACAGTCTATTTGACCATAGTCATATTGTGCATTCATTTACAGAAAAAAGCATATATAGAGCCATACATCATCGTTGATCAAATACATGCTCATAACCAACATAATAACAATAGAAATACAATGTATATAACAATAAATAAATCCATTCATAAACCAATACATTTTCATACCGAATACCAGAGGAATGAGCTCTTCATTACTGAATGTAAAAACCAATCGGAGATGGCACTTCCACGTTCCACCCGACCATAGATTGGTTGAGCTCAGTCTCACTTCATCCAATCACCCATGTGCCATATTCCAAGCATGAATTTCGAACGATATCAAACACATTAATCAACACTAAACCAGGGCTCTAGTGACCAAACCATCTCAACCCCAAACCAGTGATTCCACCTCACGGTTGGGCATCACTAACCATCACGGATTTATCTCTATCCCAGCTGTTCTAGGGATCCAGAGTGTTTGTTCTAACCAGCGCTTCTAGGACTAGTAACTCAACCCCAACTGTTACAGGGGTTATAGATTGTTTGTCCAACCATGGATTCCAGGACTAGTAACTCAACCCACCTAGGGCTTCTAGATCATTTTTCCAACCAAGACTCCCAGGCTTCTAGGACTAGTAACTCAACCCACAATTGTATTCTGGGCTTCCACAGTGTTTTTCCAACCAATCCTTCCAGGAACTAACAACTCAAACCACAACTAAAGGACTCATGAGAACCAACCAGGAAACAATCAATGGAAATAAACCCATAATACCATGGTTGTCTAGGAAATGGAAAGGCTAGGAAAATCCACATGCATACACAATGCATACACCATGCATACCAAAACTAGTGAGGAAAAAATACATGCAACTCGATAATCAAATCTCATTGTAGTTGTTGATATCGATGTCCACATGTGCTTTCCTGCTCTTCCTTTTCCTCCTTGCTTAAAATCACCAAGTATCCACACTTTCCAAGAGTGCTCCAAGAAAACTCTAAGTATCGAAGAGTATGAGAGAGAAAGAGAATAATGAGAGAGCTCCAAAAATGCACTGACAAAAGGTTCCATCTTATCCTCAGAATCCTTTTTATAGAATAGGCCTCTATTTTCTTCATTTTCCATTATTTTTCCTTCATTTTCCTCACATGAAACATGTGACATTTTACCTCCCTTTTCTACTAATTGCCATTATTTTCATAAATAAATGTGCCAAACATATTGTTTTCCTCTTTAATGCCTTAGCCATATCCTTTGACAATTTACTTATACATAATAAGCCATGTTAACACCTGCAATAGGATGTTTTTCCCAACATTCAGCTTGGAATACATGTCCCATCAACCGTGGTTATGATTTTAACTTTATTACATGTAATTTTCTCCAGGGTTGTTACATAACCCTCCCCCTTGGGGGACACCATCCTTGGTGTTAAATAAAACATATACCTCAGCAACACCACTTAAAACCAAACATAATTCCCATGGAGATTTATAACATATCTCGATGCAGTATTTACAATGATCACCCTGATGAAAAGAAAAGCAACATGACAACTATAATGACAAGACACCATATCGCTTATTGGAACTTTATAACATAGCTCATGGCGGTATTTACATCCATATACATATGCACATACATCCAACCATCACATCAAAACATATACCAAAACATCATCAAAACATATGCTAAACAAAATGAACATCACACAAAAATTACTTTGCCTAAATTGGAAAACAGGCAAGGATACATGGCCCGCATCTGATCCTCCATCTCCCATGTAGCTTCATTGGGCCATAATTTCTTCCATTTCACTTTAAATTTCTCTATTCATCGATTCTGGAGCTATTGGCTTGAGGAGTCCTAACCCAGGTTCATATTTATAGGTAAACCAACAAACCCTCCAACTACTAACCCTTTCGGTAGTGATATGCATCCGTAGACCAAAGTCTCACCCGAAGCAGTATGGGGGGTGTTGGAACCATGTTTCCACACCCTGAGGAATAAAGTGATGAGTGGTCCACGTTAAAACCCACAATGAGCTTAGATAGTTGCGTGCACAGAGGCTGCGCAAACACAAATAGACTACCACAAAATTGCTATCACTCTGGTGCAAATAAATAGAACAGAAGTCGATCCAAATCACATCACATCAAGGGCTTAAACAGATCTATAATGTTTCAGCACTTAATTGTAAGATATTCATAGATCTCGCATAATAGCTAATAAAAATCCACAAATAAAATATCACATAAATAGGGTTTTCCCAGCGCAGTCAATAGATCAGGACCAAATCTTTCTCTTACTTAACAGAATTCAATATTCATGGATAAACAATCAACTAGTTAGGCACATTCATCAGTAAGAAAACAGATCGTGTGATCTTATTAAAGCATAACAGTAAATAACATAGAGGCATAACATAGGAAGTTCGCCAAACAGTTCCTTCTATTAATTCTTCAAATCTGTCAATACATCATATTTTCATCAGAAACCCTTACAAAACCCTTACTATCCCTTGGTGAGCCCTGGTATTGCACCAAGAGTGTTGCAACTCCCAAGGGCTGCCCTACTTTACTTTATCAACCCAGGGTTTGTACAAACTTGGAGGTGACAGTGCTATATACATAGCAAATTCATTCTACTCATGTCGTCCTCTTCCGTTCTATAAAAGGATGCTACTTCTATGGGTTCTCTGCAGTGAAGTCTGTCACACTTCAGTGAAACTAAAATAAATTGAAAAAAGTAAATGATAGAAAGGAAACTAAACTAAATTTCCAAAAAGAAATGACGGGAAAGGAAAATAATTTAAATTTCTGAAAATAAATGACAGGAAAGGAAACGAATTTAACTTACTAAAAATAAATGGCATAAAAGAAACTAATTTAAATTGCAGAAAGGAAATGACAGAAAGGGAACTAATTTAACTTGCTGAAAAGAATGGTAGAAAGAAACTAATTTAAACCACACTTAACTTGGCCAATCGGCTAAAAAAACCCTACTTATCTTATGCTCTATCTACCATGCTTCTATCCATGCATCTAAGCTATCCATGACTTAATTCTAATTGAAAACGTTTTGATTGCAGTCCGGAGGGAAAGGGCTAAAGATGCTAGTGGAAGGCTTAACACACGAAACAAGACTCAAAGGAGTGAAAAAGGTGTTTGAAATTTATTAAAGCACATAATATCGCGAATTAAAAGTGTGATGGAAAAATTGAAATGGAGGGATGGAAGTGCCATATACAATATGCGATATCGCAATTCGCAATATCGCAAAGTTGGAGGAGTAGTGGAAGTGATGTTCGAGAGCGGGAGCGAAATGCAAAATGCGATGGGATAGAAGTTGCGAAATGTGATATGTGATGGGGATGAAAACTTCTAAATGTGAAATGCGATAATTCAAGTGACGTGGCAGTAGGACATGTGGCAGAGTTCTTTAATAATATCGCAATCGGCGTTGGGAGTGGTAAGTGTTAACCAAAACCAAATGAAAAATGTGATTTGTACTTTGCGTTGCGGTGGAGTACGAAGAATTATCGCAATCAGTGTTTGGAGTGGTAAGTATTAATGGGAACCAAATAAAAAATACGATTTGTGATTTGAGATGCGACGAAGTACGAAGAATTATCGCAATCGACGTTTGGAGTGGTAATTGTTAATGAGAACTAAAGAAAAATGTGATTTGTGATTTGCGACACGGAAAAGTATGAAGAATTATCGCAATTAGAGTTTGGAGTGGTAATTGTTAATGGGAACCAAATAAAAATGTGATTTGTAATTTGTGATGCAGCGGAGTACGAAGAATTATTGTAATCAGTGTTTGGAGCAGTAAGTGTTAACGGAAACCAATAGGAAATGCGATTTGCGATGAGCGAAATATGGTAGTGGGAGTTTCGAGGAGCAAAGATGGAGGTCCAACATTGATGTTTCTTGTGAATAAAAAGGGTTTGGTAGCTGATAAGAAGAGAAAAAGAAGGGGAATGGAGGCACAACATCAAGTTTTAGAAGCATAACACAGAGATGGAGAGGAATTAGAAAATGGCGCGGAGAGGCTAAATGAACTTCTCTGGAACTTTTGATGCTTATTACTGCAAACAACCCTATTTATCCATGCACAAAAATAGATGAATGCGTGATAATACAGTGAAATAAAGACTCGGATTGGTAATGCAATTTCTTCCCTAAACTCAAAACCAGTGAAAAGAAATCAATTTTTGGGTCTGTGGGAAGGGTCACCCTCCTTGAGCTCTATTGACTGAGATGAGAAGGGAGGTCTTGATCCACAGGTTTTATATTTTTCTCCTCTATTCTATTAATTATAAGCAAATGAAACCTACAACAGCACACTGAAAGCAAAACTAAACAAGAATGAAACTATCGGAAGCAGGTCTACTGACAAAAAGCAAAGAAAATGTACAATAGAGAGGCTGAGGCACATGGATTGGGCCCTAACCCACATGCCTAGCTCTCTAAAACTTAAATTAGTAAAATGAAATCATTCTACTCATTTCATGAAAGAATAGTCTCATACATTTCTCAAATTTTAATCATTGAGTACATTAATCAAGAGCTTAATAGCTTGCAGCAAAGTTCCCACTAGAATTGAATCCTTCCTATATCTAGCTCTGTTGTATTTATTCTATAGGGAAACTATTAACAACTCCCTTGAAAATAGTGATTGAGTCCACTTGACTCTAGGTAAACATAGATTGAGTGCACTTTGGTCTTTGAGTTGCTTGGCTTCCTTTGGAATTCGAATTGTTGGAGAGAATCTTTGGGGATCCTTTGGCTGCCTTCGAGAGTTAAGGAGGGTGTAAAATCCTCCTATAATTTCTCATTTTTGTCTCCTTCAATTATTTATGATAAAATCTTCAAAAATAATGCCAATTACTCATGATTTTATTCACTCAAACTCATATTAGGCACTAAGAGTATGTTAGCCTTAATCACCGCCTATACTAGCATCATAAATCCAAATAACAATAAAAATGCAAGAAAAAGAGATTTAAGAAGGAAAAAAGGTGACCATTAACCCCTTCAAATATTTCTAATCATCACCCCCCTACTGAATGGTTTCTCATCCTCTAAGAAACTAATCCTCCACCTGTAGCTTTGATAGCCCCCTTGACTTCCTGAGGAAGAAGTGTGGGAGCCCCCTTAGGGGGGTAAAACCCATCACTCTTTTCTACATTCTCCCATTCTCTATCTTGTGCATTTGTGTCCCTTTAATCATTTAGCCCCAGCAGAAGAGGTGGAATGAGCTTGAGACCAAGTCATTGGATCTTCTTGGCCTGCATGGCCCTCTTGTATAATGGTGGTCTTTCCAAGGCACCCCTCAGTCTTTCTGGAGTATGGTACTCCCTGTTCTTGAGGCTGTGAGGGAGGTTGTTCCATCTCCTCTGGCTGGCCATAATGCACTCATCTTATATCTTCCTAGAAAAATCATCAAATTGGATTATTATGTGTGTTTGAGTCTAGAGGTAGCTTACAACTAGTGCAGGGTCCTTTTCAAACTCTTGATGGTTAAGGATGGCTCCTTTTGGGCTGAAAAATTATGGCCTGATATGTAAGGGTTATCTATTTCTTCTTCTCATGACCCTCCATATCTCTTTTTCTCTAGTGTCCTCATTCATCATCCAAGATACTAGAGCCATCAACTGCATATCCCCCATTGTAGAATTGGGGTCCCGAGTATCCATATTTGTCAGCACAAGGTTATGCACATAAAACTCTGCCATCTTTGCCTAATCATCCATGTTAGCCTGCTATTAGAAATCCATGAATTTCCTACAATCTTGGAAAGGTAGGGATCCATGGGATTCTAGAGTTTTGATTTGAAATAGGAGCCATTTCTCCTTGAAGTACACAGCACATGAGTCAGCAGGGAATCTGTGTTGAAGGGACTCTATGCACAAGTCTACCATGGTGGCTACTTGTTTCCCTTTTTGCTGCAATTTCTCCTTTAGTGCTATATTCTTTGCATGTGCCATCTATATCTGCTCCTTCATAACTGTCTCTCTGATTCTTTCCTCCTCCCTTGGTGATTCTTCAATGATGATGGGGCTCTTGGGAGGAGTTTTTGGCTCTTTCTGACTTACCCTATGAGTCTTTTTAGTTTTGAAATACATAGAGGTCTGTATTTTTCTCTTTGTGCTCAAAGAAGCTAAGGTGGAAACTTCATCTTGGTTTTGAGGGGATGTTGGGCAGTGTTGTTAGTCTTCTTCTTTCTCACTTTCTGCTAACTTTATGACTTTTGTCTCTATTTCCATTTCTTTTGTTTCTCCTTGGCCCTCTGTCTTTTCCTCTTCTTCTTCTTGTTCCTCTTCTAGTTCTTCTTCTGGTTCTTCTTCTAGCTCTTCTTCTCCTTCTTCTCTAAGGCTAGGAGTAGAATTCTTCCTTGTTTAGGTTGCTATAAAATATTTCCTTTGTCCCTTGCTACTATGTCTGATATGCGGTATACTTCGGAAGCTAGCTTGATTGCTGGTGATGTTGTCCTGTTGCTGCTACTGCATGCCATTCAAATACGTAGCCCAAACTCGGTACTGCTTTGTTGCAGGCTCTCGTCGGCCTCTTCCCTCAAAAATTCTCAATTCACTGGTTTGGATGAAATGGGATCTCTTTTTATTAGATTGCGCAACTAATTTTAGAGTGCTTATGTAACTCAGCCTCAGCTCCAGTTTCCGTTAGAGACCGGTGTTTCCTTCTCTCTGTTAATTCATGATGGACTGCGTGTTTCCTCCCCTTGTTCTCCTCTACTCCACTTGATTTAATTTTTTTTTTTTTTTTTTTTGCATACTCAGGTGGTGTGACTTTGCAGTTCTCCCTATTCATACTTCGCGATGGGGGCCAAGCTAACTAGCCACCTTTCTGCCCCCTTAAACTCTTAGTCTGCAAATTTAATTATTTCTGGATATTATGGATGCATAGCGAGGGGTGAGAAGCTATACTTGAGTTTACTTGTAGTTGTCAAGGCATTTTCAAGAGCTCGATGGAGGAGACAAGCCTTTTAGATGTTGCGTTCTTCACTATATTCATGTTCTCTAAGTGAGTAGCTTCCTGAGTGACCTGCTAATATTTTCTTCTTGTTTCTTTTTGTTGTATATGTTTCATGGGGTGCTCAAGATGCCATGGGTGGAATTCTCGCTCTCCTGGAGTCTATTATGCAGCTTTCGTTCTTGTTTTTCTTTGCAGTCCATGAACAACCTTGTTTCCTGATGTTTGTATCAATTTGTGGCTTTCTTTCTTTTGCTACATTGTGCTAAGGAATGGAGGAATATGGTGTATGGAGGTGATGGAAGGAGTTATGGAAATGAATGGAGTGAATGATGGGATGAATGTTAAAATAGAAGGGGGGAGAAGAAGATGACTGCTTCCCTGTGTTTCCAGAAACCATTAATAACCCGCAAAGAAACAAACACAGAGATGAAAATGTTTGTTTTTTTTTTTTTTTTTTTTTGAAAGCAAATGGGCTGCCTCCATCGAGGTTTTCAACCCACAAGCTTTCCTAGAGTGCCTCAGAGAGGTTTTCACCCATGGACCTTTATTCCTTTTTTTCTAGGAGGTGTTGGAAGCTATGGAGTTTCCCATTACATACACCTCTCTTCTTATTGAATTTATGAACTCTGCCCTAGATAAGGGATTCTTGTAAATTTTTAGTATATGACCATTTACAAGAAAGGGGATTCCTTCATCATCTATGGTCCTAATTTGAACTATGCCATTATCAAAACATTTTTCCACCATGTAAGGTCCCAACCATCTTGTCATCAATATGCCCTTAAAGTCTTTAAACCTTGAATCATACAACAACGCCCAATATCCTTCTTGGAAGGCCTTCTCCTTAATGATCTTGTCATTTCATACCTTCCTTTGCAGTTGAACTACCTCTGTGTGAAGAAGTGCTTGCATTCTGAACTCATCCAATCCATTTAGTTGCAAAAATCAGTCTTTTTAGGCATTTGATAGATCTAGATCTAATTCATCTGCCATCCTTAAAGTATTTAATTTAAACTCAACTGAGAGTAGAGCTTTCTTACAATAGACTAGTTCATAAGGAGTGAATCATGTTGTTGTCTTCCAAGTAGTGTTGTAGGCCCAAGTAGCTTCTACCAATCTATCCGCCCAATATTTTATGC
The DNA here is from genome assembly GCA_034641835.2 of Pinus albicaulis. NCBI lineage: Eukaryota > Viridiplantae > Streptophyta > Pinopsida > Pinales > Pinaceae > Pinus > Pinus albicaulis. Next base: position 959,245,151 of record CM076574.1, read on the forward strand.
TGCTTCTCACATCCTTGGTGAGGATTCTCTCTAAAGCTCTGTTAGTTACTTCTACTTCCATTCACCTGAGGGTGATAGGCAGTATAAGTTCTATGTTTAATCTTGTGCTTCCTCAAAATATTTTCAATGAGGTGAGAAGTGAATTGTGATCCATGATCAGTGACTATTTATTTGGGGTATCCAAACTTGTAAAACGCATTCTCCTTAAGAAATTCTGCTACTTCCTCCTCGATTGCTACCTTCACTGCTTTTGTTTCAGCCCACTTTGTCAGATAATCAATGCAGACAATGATATACTTCTTTTTTTCGGATGGTGGATCGATAGGTCCAAAAAAGTCCATGCCCCACTTGTCAAATGGCTCAAGAGCCACCTGATGGTGTAAAGGCATCTCATCCCTTTGTGTGGGTTTCCCCATCCTTTTGCATTGGTCACACCTGCTGATGTATCTTCTAGAATATTGGTGAAGGGTAGGCCAATAGTATGTTGCCTGCAAAACTTTGTAAGAAGTTCTATTTGTAGAAAAGTGGCCTCCACATGGGTTGTCATGACATGCAGAGAGGATATCAAAAACTTCTTCCTCCCTCACACATATCCTTAGGATTTGACCAGGGCCTAGCTTGAAAAGGTTTCCCGCAATCCATGTGAAAGGGGAACTTTTTTTTATGATTCTTCTCCTCTCCCTGAATGAAGGATTAGGAGGGAGTCTCCCAACAACCAAGTAGTTGGCTATATCAACAAACCATGGTGAGAGTTCTGATATAGAAAAGAGATGCTCATCTGGCAGTTGGTCATCCACCATTCCTTCTTCACCTGCAGGGAAAGCTAACCTGGACAAAAAATCTGCAACAACATTCTCCTTTCTAATTTTATCAACAATAGTAAAATCAAATTTCTACAAAATTAAAAAATATCTAATTATCCTAGCATTAACATCTGGTTTTTTCATTAAATACTTGATGGATGCATGGTCAGTGTGAAAAATTTCTTATATCCATTTACATAATGCTTGAATTTGTTCAAAGCATGGACAATGGCTTACATCTCCTTCTCAGTAATAGTATAATTCAGTGCGGCCTTGGACAAGTTCTTGTTGATGAAATAAATGGCATAAGGGATTTTGTCCTCTAATTGTCCTAATGTTGCCCCTACAACTTTGTCGGACGCATCAGTGTGGATGTAGAAAGGCAGAGTCCAATTTGAACCTCGGAGGATGGGGGCAGTAGTCAACTTTTAGTTAATGAGCTCGAAAGCCTCTTGACAAGGACCAGACCAAATAAACTCAGAATCTTTGGCCAATGACCCAAATAATGGCGAATCCATCTTGCTAAAATATTTGATGAACCTTCTATAGTAACCAGCTAAGCCTAAGAAACTCCTGACGTCTTTCTGCTTTTGAGGAGCAGGTACCCTTTTGATGATAGTGATTTTGTTTGGGTCTACCTGTATTCCTGCTTGGGATATGGAGTGTCTTAATACAACCCCTAATTTCTTCAATAATTCACACTTTTTTGGGCTCAAGGAGAGATGCATCTCAATGCACCTTCTTAGCACTTTACCCAAATTGGAGAGAGATTCCTGGAAGTCATCCTCATATGGTGTGAAATAATCCATGTATATTTCGACAGAGTCATGGACTAACTTAGAAAAGATGCTAAGGACAGCTCTTTGGAAGGTAGCTGGGGCATTGCACAACCCAAAGGGTAGGACTCTATAAGCAAAGGTACCCCAAGGGCAGGTGAAAGTAGTCTTATCCTAGTCTTAAGGGCTGATTTGAATCTGATTGTACCCATTGAACCCATCTAAGAAGGAAAAGAACTTCTTCCCCGCAAGGCCATCCAGGAATTGGTCAATAAAGGGCAAAGGGAAATGGTCTTTCTTGTTGGCTTTGTTAAGTTCTCAATAGTCAACATAAATTCTCTACTTCTCGTTGTTCTTTGGGACTAGGACAAGAGGGGATACCCACTCACTGTCAGAAATAGGATATATGAACCCTGCATCCAATAGTTTCTACAACTCTTCTTTGACTATGTCCTTCAGATCCAGGTTCATCCTTATTTGGGGTTGTCTCACAAGCTCATTTATGTAAATGTGATTTCTTCATACTAAAGTATGCACCCCTTTCATGTCCTTGTAATCCCAAGAAAATGCTTCAAGATTTTCTTTCAAAAGCTAGCAGAGTTGCTTCTCTTCTTCATTCAAGAGGTTTGGGTTGATTTTCAGAGATCTGGATGGGCCAAACTCAATAGTATTGGTGGTTTCATAGGTTGACTCAACTAAGTGCACTTCCATCCAAGGTTGGCTTTCAGACTCTTTAACTAAGGTTTCGAGACGAATTTTAGTGGAGGACTAGTTTTGAATGGCATGGTCGATGAGTTCATCTTCATCAAGATGCCCCCCTCTAAGAATAGCATCTATGGTACACATAGGGGCAGTGTTATATAACTTATCTTCTTCATCCTCCAACCATATAGGGAGATCATGATCAATGGAAGGCTGGGTTGGAGGATATAACACTAGCTTTTTAGACAAAGGCCCATTTTTTATAGTCATGTTTCCGTCCCGACAACTGATATAAGCATCTGCAGTGGCTAACCAAGGTCTCCCTAAGATGAGAGGACAACCATTAAACTTGGTTTTTGGTTGCAAGGCCAGGAGATATATAGTATAATCCAAAGATTCGATGGTAACCATAGCATCCTCAAAAATTCCTTTCAGAGTTACTGTGGACCGATCTGCAAGTTGTAGAATTGTTGCGGTTTTCCTCAAAGTCCCTTGGAGATTAAGTTTCAACATAGTTTCCTTGGTCATGACATTGATGGCAGCCCCTAGATCAATCAGAGTGTTGGGTACTATGACACCATCTATATTCACATCAACAACTGGACTACCAAGGTCCAGGTACTTTGGAAATATCACCCTTCCCAGCATTAGGTCAGATAGTTGTCCTACCACATTGATGGTGGGGGTATCTCTCTTCTTTCTCCCAAGTTTCTTGAAGAAATTTTCTTTGATGAGCCTATTATAGATAGGGACATCCTTAATGGCCTGGAGAAGTGGTATCTTTACACACAAATTTTCCAATTCTCCAAGGATTTCAGTTTCATCTAGGGTGTGCTGACTAGGGTGGATCAAGTGCTCAGGAAAAGGAGGTTGTTGTATCTGAGTGTTACCTTCTTCTTTTTCCTCCTAAACCTATACAAGTGGAGATGGAGGATGGTTGTCTGGGAGTACTCTTCCCGACCTTAGATTAACCTCCTATATCTCCATAGCATAAGCTGGATAGGATGTTTCTCCACTGGGAGCCTGTTTTTTCTGTTTGTTGTTCGGGTTCGGATTGGGTTGTGCAGGTATTTTAGGTAGCCTAGGTGGAGCAACATGAGTAAGCTAAGGTTGAGTTTGGGGTGGAGGCATTAGAGCAGGTGGTTGATTGTGTTGAGGCCTCCACCCTTGGGATGGATTGTTCCACTGAGGTTGTTGTCGAACATACTGCTGAAATATTTGATTCCCTGGCTGAGGATGATATGGAGGGTTGTAAGTCCAAGTGGGAGGTGTAGACCAGGATGGAGGAGTGGGGGTGTACTAAGATTGCATGGGTGCACTCTGGTTATTGTGATAGTAATATTAAGGTGCACCTAGCATACCTTTTTGATATGGTCGAGGGCCTTGAGGTCTTCTCTAGTTGATGAAACATAGTTTCTTTGGCATTGCTTCCCCACCTTGATATACAGCCTTAAGTCCAGGTAAGGAGGGACATTTTCCTGTGGCATGATTCTCCTCAAATACTAATAAAACCTCTATGACATTCAGTGGACATTAATTTCTTAGGTGCTTCTGGGTATATCTAGGACAAAATATGGCCAGGGTTCTCTCTGCTTCCTCTTCCTTCCTTTTGACCTGCATTGTTTCCATTTGCAAAGCAAGGGTGTGCAGCATGTCACTCTTCAAGTCCTCTAGCACGTTTCCAATCTCATGTTTTATGGAGGTGGAAGAGGAAGGGGTATTGGATGTGTTTTGGCCATCTCTTCCCATCTTCCTGAATGCCCTAGAATGGTTCCAGAAGACAGTTTTGATTATTTCATAAGGAAGTTGGTAGATATCTCCTTCTGATAGCATATTCAAGGTTTCTATCATCTCTTATATGATCCCTCGAAGAAGTACAAGTTTAAGTGATGCAGGATCAAGAGTACAGTTGTCTCTCTTTTATTTTAATTAAAACCTCTCTTCATAGTCCTCTAGGGATTCATCGGGCCCTAGATTCATCCTAAATAGCACATCCTTAGTTTCCTTGGACCTACAGTAGTCTATGTACTTGTCATTGAAAGTCTCTTGCATCTGTGCCCAGGTGGTGATGTTTTCCCCGGGTAGACCCATGAACCAACGCAAGGATGCATCGTTAAGGGTGGATGGGAATAGCTTCAACTTATGATCATCATAAGTGTAGTCATAAGTCCTACAAACAAAATCAAATTCAAATATGAATGTGTCAGGATCCTCAAAGGTAAGTCCATGGAAGTGTGGGAGAGCTGAGGGGCTAATGCTTTTCATCTTAGTTTTTGCATCTGCCTCTCTTATGGGAAAGGCTCTCTAGATCCCAGCCATGGTTAAGATAGGTGAATTAGGTCCCTCAGTTGGACCAAGGTCTTATTCTTCTTCCACAATAGGTTCCTCAGAGTATTTATAAGGCTCTCCTATAGGAATTTTAATCTCACTGCCACCGAAGAAGAGTGAAGGGTGGATAGGAGGTAAAATTTTTCTTTGAGTATTCCTACTCCTATGAGGCATGAAAATTAGATCTTTTTTTTTCAATATTTCTAAAATAACATGAAAAGAAAGGAAAGCAGAAAAAAATGCTAAAACAAAATCAAATCATTTACTAGACACCTCCTCGGAAACGGAGCCAAAAAGTGGTGAGCCTCGGTAGTGCACCAAGAGTGTTGAAAATCCCATGGGTTGCCCTACTTTACTTTATCAACTCGGGTTAATACAAAATTGGAGGTGACAGTGCTATATACATAGAAAATGCATTCTACTCATGTCATCCTCTTCTTCTCTATGAAAGGGTGCTACTTCTAGGGGTTCTCAGTGAAGTTTGTCACACTTCAATGAAACTAAAATAAATTGGAAAAAGGAAATTACAGAAAGGAAACTAAACTAAATTGCCGAAAAGAAATGACGGGAAAGAAAAATAATTTAAATTTCTGAAAATAAATGTCAAGACAGGAAACTAATTTAACTTGCTGAAAAGAAATGGCATAAAAGAAACTAATTTAAATTGCAAAAAGGAAATGAAAGAAAGGGAACTAATTTAACTTGCTGAAAAGAAATGGCAGAAAGAAACTAATTTAAACCACATTTAACTCGGCCAATCAGCTAAACACACCCTACTCATCTTCTCCTCTATATACAATGCTTTTTTCCATGCAGCTAAGCTATCCATGACTTAATTCTAATTGAAAAAGTGTTGATTGTAGTCCAGAGGGAAAGGGCTAAAGATGCTGGTGGAAGGCTTAACACATGAAATAAGGCTCAAAGGAGTGAAAAAGGTGTTTGGACATTATTAAATCGCATAATATCGCAAACGAAAAGTGTGATGGAGGAATTGCGATGGAGGGACAGAAGTGTGATATACAATATACAATATCGCAATTCACAATATCACAAAGTTGGAGGAGTAGCGGAAGTGATGTTCGAGAGTGGGAGTGAAATGTGAAATGCGATGGGATAGAAGTTATGAAATGCAATATGCGATGGGGATAAAAATTGCAAAATGTGAAATGTGATAAGTCAAATGACGTGGTAGTAAGATAGGTGGCAGAGTGCTTTAATCATATAGTAATCGGCGTTGGGAGTGGTAAGTGTTAACGAGAACCAAATGAAAAATGTGATTTGTGATTTGCGATGAGGCGGAGTACGGAGAATTATCGTAATCGGTGTTTGGAGCGGTAAGTGTTAATGGGAACCAAATAAAAAATACGATTTGTGATTTGCGATGTGGCGGAGTACAGATAATTATCGCAATTGGCGTTTAGAGTGGTAAGTGTTAACAGGAACCAAAAAAAATATGATTTACGATTTGCGACTCGGCGGAGTATCGAGAATTATCGCAATCAGAGTTTGGAGCGGTAAGTGTTAATGGGAACCAAAGAAAAATGCGATTTTTTTTTGCGATGCGGAGAAGTACGGAGAATTATTGCAATCAGCGTTTGGAGCAGTAAGTGTTAACGGAAACCAATAGGAAATGCGATTTGCGATGAGAGAAGTACGGTAGTGGGAGTTTCAAGGAGCAAAGGCGGAGGTCCAAATTTGATGGCTTTTGTGAATAAAAAGGGTGTGACAGCTGATAAGAAGAGAAAAAGGAGGGGAATGGAGGCACAACAGCAAGGTTCAGAAGCGTAACACAAAGATGGAGAGGAATTGGAAAATGACACGGAGCGACTGAATGAACTTCTCTGGAACTTTTGATGCTTATTACTGTAAACAACCCTACTGATCCATGTGCGAAAAATAGATGAATGTGTGATAATGTAGTGAAATAAAGACTCGGACTGGTAATGCAATTTCTTCCCTAAACTTAGAACCAGCGAACAAAAATCAATTTTTGGGTCTGTGGGAAGGTTCACCCTCCTCAAACTCTATTTACTGAGATGAGAAGGGAGGTCTTGATCCACAAATTTTATATTTTTCTCCTCTATTCTATTACTTATAAGCAAATGAAACCTACAGCAGCACACTGAAAGCAAAACTAAACAACAATGAAACTATCGGAAGCAGATCTACTGAAAGCAAGCAAAGAACAAGTACAACAAAGAGGTTGAGGCACATGGATTGGGCCCTAACCCACATGCCTAGCTCTCTGAAACTTAAATCAGTAAAATGAAATCAGTCTTCTCATTTCATGAAAGAATAATCTCGTACATTTCTCAAATTTTAATCGCTGAGTACAATAACCAAGAGCTCAATAGTTTGCAGCAAAGTTCCCAATAGAATCGAATCCTTCCTAGCTCTAGCTCTACTCTATTTATTCTATAGGGCACTATCAACAGCTCCCTTGGAAATAGCGATTGAATCCACTTGACTCCAAGTAAACATATATTGAGTGCACTTTGGTGTTTGAGTTGCTTGGTTTCCTTTGGAATTCGAATTGTTGGAGAGAATCCTTGGGGATACTTTGGCTACCTTCGAGAGTTAAGGAGGGTGGAAAATCCTCCTATAATTTCTCCTTGTTGTCTCCTTCAATTATTTATGATAAAATATTCAAAAATAATGCCAATTAATCATTATTTTCTGCACTGAACCTCATATTAGGCACTCAGAGTATGTTAGCCTTAATCACCACCTATACTAGCATCATAAAATCAAATAACAATAAAAATGCAAGAAAAAGAGATTTAAGAAGGAAAAAAGGTGACCATTAACCCATCCAAATATGTCTAATGATAGAGCTCATCATCCCTTTCGCACACACAGCCAGCGGAGTCCGCACAAATCTAGGACTAGGTCTCCACGCACATAGCCAGTAGGAGCCTTTTACCCAACTCAAAAACCTAAAACGCATACAGACGCAGAAATTATATAAATATCAATATCTCTTAGCTTAACTTAAATACTTAGCTTAGACAATTGATATCTATTTATAATGTGCCATGGTTTGAGACCCATATTTTACATTTAAGCTTAAATATATCTCAAAATTGGGGCAAAAATCCCTTTGACTACCCCTGCGCGATGCACACATACAAAAAATACAAAAAGGAGCCTTGAAACTTGTGTCTTAGGGGACCCCGCTCCAACAGGCCCCCAACATAATCATGTGACTCGTCCCAAGTCACTGAGGCATTGTCTCCTTAATATTTTCTTTGAGCGAACTGACAGAAGTCTCGAGAGGGAGCACAAGTTTGAGGCTCTTCACAGCTGCAGCCTGAGCTTGTTGAACCATTTTATCGATCATAGGTCCTTCGACGACCATCTCCAAATTGCGTTGGGTCTGCTAAATGATTTTGAGTGTGTTTTCCAGTGTCTAAGAAATTTTCAGTGCTCCTGCTACCCATGGCTACATCCGTTCAGTGAGCACTTGTTCCTTGCGGCATAGGTCTGCAATTTTGCCCTAAATTTTGCGACCTTCTTACAGACGAGCAGGTCTGTGTTGAACCACCAGTGTGAGCGCTACTATGTGTATCTCTTCAAAATGTTGCTCTTTGGTGCTAAGTGTGTCACACAACTACTACACGACAGGATCATTCTGTACGGATGCCCAAATATCCATGGCCTCGGCCAGAGACTTGTCACACTAGTTGACTGCGGCAACAATACTTTCTTGGGCTTGTTTCACCTCGCCAGCTCTCTTGGCGCGGACTTATGCGGTCTCTCCGACTGAAGCTTGGTTTGAAGATTCGTTATTTGTTGCTCATACTTGGCTCGAATGGTGTGAGCCTCCGCGCGCACAGCCTTGATTGCAGCAGCGAGGTCGTCCAATTTCTCTGTAGGTGCAGCGGTGGTTGTGACCATTGTAATATCCTGGCATACTTGATCGATCTTGGCTTCCAACGCAGCGCGCTGGGCTTATGCTGCTTGATATGCCACCTCTTCCTGACACTGCTACTCATGTGCTTGTGCATCCTATTTCTGAGAATCTTGGGTCAACGTATGCGTGGTGGCTTCGCGGTACTACAACTCATCACCAATGACTGAATGGAGAAGATGAATCTTTCCTGCATGCAACACAACAATATTAATATGCACATCACCTATACCAGTAAATTGAGTGCACTGGCTCACATCCATTTGAAATTCTAGCAAGGGGATATAAACGAATCACCCCTCCCTAGATGATGGTAACACTACGTCCAAAGGTTATGTGCTGCTAATAGGCACATTGGTCTGACTCGCTTGAATTAAGCTCTCTTGGATCTGGCTCGCTTGCATTTTTATTTCTTGTAGGCCAACCTGGAAAATTTCCAAGGCAGATTTATATTGGACCTCCATGTCCATCCAACGATCCTCCTATGCAATAGTAACTTTATTTGCGATCTCATTGAGATCGCCCTTTGTCAATGTCAGGACCTCCTATCATGTTTTCTTCGAACCCTTCTATTTTTTTCTTGACCCAACCTTGGGCTGCGCACCACGCTTTGTGCCTTGGGAGGTGCCTGCTTCAGTTTCTTTGGGCGTAGGGCCATTCTTTTCTGTCAATATGGTGGTCTCAGTAGTTTCTCCTATAGTGGTCGATGTAGGCTCGTTTTCGCCAGGTTTTTCTGTCACCGTCGGTGGTACCGTGTCTACAGGATTTTTTGTGGATTTTTCCATGGATTTTCCTGTTAGGGTGCATGGTTGTGTTGGTGGATTCAACCACGCCAGTGGCTAGTCTGTTGTGACCCTGATTGAATCATCCACTGTCACCAAATAAGGCAACTCATACCAGACACCCTCCATAGCACCCTTCGCGCAGATGTGGATATTATGGAAGGTAGCCTTAAAGTCTTCTACCATTTTGTATTTCTCATAAAGGGAAGGATATAAGCGCGACTTTGACTACACTGCCTTGTATAAGCTTGCATCATTTAAGACCCAAAATATCTTGTTTTCTTTGGCGCGCACAAGATCAAAAGAGTTTCATAGGTTCACGTAATGCATAGCTTCACACATCAGTTCTGCAAGTTATGGAAATTGGGTATGATTAGGGAAATTTTGAGGTCTAAAATGGGCCTTCTAAGGAAAATGTACAATAAAAATTCACTTTATGAGAACCAATCACATTTTAAGGATGACATCATCCCTAATGGTTGAGGTGGCATTGGTTGAGTTAAAGGTACTTACTTGTCACATTCTCAATGGTGGATAAAAATTCATGGTTAACCATGGTAGTGTTCTAAGTAATTTTAAAGTCATAAAGTAAAGTACTCATAATAAATTTCATTTCACACTTTTTGAATAAAATATTATTATCGTCATTTCATATTTTTTGAAATAAATAATGCATATCCCTACACAATCTTCATGTCTTTACACACTTTTCAATAAATATTATATTTGTATATTTTCATATATTTATTTTTAAATTATACATTCATCTCATTTTATTTAATATTACAATTTCAAATTCATTATAAGTTAATATCTATACATATATATTATACAGATGAAATCAAAATAAATAAAAATGCAACCTTGTAATTTTAGGATAAATCAAATCTATAACTAATATTATTATAATATTAATAACAATACAAAAATATTAAAATTAAAGAAAAAAACATTTTAGTTTTTTATGATAAAAAAATGTATATTAGTTTTGTATGTTGAAAAAAGTTATATTAGGTTCAACATAATTTGGGAAAAAAAAACTAAATTTCAATGTATATAAATCTTATATTATACTTATAAATATAAATTAAATCTATTTCAATACTTTTTTTCTTTAATTTTAAATGCAACTCAATTCATTGCATTATGATTATATTAATATTATATATTATTATATATAGTATTATGAAAAATGATCTAAATGTTATAAAATATACATTATATTCTATTTCATATTATATATTATTTCATCTTATGTTATAAATGGAATCAATTTAATATGTAATATAAAATTCATATATAAAATAATATATTAAATTTATTATATTATATTGTTTTTATATAGTATATTAATTACATGTTATTATACAATTTAAATAATATAAATTTTAATTAATAACATATATATAATTAATAATTTATGAATATTTATATTTTATTTCAAGTTATATAAGTATAAAGGACAAATGCATTAGTTGTTCAATAAAAATGATTTTTTCTTGAAAAGATTATTCTTATTTATAGTCACATCAATACAATTTTTTTATTAATTTTATTTTGGTACAATTTTTGAATTGAATTTAACTATGGTTACATGGATTGTAGTGCAAAAAGTGAATTGTAAATTCATAAATATTATTTTATTGGTTTAACTGTTATTTTATTATTTCCTTAGGAGACCCATTTTAGCCTCAAAATTCCCCTGGTGCTTCCCAGGTTTTCTACCCAATCAACGCGATTAATAATAAGAGCCAAGCATAGTGGAAATGTTTTCCTTACTCTTGGACTTCGCACACATTTTCAAAGAATTCTTTGCAGAAGTATACGCAAAAATTATAAATGACCCCCTTTTCGCACCTTCCGGCGAGCACAATCACATGCACAGGTACTTCATTTGGCATATACTTGCACATCATTTTGCAAGCCAAAATTACCGTACCAAAACGGACTACTGGTTCATTTATTTATTCTACCACAAATCCCCAGGATTTGCATGTAACATCGTACTTCTTCTTAATTCTGTCTTCCAGCACTTTCTCCTGCGCTTTCCCTCTGAAATATGCCATAGGGTCGGCTCCCCTGTTTGGCAACCCAGAAATTCTGTGAATAAGGTCTGCATCAATTAGGATTCGCTCTCCCAACCAAAGCGCATCATCATGAACTAATGCCAACAACTGCCTGATGCAGATATCATTAATGGGGTTGTGCCCAAAATGAGGGATCTACAAAACATTAAGGAGGTTTGCCTTGTGAAGGCCCAACATTTCTCTCTTTGGCTCAAGGCATACCAGCCTTCCTGCATATGGAATTGGATCAAGATATAGCTCTGGCGCAAGCTCTGGAAATTTCTCTACGTCTGTAATATCTCAGTCATCGAATCACAGCTGAGGAAATTTAGCTAGCATGTCTCCCTCTATTGGGACATTTTCTGGGATCATTGGCACTTAGATACCTGCACGTAATTTATCCAAGTCTTTGGCCACTTTTACTATAGGTTTGTGTGGCGCAATGTAGCCAGGCTTCCGTGCGAAGGGTGCTACTTATACAACGTCATCATCCCCTTCTTCGATAGTTTTCGAGAGTTCAGTCAGGGGTTTCTTCATTTTTCCTTCGGTAGAATGGCGAGGTCTAGGGGTTTTCTCTCTAGTGGACTTGCACGTCCCAAAAGTGTGCCCCTTCATCGTTTTAGATGGCACAGGGGTCTCTACCACAGGAACCTCCTGCACGATAAGGTCCTCTCCGAGTCTGGTGGCAGTCATTTTGATATGAATCACATATCCTAAACCCGTTGGGTGCAAAAATTCCTCAAACACAGGGTCCAAGCTAGACATAGATGCAGAACAAGCAAAGACATATAAACAACTTAGAGCATAAAATCACTTAGAATGCAAAGGGAACTATTGTGACCCCTTGATCCATATTTATACTTGTGGCACATCTGCAACGACTCCTTAGGCATTAATGAGGTTCCATTACTGACAAAACGGTCCTAGATCTGGAAAAATCCCTTCATTAAATGCAGCTTGGATGCTCCTAAAAATGCTAATAATTCTGTCTTATCCAGTTTTATTGTTCCATCAACTAGTTTTCGACACCTCTGCACACCAGTCAGTCTCCTGACACAGATGTCATGCGCTTTTTGCATCTTACTATGCATGTAATCCATAGATAAATAAAACCCCTGATATACCGTCCCCCCAGACATAGGCTTGTTGACCAGGTACTTCAAATCATATCGTGTGGTATCTGGCATATCCCTGAGTAACTGCAAACTTCTCTAACATTCATCATCCCAATGGAATGTCACCCATCCGCAGAGCAATCTGGTCATGGGCTAAGTTATCACTACGAACTGGGGAATGTGATGTCTGTAGTATCCCACAAGACTCAACAGGGAGCGCATTTCTTTGAATTTTGAGGGGTTGGAGGGTCCTGTGAACGCGCGCAGGTCCCAAACTTCTACTCGTGCCAAGTGTCAACAAGACACAGTCTCCTTGATCGGTGTCGTAATGATTAGAGCTTCACTCATGACATCGAACCCAGTTTCAAAGCTAAATTTAAGAAGGAAACTATCTATCAGCACAAACCAGTTTCTAGTGCCTCTGCGTAGCTTTGTTTCCAAGTACCATTTAGTTGGCACCATTCCTAGGGTATGAATAAACATGTGAACCCATTCAGGCCTTGGTTCGACACACCACAGCTGATTCCATTTTTATAGATGTCTGCATGGGTCCTCCTCGCTAAAGTATAAGTCTTCTTCTTTAATGACTAGTCATTTGAATCTTAGCCGCATCATCTGCGTGCATTCCTCCCAATATTCCATATTTTCCTTATGTGTTTCCCACCATCACACTGGAGTAGTGCACAAGCCAATATCTAAAGCATGGAACCTTTGTGTTGACGACATAGTCTTTTCCAGTTTTCACAGGAACATGTCTACATCAGTTGAGCCATCATAATGTGGGAAATCACATACCTCAGATGTTATACAATGCATATATCTACTCACCCAATTACAACGCAGCGCAGATACCGCATGAAATCAGTTCTGCTAATTCTCGATTTCCTCATCAGAGTCTAAAAAACATGAACTTTCCTTCTCCCACTTAAGAGTTCCATCTGCTGTTGGGTTCAACCAATCCTCTTCGTGCAAGATTAACTTATAGATTTGGTCAATGTCATCCCCAGCGCGCACAAGCTCCGTATATTGGTGTCCTTCAGCAGGGTCTAAAGGGATGATAACTCGGACTCCATTATTCTTAAATTCCATACTTATTTTCTTTAATTCTATGACACCATCCATGTCAATAGCCCAATCCAATCCCAGCAGTGCAGTATAGGTATCTGTATCATCCACAATCTCTATCACTTCAAATTCAGCTTTCACATTAACGCCATCAATACTAACTATGACTTGAGGCAACCGCCTAAGAGGAATGATCCTCTACTGATTGGCCATGCGCATTTGGATCGTGGACCACTCCAGCTTGGGTTTTCCCATGCATTGCTTTGTCTGTTTTGGTATAACATTCACATCTGACCCCTGATCAAGAATTACCTAGTCTATCACATAAGCTCATATCTATGCAGTCAGGCACATATCTCTACTCATTCTTCTCTTGTTTTGGTAAATTTTATTGACGGGCCGTTGTTCTAACATCGGTGGTCCCCTTTCTGCGCAATTTTATATCAATGCCTACATATTTTCCACATCCTGCTTGTTGCGAAATAATATAATACATTCTTGTAGGAAGGGTTTAATCTCTTCATCTCCTTCAGTGTATTGTAATGGTCTACTTGATGTGGATACAACACCCTTGATGAATTCTTTCTGTGCCTCAATAAAGATTTATTTTGCGCGCTGCAGATAAACTCTTGTTTTATATTCTGGCACCTTAAAAATCAAGATATTTGTAGCTAATTATTTTCCCTTATCTTCATTGGTAGCTACACCTCTCCTTGTTACTACATTCACACTTGGATCCTCCCCATGGGGTTCTGCGTACGCCATCTGCATATTTTTTGTTGGGATCTATGCCTTTCTCTCCTGCACCTTAGAAATTAGGATAGGGCAATCTTCCAGCACATGATCAAGTTTCCTACAATACCTGCAAGACTGGCACATAGGATTCGAAAAATCACGCACAAAATGGCTAGCCTCTCCACAGTTATAACAAATGACTTGTCCTCTTCCTCGACCTGCTGATCCACCTCCTCGACCTCGTCCTCTGCTCGGAGATCCTCCACGCCCAGAAGGGGAATTTGGTGAGAAGGACCCTACCTGCACCCTCTATATTTCAGATTTATCCATCATCATTTCATAGGTGCAACAGTTTTGCTCGTCATTCCCTAATGATGAATAGAACCTGGAAAACAACTGATTCAAGTCAGGATGGTGCTTCCCAATCCTTGGACAGGAATCTATGTCATGCAATCCAACAACCTGACAGATTGTACACCAGAAAGGACTCTTCAAGGGGTTGGGACCTCCAACATTCAAATAATTAGAGAAAACAAGACATTGATCCTTATGGTGTCCGAAAGCTTTGCATCTTATACACCAGATCTCTACGCATGCTTCCTTGCCCTTATTTTTGTGTAGGCTTTGAATTTCCAAGTGCATGGCTTCCAGTTGGTTCTGTATTTGTTGAGTCCTAAGAAAAATAGGTGTTGGTCTAGCTTCTAATTTCATTGCGACCTCTACAGCTTCAACTAATGTGGCAATCTTTTTTTGTCCTAATGACTGGCGCAGATGGGGGAGCAACATATTAATAAACCATTCTTTATGCTGAACATCGTCAATAATGAATCCTCCATCCCTGATGACACGCTTCAACCATTGGTCTTCTTCCCATACAAACTCATTAACCTCTTGGTGGATATCTTTCATCTCAATTACCAGTTGTGAGTACGATTTCAGCTTTTTGAACTGCTCTTTTAGGGCAGTATTTATCTGTTGTAGGGTAGCATCAGGGTCATCTTGAACATACCTCATATACCAATCCAATGCTCTATCTTGGAAGGCAATAGCTAGATGCGCTTTCTTGATATCATTATTGTGAATCTGTTGCACTTGCCACACAGCCTCAGTCATAAACTAGAAGTGTTTAGTTTCCTCATTTCCGATACCCTTGAAATTAGGTAGCTTCATTGACGCAACCATTGCTACTTCATGGAGGGGAGGAGGATATGGGTTGCGCGGTGTGGTAGGTGGTCTCTGGTACGATGACAGAAGTGGGGTGGATGGGGTAGGAAATAGACTCAAAGGTCTCTGCTGGAAAAAGCGTTCTTCGTCAGAATCACTTGAGCTAGCGGTCTCTGGTTCAGGCTCACTATTAGATCTAAGCTTCAGAGGGCTATAAGGGACTTCTTCTGAATCTTCATGGTAAATTCTTCCACTGCGTGTAGCTTAACCCTTATGATGCATTCAAGCAGTGTGTTAGCACAGACAACCATTTTCACATAATAACATCTTCAGCAACAATTTCAATGAGTACAGGAACTTACCTCTAGGGAATTTACAAAAATATTCGCTCTACTTCAGAGTACGACACAAACTGATCAACAAAAAATTCAATCACAAAGCCGCCCAAGAGCTCATCGGTCCAATGATCTATCACGTGAGTAATCTTATTATCAAATTTCTCTACTTGTTGGATCAATATAGATGTCCATTCAGTAAATGGGTCATCTCTTATACAGTGATGGAATTCAACTAAGCACGACAACCACTCCTGAAGCTCATATGAAAAGGAACTAAAGAAAATCTCATGCACTTATGTATAGATATCTTTGTCAATCCACTGTTCAGTAGATAACTTATTGATTTGATTCTCTTGCAGTGCAAATTCCAGGACCTTTCTATCCATCTAATCCTGTAATTCGTTTCGCGAGGGCTGCCACAACATCAAATCTCCCTCAAAATGACAATCTCGATCCTTGCAATGGAACCATTTTTTGAATTGAGGGGTCCTGACCCAGGTTCAAAGTTATAGGCAAACCAACAGACCCTCCAATTACTAGCCCTTTTGGTAGTGATTTTCTTGTGCAAACCAAAGTCTCACCTGAAGCAGTATGGGGGGGGGTGTTGGAACCAGGTTTTCGCACCCTGAGGGAGAAAGTGATGAGTGGTCCTCTGTAAAAACCACAACGAGCTTAGGTAGTTGCGCGCACAAAGGTTGCACAAACACAAACAAACTACCACAAAATTTCTATCACTCTGGCACAGATAAACAGAACAGAAGCTGATCCAAATCACATCACATCAAGGGCTTAAACATATCTAGAATGTTTCAGCACTTAATTGTAATATATCCACAGATATCACATAATAGCTATAATAGAATCATAGAGGAAGTATCACATAAATAGGGTTTTCCTAGCGCAGTCCATAGATTAGGACCCGATCTCGCTCTTACTTAACAAAAGTCAATATTCATGTATAAACATATCAATTAGTTAAGCGCATTCATCAGTAATAAAACATATCGTGTGATATTATTAAAGCATAACAGTAAATAACACAGATGCATAACACGGAAAGTTCGTCAAATAGCTCCTTCTATTAATTCTTCATATCTGTCAATACATCATCTTTCCTGTAGAAACCCTTACAAAACCCTTACTATCCCTTCCGCGCACATAGCCAGAGGAGTTTGCACATAGCCAGGACTAGGTCTTCGTGCACACAACTAGCAAGATCCTTTTACCCAACCCAAAAACCCAAAACCCTTACAGATGTAGAAATTATCCGAATATCGATATCTCTTAGCTTAACTTAACTACTTAGCTTAGACAATTTTTATCTATTTATAATGTGCCTAGCGCACAGATACTATGGTCTTAAACCATGGTTTGAGACCCATAGTTTATATTTAAGTTTAAATATATCCCAAAATTTGGGAAAAAATCCCTTTGACTACCCTTGCGTAGCGCGCACATAACAAACATACAAAAAGGAGCATTGAAACTTGTGCCTTGGGGGACCTCGCTCCAACAGGAGCAAGAGCATCGTTTTATGCAAAATGCACTGCGGTTCTGGCTAGAACTATCCTTCTGGCTCCACCTACAATACAAACCAATCAATAACATGATAAACATATTTAACATATTTCCTAAGCAATGATATATGAATAACATCATGGACTTTCATTGTGGAATGCATTGCAAGTCGATAGGCCACAGGTCCGATCCTCTCAATGATCCTGAAGATTCCACAAAACCTTGGTGCCAACTTGGTACATGAACCAATCTGCAAGGAGATATTCTTGGGCTTGATACACAAGTACACCTGATTCCCAACTTGAAACTCCCTGAAAAAATCATTCCTATTTGCATAAATATTCTACCTATCCTGCGCTGCTTTCAAGTTCTACTTAATCACCTGCATTTCTTGTTCCATTTCTGCCAACATATCTGGTCCAATCAGTACCCTATTAACCATATCACTCCAACTGATAGGAGTGTTGCAACTCTTCCCATACAATGCCTCAAATGGACTCATCCTCAATGACTCCTGGTACCCATTATTGTAAGAGAACTCTACTAGTGGAAGATACTCTTCCCACTTGCATTGTTGATCATCACATACATCCTCAACATATCCTGTAATATCCTGTTGACCCTCTCAGTCTGTCCATCTATCTGTGGATGATAATTTGTGCTAAATTCCAAAACGATGCCAAAACATACAAACCAAATCCTTCCAAAACTTAGAAGTGAACATTGCATCCCTGTCGGACACAATATTCCCTGGAACACCATGCAATCTAACTATGTCTCTGATAAACACTTGTGCTACATCACTAGCTGAGTATGTAGTGTTCACTAGAATGAAACATGTAACCTTTGTAAAACTTTCCACAAAAACCATGATGGAATCATGCTGCCTACCTATCTTGGGAAAACCTGTGATGAATTCCATGGAAATGACCTCCCATTTCCACTATGGAATCACAATCGGCTATAGCAATCCACTTAGATGTTTACACTCTACCTTAACCATCTGAAAATCCAAACATCTTGCTACAAAATTTACCACATCTTTCTTTAGATTCATCCAATAGTAAAATATCTTCACTAAAGTCTTTTGGTAGCCTGGGTGACCTGAATATGGTTTCGCATGAAACTCCCTCAAGATCACCTTCTTGAGCTCACTGTTATCTGGTACATATTTCTTGTCTTTAAATCTAACCAATCCATCCACTGCGATATGGTAATACAAATCTTGTACACCTACACCTGTAACGGTACTTATACCCATACCACTACCACCTGTACTTGCACCTGTACTGCCACTTGTACTACCACCTGTAGATGAACCTGTACCAACACCTATACTTGTAAAAACACATGTACATGTACCTGTACTAACACATGTACATGTACTTTGCTTCAACCTGTGCACAATCTCCATATACCTATGATCCAACAATCCTGCCTTCAAGATCCTATCTTGTAATTTTGTCCCATAGGAGCTCATAGATGCTATGTGATTTACCTGTACCTTCCTGCTAAGAGAATTTTCAACCTTGTTTTCCTTTCCCTTGATGTACCTGATCTCTAAGTCAAATTCATTGATTGTGCCCAAGCATCTAGCCTATATAGTGTTCAATTCAGTTGATCAAACAAGTATCTCAACCCAATGTGTTGAAGATTGCAACAAGAAACAGTGAAGGAGGCATCCTGAAACATCATTCCTGATCCTAGTTGGAAAGTGATCACCTAAACTAGGTGGGGGCCACATAGGTGATTTTTGTCGCAAAGTCTATTTTTAGACTATGTCTATTTTTAGACATGTCGATCATATTCTATAAGTTGCAGGATGTTATTTGTGGATGGTTGGTCAAGTTGGAAAAATAGATGGATTTCTATTTTTAGACATATTGGGCGGAATCTATTTTTAGATTGCCAGTCTAAAAATAGATATGTCGAATATTGTTAGCTCTTAATAATATTTGGACTATAAACATTATCTTATTCTCTTGGAGCACTTCAGTTAAGTGCACAGATGTGGCACAGGAGCTGACAGAAGGAATTACGCTATTCATAAGGGTTAAGTGGAGCTATTTCATGGATACTTCAGTTAGAACTCATGTGACAGAGTTTGGTGGAGTTGATTGAGGAAGTTAATGGAGTTGTGTTCAGTTTAACTAATCTAAACATAGTTGAGCTATTTGTATCTAGTTTAACTGATTGATACAATTAGTGAAAGTGGTGTGAATTAATTATTAATTAATTCACTAATTATAAACTCATTAATCAACTAAAGAATACATCAGTTAACTTCAGTGCATGGACAGTTTCAGTGGAGACCAGTGCAGAGATAGGTGAAAGGGCAAGTGTGACTATAAGTGATGCATGGTTTGCATCCAACACTCAGTAGAGATGCCTATAAAGACTGCGTGAGCAAGGCTGGGGTAATTCGAACTCATCAAGAGGCATTCTTCAGCAGGGATTGCGCAGTAGAGGCAGGCTATCAAGTGGCAGAGATTGGAGCATGTGTTTTGCTAGATCTAGCTTGATTAGTGTGTAACAAGTGGAGATTGTACTGAGAGCTTGTGAGGAGCTTTGTATAATGATTGTTACATGATCTCTATGACATATATAATATACAGATAGTTGGGGGTTTTCAGCTTTAAGCTTTCTCATTACATACTGTGTTCATATGTGTGAATTTTTATGGTTTTAATGTGTGCATGCAATTGATTTTATTTCCGCATGTAATGATCAATGGTAGAAGAGATTATGTATTGTGCATGAAGATAAAATAGTGTGTGATCAGGAGAATATCGGTGGATAACATATCATTTATTCAAATTTCTACATGGTATCAGAGCGATATTGATCATTGGAGCAATTGCAAAGCATTGAAGCAGTTGAGTTTTAGGATAAACTCGGGAAAATAAAAATGGAGAAGAATGACATTATTCCGGTATACTTGACAAAGTTTGTCCACTGCAGGGATGAGCTTCGGAGTGTAGGAGTTAGTGTGGATGAGGAAGGACAAGTCAAGAAGGTTGGGATTCGAGCAAAGAATCTCTACAGACTTGAAGTAGATGGGATGTCTACAGAGCTTCCTACTGTTGGGAAGTGCGAGAAAGACATGCAATTGATGCTTGAGAGGGAGCAAGTTTTGCATGCATGTAAGAGTGAACCTCGGGATGTGGATCAGCCACAAGATGAGGATCATGGAGTGGGAGAAACCACTCATGTAGAGAAATTCCGTGCCAGATGGGCAGAGGGAGTGCATGTAGCTATACCACCAGGTGAGAGGTGGGGTGACATGCATGAGTAATCCCAAGAGGATATTTCTGGGCAGGATTCATGAGATGGTGTGGATCTCATGAATTGAACCTGGCTATGAGGTTCCCACAGTGTAGCAATAGCATGATCAGTTGGATTGATGTAAGCAGATCAAAGTGACAGTGTCGGATACTGGAGCGCGGATCAGAGTTGACAGCAAGTGCAGAGTGCATGGGTGCAAGAGTTCAACAACGCAGTGGTTCCTGATGACATGTGCAGTTGGTACCAACAGAAGTCGAAGAATTTGATGATAGATGCATCAGAATGATTGAGTTGTTTGGAGCCTATTCAGTTTCAAAGGAGTTGCAGAGCAGATGCATGGAGTTGCATGGCACTTGAAAAGGTTGCAGGGCAAATGCATGGAGTTGCATGTCGAATGCAAAGACAATCCTTTCTTGTTGAGAGGGAGTGTTGAAGATTGCAACAAGAAACAGTGAAGGAGGCATCCTGAAACATCATTCCTGATCCTAGTTGGAAATTGATCACCTAAACTAGGTGGGGGCCACACAGGTGATTTTTGTCACAAAGTCTATTTTTAGACTATGTCCATTTTTAGACATGTCAATCATATTCTATAAGTTGCAGGATGTTATTTGTGGATGGTTGGTCAAGTTGGAAAAATAGATGGATTTCTATTTTTAGACATATTGGGCAGAATCTATTTTTATATTGCCAGTCTAAAAATAGATATGTCGAATATTATTAGCTCTTAATAATATTTGGACTCTAAACATTATCTTATTCTCTTAGAGCACTTCAGTTAAGTGCATAGATGTGACTATCAGTTGTGACTATAAGTGATGCATGGCTTGCATCCAACACTCAGTAAAGATGCCTATAAATACTGCATGAGCAAGGCTGGGGTAATAAAATTCTCATCAAGAGGCATTCTTCAGCAGGGATTGCACAGTAGAGGCAGGCTATCAAGTGGTAGAGACCGGAGCATGTGTTTTGCTAGATCTAGCTTGATTAGTGTGTAGCAAGTGAAGATTATACTGAGAGCTTGTGAGGAGCTTTGTATGATGAGTGTTACATGATCTCTATGACATATATATAATATACAGATAGTTTGGGGTTTTCAGCTTTAAGCTTTCCCATTACATACTATGTTCATATGTGTGAATTTTTTATGGTTTTAATGTGTGCATGCAATTGATTTAATTTCCACATGTAATGATAAATGGTAGAAGAGATTCTGTGTTGTGCATGAAGATAAAATAGTGTGTGATCAGGAGAATCTCGGTGGATAACATATCAGTTATTCAAATTTCTACACAATGTGGTCACTCATCAATACAAACCGCCTGCCAAGAAGATATTGCCTCCACATATTCAATGCATGTATAATCGTTGCTAACTCAAGATCATGTGTCGGGTAGTTCTTCTCAAGCTCATTTATTTTGTGTGACTCATCGCATACCACCTATCCATCCTACATAAGGACTCCACCAAGTCCTCTGTCACAAGAATCTATACACACTACATACTCCTTATCTAGATTTGAAATCTTTAACACTAGAGCATGTGTCAACAACTTCTTAAGTTGCTCAAAACTAACCTCACACTCTCATGTCCAATCAAACTTCTTACCTTTCCTTTGTAATGATGTAATCAGATAAGAAATTTTTGAGAAGTCCTTGATGAACCTAATGTAATAACCTGCCAGTCCCATGAATTATCTCACCTCATCTACACTCTTAGTAACTACCCACTCCATGATGCCCCTTATCTTTTCTTGATCTACTACAACTCCCTCCTTGGAGAAAACATGTCCCAAGTATTGTACCTCAGTCTAGAAGAAGCTGCATTTGTTGAGCTTATCATACAACTCATGCTCTCTCAACAACCTCAACACTGCTTCCAAATGCTCGTCATGCTCTTCCTCGTTTTTAGAATATACCAATATGTCATCAATAAAAACAATCACAAACTTGTCCAAATACAGACACAACACATTGTTCATCAAACACATAAATGTAGCTGGGGCATTAGTCAAACTAAATGAAACTATAAAAAATTCATAATGCTCATACCCGGTCATGAATGTGGTATTATAGATGTCCTGCTCTTTGATGTGTACCTGATGATAGCTCGATCTCAAGTCGATCTTAGAGAACACCACAACTCCCTTCATATGATCGAACAAATCATCAATCCTCGGTAGTGGGTACATGTTCTTGATGGTCACTTTGTTAAGCTTCATGTAGTCAATGCATAGTATAAGAGTGCCATCTTTCTTCTTCACGAACAACATCGGTGCACCCCATGGAGATACACTTGATCTAATGTACCCTTTGTCCAAAATTTCCTTCAACTACAATTTTAACTCTACCAACTCTGGTGTACTTATCCTCTAAGGTTCCTTTGATGCTGGAGCTACACTTGGCATCAACTTAATGGAAAATTCTACTTCCCTGTGTGGTGGAAACTCTGAAATATCTGATGGAAACACATCCTGAAACTGCTAAAAAACTGGATACCTACTCAAAACATCTACATCCTCAACCTCCTTAACTTTATCACTAGATATATGAACTAAAAATAGTACACACCCTTTCCTACGACTGCGCTTGGCCTGCATGGATTTCACCATCCTAACTAATGTAGCTTTCCTCTTTCCCTATAAAACTCTTAGTTCTCCATTGTCATCCAAGAACTCAATAGTTTTTCCATAACAATCTACCTTGGTCCCATGAATATATAACCAATCCACACCCAATAGCATACTGTATGAATCCAATGGCAATATGTTCAAGTGCACTACTATAGGCATACCATTTAACTCGAATGCACAAGCTCTCACCTAATGGTGGAATCTTTTATTCGTACTTGTGGCCAACTTCACTAACCAAGATTCCGCATGCATTTCCTTACTCAAACAACACTTATCCACCAGGTAAGGATTAATATAGCTATATTTAGCTCCAGGGTCAATCAAAATAGATATAACTTGATGAAAAATCTTACCTTCCATCTGAATGATAGAAGCCTGATGATATGTCTACATGTTATCCACAACTGCATAAGTCCGAGGAATGTTATGCCCAATGTCTCCCACTGTCTCTACCTCATTTTAATTGTAGATATGTGGTCTGCCACCCTGATTTTGGGGAAAATATCTCATATAATGATCTTTACCACAAGTCTAACAATGTATAAGCTTCCAGCCTTCATCCTTATTCATCTCCTTAGATCGAAATCCCTATCCTCTACCAGATGTATTGAACTTCTTAGGTGGGGCAACATTATCCTTGTTACCTGTATCTTGCGGCCTTGTTTGCTTCTTGTCCCATTTTCCTTTATGCTTATAATTACCTCTCCAATCTAGCTTGGTTTTTTATTTGCGCTTTGATTTCTCATAACAATGCTTGAGTTTCTGGATGGCCTCCTCCAATGATCTAGGCTCGTCGAAATCAATCCTATCTCTGAGTGCAATCGGAAACCCACTAATAAATCTATGAATCTTGGCCTTCTCCTCCTTGAGGTAAGGCACATATCTCAATTACTCCAATAACCTGCTAGTGTACTCCTCGTGTGTCATGGAACCCATATTTATCTCATAAAACTCCTTTTCCCTATCATCGTAGTATCTCTCTAATAGATACTTCTTCCAAAATAGTCTTTCGAACTCACTCCAATTCAACTCCTCCTCAGAATTATCTCTGATGTTCTTCACATCTTCCCACCAAATGTCTGCTCTACCTCTAAAGCTAAATGTGGCTATCCTAGCTTTCATATTTTCAGAGTAATCATGCAATCTGAAAAAATTCTTCATGCCAAGTAACCATGCCTTTACATCTTGTGGTTTATTCATCTCTCCATCAAATGTAGGTGGTTTTTCCTTTTTAAACTCTTTCAAAAAATATCCCATGTCATTCCTCTTATAAGGATGATATCGATGACTATCATGATGCCTATCTAAACCAAAACTAGAATGATACATGTGTCTGTCACCTCTCCTATCCAGAGTGTCCAACAATCTACCATCTTTAACTGTGTCATCCCTATCCGACCTATAACCACTGGGAGACCTACTTCCATATGCTCCATTGGTCCCATCCTCCTACCCATAACTCATCCTAACTGGCCCCTGTTTCTACAACTATGAAAAACTTTGAAGGATGGTTGCATTAACCTTTTCTTGATTTTCCTGTGCCTGTATAAGTTTATCATTGTCTACCTTACAACTCCTTATTTCTTCCTTTAGGCTTCTTAGTGTATCTGCCAAATCAGGTGAATTTCCAACACCATGCTACTCATATGACTCATAGGGAGAATATTTGTAGTCTACCATTCTGCTATTCATCTTTGATTTATTCCTACAATGTAGAATATGTCAGCTAAACCAGTTCATAAATAAACCCACATACCTTAGTGTAATTTTGGGAGGATACATCCTGCAAGATCAACCAATTAGCGAAATGCATGTATATACATAATTATAACAACATATAAACTTTTAACACATGGTATACTAGCGCATAACCATCATTCTAGTTTGAGTCCATTTATGGATGCATAACCATACCAATTATACAACATGACCTAATGCATAACCATACCAATGAAATTTGACCATACCCATCACAAGAACGAACCATACATAAGCATAAGTGACATGTAACCAAGCGTGAATGACCAATGCATGTTCAACATGTAGCATCACACAAGAAACCATGCACGGAAACTACACAAGTATGACCTATATGTGACCTAGCATACACAAGAAATGCATATACAAAATGTAACAATATGTAATCAATGTGCATGCACAATACACCAACATGAACAATACATAATTAGTCATACACACATGACCACATGTTGACAACAAAATTATTAACCCATCCATGGCGACACCATTGCCACCATGGAAAACACAACAGACATGAAACAAACACATAAATCATAGGTATAAAAACACATAAGCAATCAACAAAAGCATGAGCAACACACCGCCCATCCAGTCTAAGGGTTTAACCATGCTCTGATACCACTCTGTAACACCCTCTTCCCACAAATACCTAAGTAACCATCCAATCAGGGTAAACATGTGATGAGAGGCTACTAATATGATATTCAATCTCCTAGATGACCTTGAGGAAGTGGAACCAACAGAAACCTAACAAACGAACCTCACACTGCATCAACAACACCTTTAGGAGGTAACCCAACCTCCCAGACCTCTGAACCATGGAGGGGGACTGATTTTTGACCCATTTAGGCCTTAGCCACAAGCATTTAAGGGCAAGGGAGTGACTAGCAACCTATATCCATGGGCATGCCTTGGCAAGGTCATGGCCAATGCCCAAAAAGGTCAATTTTTTTCCTGCAGCTCCAAGATTCGTGCCACCTTTTTAGCCTCAGACCCCAGGTCACTATCGAGAACCTCATGAAACTTTAGGAGAGGTTAAATAGCATTAAAACAAAGGTACGGAAGCAAACACATCATCAAGAGCTCATATGGCCCCTCTCCTAGCCATGACATGCATTTCGTCAAACATGCCACAAACATTGCGTCTACAGGTATAAAAAACAGATTTAAACATGGGGGTCTCTTACAAATCTGAGAATGGCCAAGAAGCATTTCTCCCCTACATCATAAGCTACAATATAGTCTATTTGATCATAGATACATTTTTCATTCATTTACAGGTAAAACATAGATAGAGCCATACATCATCATTGATCAAATACATGATCATAAGCAACATAATAACAATAGCAATACAATAGATATAACAACAAATAAATCCATACATAAACCAACGCATTTGCATACTAAATACCAGAGGAATGAGATATTCATTACTGAATGTAAAAACCAACCGGAGATGGGACTTCCACGTTCCACCTGACGATAGATTGGCTGAGCTCCAAAGACCAAACCATCTCAACACCAAACTAGGGCTCCAAAGACAAAACCGTCTCAACCCCAAACCAATGATTCCATCTCACGGTCAGGCATCACTAACCATAACGGATTGATCTCTATCCCAACTGTTCCAGGGCTCCATAGTATTTATTCCAACCAAGGCTTCCAAAACTAGTAACTCAACCCCAATCGTTCAAGGCTTCCAAAGCATTTTTCCAATGAGGGCTTCCAAAACTAGTAACTTAACCCACCTACGGATTCAAGAGCGTTTTTCCAACCAAGGCTTCCAGGACTAGTAACCCAACCCACAGTTTTCTGTCGGGCTTCCAGAGTGTTTGCCCAACCAAGGCTTCCAGGAACTAATAACTCAACTCACAGCTAAATAAATCATGAGAACCAACCATAAAACAATCAATGGAAATAAACCCACAATACCATGGTTTTCCAGGAAATGGAAAGGCTAGGAAAATCCACATGCATGCACTATGCATGCAAAAACTAGTGAGGAAAACATACATGCAACTTGGTACTTGCAATCAAATCTCGTTGTAGTTGTTGATCCTGATGTCCACCTATACTTTCCTGCTCTTCCTTTGCCTCATTTCTCCAAATCACCAAGTATCCACACTCTCCAAGAGTGCTCCAAGAAAACTTTAAGTATCCAAGAGTATGAGAGAGAGAGAGAGAGAGAATAATGAGAGAGCTCCAAAAATGCACTGAAAAAAGGTACCAACTGATCCTCAGAAGCCTTTTTATAGAAGAGGCCTCTATTTTCTTCATTTTACATTATTTTTCCTTAATTTTCCTCCTCACATGCAACCTGTGACCTTTTACCTCCCATTTCTCCTAGTTTCCATTATTTTAATAAATAAATGTGTCAAAAATATGTGTTGCCTCTTTAATGCCTTAGCCATAGCCTTTTCCAGTTTCCTTAGCTATAATAAACCATGTGAACACCCACACTAAGATGTTTTTCCCAAAATTCAGGTTGGAATACGTGTCCCATCAACTGTAGTTATTATTTTAACTTTATTACATAGAATTTTCACCAAGGTTGTTAATATATATATATATATATATATATATATATATATATATATATATATATATATATATCATTATTAAATTTCATCCTAAATTGGAAGAAAAGGTTTCGTCCTCAATTTAAAAATTATTTTGTTTTAAAAAAAATAAACGATGCATTAACATTTAACATAATTTCAAAAATAATTAAGTGTTACAATAACATTTAACATAATAATTTCAAGGAGCACTATAATAGGCTAGAAATCGAAGGAGATTCAGCAATGGCCACTAGTATTATTAGAAAATTCTTACAAGGAACAAATTGGGAATCGATTACTAAGATTTGGAGAATGACAAGACTGGTATAGGAAATTCAACAAGCTCTGAGTAAAATTAAATACATCATACCTTTGCATGTGAGAAGGAAAGGGAACAAGGCAACTGATTATCTTGCGAACTAGGCATGTCACACTGCCGATGGTTTTCTAGATCGGCCATGGAAACCGAAGGTGTATGAGTTCATACCTGGGCTTCGGAATATTCTAATAGAGGACCAGAACTCTGGAAGACAGGAAAATAGTATCCCCTGATCGGGGTGTAGTAGGGGCAGAAAGGTGCTTACCCAATGTGACCGGGACCTTCGATTTCCGCGCGGGGAGGAAGGCCACCACGTGGTGGAAGCATGCAACCGCCGGGAGGATACTAGCGACGGGACCTCCGGCACCAACTATAATTAATGCTTTGTACACTTAGGCAACTCCAGCTGGGTTGGCCAGCAGGGATGTCAGAAAAGTTTTGGAAAAAGATCCAGGGGCGCAGTGATATGGATGGTAAGGTTATTCAGCTTGACATTGTTTGGTTTTTTGTTCTGAGGTTTTATTTCGAAGCTGGTAGCGCCTGCAGAGGTTTTTACCAGAGAAGTTTCAGGGTGACGGCTTGGGTACATAAGTGGTATGTATTTCCATACTTACCTTCTCAGCCACAGATTTTTCTCTACTGTCGTTTGCGGATAATGGTATTGGTCTTTTTAGATGATTTGTTTGAATGAAGGTTTGGTCGGTTCTGGTATGAACACATGCAGAAGGTTTAGGAAGTTGGTTGTATGCTCTTTCTTCCTCAACGGGTTTCTATTCTGTTACCCAAATCTCTGTCTGAAACTTCGTCTCGGTCTTTGTTTCTTCTTTCTGATCCTGGTATGATAGAATTATGGTAATTGAATTATACTATAATTTTAGGTTGTTTCATCTTTGTGATGGGTTTTTTAAAGGGTTTAATGCTATACTGTGCTATTTGGGTTTTAGACGAGTTATTCTCTCTGATAAAAACTTCTCTATAGATAAGCAGAATGGGTATGGCTTGGTCCTTGTCCTTTTGTTGGGAAATTTACGGAGCTTGTCGGGAATTCTCTTGCAAACGATTATGCTTCTCCTCTGTATGTTTATTTTTTGCAATTCTGAAATTAGGGTTCCGAAGTTTCATTTTCCCATACAAGACTTTTATACTGGTTATAATCTTTGGGTCTTTGGTAATGAATTTAGTCATTGGGTTGTGCTTCAGTCTCTTCTTGCTCCATTCAGGTGTAGTAGTGTCTGGTCTATATGTTTACCTCTTATCTTTCTCACGGAGCTTAACATGGGAGATGGAACCGCTCTTCGATTTTTGGCTCACATTTTATCTACGAATCTGATTGGTGTTGTTGTTTGGATGGTAGTTTTAGCATATTTGTTATGTTTTTTTAAAATGGTTAAAAGAGGAAGGAAGCCTGCTGGAGGAAAAGGCAAACATCCTTCTTCTGAAATGCACCGAAAAAGAGGAAGAAAGTTTGTGCAGCAACATCTAGAACCACTGGTTCAAACGTTTATGGCAAAAATCCCAAATTCAGTATGCTCCCGTATTTATGGTTGGGAAACAAAGGTTTTAAATACCATAGACAGGGAAGATGATATGGCTTCAGAGGATATGCAGAATGTGATTAATGACCCTGGGCACACTCGGGGCCGAACCTCTTTGTTTCAGCAATCAGTTAGAACTTACTGGTTAATTAAATGCATGTTAGCTAAGGCAGTTATGTCAATAGCAGAGACAAAGATGGAATCAACTTTGGCAGATATTAATAGGAACATTCAAGAAATCAATCTGCGTCAATTGCATCAATATGCGAGGCTTGGAAGGTTGGAGAAGGAAATTAAGTCTATGCAGCAGGTCACAGTTGACTTACTAGGGTCTACTGCCAAAGATCCAGTGCCAGTGGAATATGAGGAAGATTAAGGTTTTCTTGATCCAATGTTTTACTTTTTTTTAGTGGTTAGAACTTTTGTATATGTCGTTGTCTCCAGACTTAGATATTAAGTATCGTCAGATATGGTATAGACTGTTAAGGCTTTTTATGTTTTGGTTGACATACGTTGAACTTCGATGGCCAAAATACCTGGTTTCCTGCGAGCAGGTTGAGGTCTATTTTTGTACATTTTTTTCCCAACTTTATTAATAGAAAATGGAAGGAACCACCTAAGCTTACAAAAAAAAAACATAATAATTTCAGGACTTTCTGAATGTAATAACTTGAATTTTTTCTTATTTTAATAATTAAAAAAAAAAATTCTTAACCTACTAATTTGTTTTTTTTTCTTATTTTTTAAAATTTTAAAATAATTTTAAAATATTATAAAACATCATAAATCATATTGCATTAATATTTTAGGTAATAATATTAAGGTTAAAATAATTATAAGCTATTTTTTTTGTTAGTCAAAAGGTTTCACTATATAATCATTCTAAAAGATACATCAGGATACATCAAGTCTTCAATACAACTAAGCATCACAAGCTTTAGAGAACATAGGAGTTGAGCTCTACATAAAAGGAAGCTTGGAAGAGAGTTGCAAGTCTTCAATACAACTAAGCATCACAAGCTTTAGAGAACATAGGAGTTGAGCTCTACATAAAAGGAAGCTTGGAAGAGAGCCAAGACAACTGGTGTATGTGGTTATTGCCGACACAAAAATGGAAAAATGACGAGTTGCAAAAAAATACATCATGGAGGAGGCTTAGGAGGAAATACAGGAGGTGCAACAAAAAGGGTTGCTCGATTGTGAATGTGATAATCAATATGTTCCACCTGAATTTCCAGAGCTTGGCACCAAAGACTCTCCATAGTGTCTACAGTCTCGTTCTGCATGTGCTAGAGGTTGTTTATGTATGCGACAAGTTCATTCCTTTCCTCATATTGATGTTCCTACATAGTGTCCAAATTGAGTTGTATGTGCTGCAGTTGGGACGTTATCGACTCGAAGGTGACCAAGGCTTCCACTTGGCCCAGGGAGCGGGCTGGGGATACCACCATGGCTGCCACTAAGTGTTTCATCTCTATTGACACAGAGTCATAACTGGGCTCCCCATACGACTGTCTCTCCTCCATGCGACAAACTAAACCTCCCCTTCGTGCTCGACCTCATTGCCGCGACATGCAACCAAACCCACCACCCCAGGCTGTACGAAAACTGAGCGGAGCCTCTATGCCTAGACAAGAGCCCACTATTGAATTCAAACTAGAATTTTGCACACAAACACCGCATACCAAACCCAGGTCGTCGGACAGCTTAAGACCAATGGGGGTAGGCCTGCGTGCCAAAACCGCTCTGTCAATTGCACCGTAAACTTTGTCGTAGGGACACACACACACCAAGATGCCAAGTCCTCTTAGCTCCACTCGAACTGATACCAGAAACACTTGTCGACCTCTCCCACGAGTGTCAAGATCCATGCAACATCAATTAACCAGAAATTTAATCACACACTCGCCCAAATAAGATCACCCTCCAGCACGAAGAGATCAAGCCCAGGACCAAGCTTTGCTTCGCTCGCCACAGGGAGATTAGTTCCAGGATCCCACGACCATGCTGAGCCACCTCCACACACACCTGTGTTTACATACCTCACCCTACACAGATGCCCCAAGCCTTGGCTTGAGCCCAGACACCAATACACAGGGTGCTCTCGCCCATCTCTCTCTCACCATCAACTGCAGATAACCAAACTACGGCCCATCAACCTAGATATTATGTTTATGCAGGGAGTATGGTCTAGGTACCAATGATCCATTAAACTCGAGCGTGTGAGGAGAACCGTCAAGACAAGCATGTGGCACATGGAGGCCCACTTGGCTCCACTGTCCAAGACACCTCCAACTATTCGTCTGAAATGACACCCCGATCAGGAAAAATTAATTATAAGTTATTATAAATCATTTAACTTTCTTTGTCTTTTATAAAGTATGTTGAGTTTAAGCCAAGGCAACCCCAATGTTGAATGGGAGAACAATTTCTTACTAGTGGGCTGTTATCATCAAGATGGATTGTGTCAGGTTCAGTTGAGCTTGGATGCCCCTTGGGATAATTTAATTTCCTTAAATGTGATTCCTATCCTCAACATCTTCGCGTAAAATTTGAATCTATATTAGTTTACACCTCATGGATTAAATCATTTAACTCATATATTTGTACAATTTTTTTGTTCATTAATTTATTTAAATATTGAAATATTAATTAATATAAATGTATATTACATTTTTAGAATCTATGCTTCTGTGATCCATATAAAATTGTAAAATCTCTTTCGATAATAATCACATATAATGGAACGTTGTCGACGCGTTTCGAACCAACCAGTGTGGTTCATCACCTAGTCTTGTGATGAACCACACTGGTTGGTTCGAAACGCGTCGACAACGTTCCATTATATGTGATTATTACCGAAAGAGATTTTACAATTTTATATGGATCACAGAAGCATAGATTCTAAAAGTATATTACATTTAAAAAATATATATATTAATTTAGTGAGTAAAGTATTAATTAATGTAGATGCATATTATATTTGAAGAGAAAAAAATATATATTAATTGATACGTTAAGTGCAGGGCGGAAAATGGGGTGAAGTAGTTAAGTGCATGGTGGAAATTATAGAATAAGGTAAAGTAGTTAAATATTGTAAGTAAATAAATTATAGTGTTAAGTTTCTATATTCATTTTTAAGTTTATAAGTGTATTTTTCTAATAGAATTTATAAATTTGTAATTTGATTATTAATAACTATTAAGTGTAGCATAGTAATTTAACTTAAATGAACTATTTTTTAATAATAATATAAATAAAGAGTTAAGATTTAATAATATAGATAAAAATTTCAGATTTATTTGAAAATTAGTTACATATTTTATTATATTTAATTTAATTAAAAATATATCATATACACATATTATGATTGTAAAGTTATATTCCTTTTATATTAGATTTTCAATATACAAAAAATTGCGAATGGTATTTACCTCTGATACAGAAGATGTATCGCTTTGAAAACAAAATGCACGAATAACATTAACGTTTTCACACAAAATCTTTATGTTGACCCGCAACTGAAAATCTGAAGTTGCGTATTAACAATAGTAAACCTCTCTCTGAGGAAAAAACAATAGTAAAGCTCTCATAAATTATGTAATTTGAATTTTCCACAGATATGAGGGCTTAAATGAGAGAGCAAATAAACACTGATGTAACCTTGGGATGGCGAAAGTATTCACCGATTCCAGTCCTTTCATAAATATGGCGCCATTGGCGTTGGTGCGCTTCCTCATAAAACTTAAAATTGTTACAGGCAAATTGGACAGCATAGCAGAAGTAATACCGTTATTATTATTGCTATGGCCATCTGAAACTGCTGAGTGGAATGGAAGAGGAAAAAGATCACAATTGAGAATTATGGTAGGCGTTGGGACTGGCTCTTCCATTTTCTTGTTTGGAATTGACATCTTCATTCTCATCATCAATGAGGTCGGAGTCCGTGACAAAACTCTTCCACAGCCAATGCTTTTTCCACACTCTGTCCATCATTTCTTCGATCGGCACATTCTTCGTCTCCGGAAGGAGAAACAGCACAAAGAGGGACATAATGAACACCCAACCAGCAAAGAAGAAGAAGATCCCGTATTTGAAATTGCAAAGCATTGACAGAAACGCCTGTGCAACACCAAATGTGAAGAGCAGATTCACGCACACCGTCACGCTCTGTCCAGCGGATCTTGTTTCCAGGGGAAACGTTTCGCTGGGAATCAACCATCCGAGAGGTCCCCATGACCATGCAAACGCTGACACGAAAACGCACACCATCAACACTATCACAATGGCCGTCGCTTGAGAAAGCTGCTGCCCGTCCTTCAATCCCATCGCCAAAAGGATCCCAATAATCACCTGCAATTTTCAGACTCACAATTATCACAATTACGTTTCACCATTTCGGTATAAACAAAGCCATGAAATGGAAATTAAGGAGAAGAGAAAATGGGGATAACCTGTGAAATGAACATCTGTATTCCTGCTTCCAGAAGAAGCACTCTTCGACCAAGTTTGTCGACCGAGTAGATGGAGATAATAGTTGAAACCACATTGACTGCACCAGTAATAACCGCAGAGTAAAGAGAAGAATCGCTCTTGAATCCCAGGGTCTGGAAGAGCACGGGAGCATAGAACATAATAGCATTGATACCAGTCAACTGCTGGAAGATCTGCAGAAATATGGTTATGATTAGCTGAGGTCTGTTCCTGCGCTTCATCAGGTTTCGAAAAGGATGCTTAACTTCCGCGGCTATTTTACTAGCCTGAACTAGTTCACTGAACTCTGCATCCACATTATCGGTTCCCCTGATTTTTCTCAACACATTCTTGCCCTCTTCCAGGTGTCCTCTTTCAATCAGACTGTTAGGTGTCTCTACTAAACATACAGACCCCACAGATAGCAGAATTGCAGGGATACCTGCTAAGCCCAATGAAATCCTCCATCCCCATGGCTTGATCTTAGCTGTAAAATAGTTGACTATATTTGCGCACAGAATGCCTATTGTAATATTCAGCTGGAAGAGGATGTTTAGACCCCCTCGAATTCTAGTCGGTGCTATCTCTGACAGGAAAAGAGGAACCGCCTACAGTTACACAAAAGTAAAGGCCCTTTCATCACATCAGTGTTCCAATAGATAGACTGAAGGAAAAAAAAACAATGCTGTCTAACATTTATCCCAAAATGAAGGCAGGCAGAGCATAAGATTTTCACGAGAATAAGAGTCAATTGAGTATATACCTCACAAATGCAATAGATTATGCCTCAATGCAGGCTATGTCGAAATGTTTTAAAAGAAAACTCAAAGAATTCAAATACATGCAAAGTTTGTCAGGAAATTTACGGATCTGTACTCAGGTTATATAGAAAATAATATGCAATAATTTCGCAAACAGAAGTCAGCT
Organism: Pinus albicaulis; assembly: GCA_034641835.2. Lineage (NCBI taxonomy): Eukaryota > Viridiplantae > Streptophyta > Pinopsida > Pinales > Pinaceae > Pinus > Pinus albicaulis. Next base: position 959,279,949 of record CM076574.1, read on the forward strand.
ATTAAAGGCGATTTTTGCCTGAGGGAATCCGCTGGAGCGATTCCTCTGATAATTAGTTGAATCTCGGTATTAAATTAAAGATTCCGTCTTATCAGGAATATGAATCGTCTGTTTCCAAACCTGATTAGCGAATCCGACTCCACATCCAAGTAATAATCTTCCGATAATGAGCATCAGAAGATCCTGCGCTGCGGCATTGAAGGTGACTCCGGCAAGAAAGAATAGGCCGGCAATAAGCATTGTCGGTCTCCGGCCAAATCTTCTGGTAGTATACGACGCAAAGAATGTGGCTACAAGACCAGCTAGATACAGAGATGATGTAAAGAGCTGTAATCCTTGATTGTCGTACTTGCAGTATGTACTCTGCTTCGCCTCCTGTTCCTTGCGCGCCACGGCGGGGAAGAATTTCACAAGAAAGTCGTCCATGCCAGTCACTCCGCCTGTGCATTAAGACAATCAGCTGTCAGATCTCAGATCTTGGATGTAAAGCAGAGTATTCCTACAAAATTTTCCAAAAGGGATGAAGAGCCGAAGACCTTCAAAGTTCAGGTCACATTAAAGATCATTGAGGTCTTATGGAGCTCTTAAAATTGATTTAAGATTATCAACAATACGGAAGCATCATCATTTGTACGATTGTCATTAATGAAAAATGTCAACGGACTCCTCCTTGAAAATCCTTAGTACGGTATACTGCTTTCTGACGCCTAACATTCAGCAAATTCGAACAAGAAAATATTGTTCTGTATCAAATATACAGAACACTCATCGAACGTTGTTGAGGTGCATAAGAAATCAATAAGAGAACAGTTCTCCCATTTTTTCGCTGTGTAAGTTACAGGACAAGAAGATCAAATTGAAAGGAAAATTTTCGGCCTTCAACTAAGCGGAGGAAAGCAGTATAATGCAATAATTGTTGGAAATTTTGAAAACGGTCAATTTTTCAGATTTCTTCACAAAACAGTCAATTTTCAGATTTATCACTACAAAACAGTTTAAAAAAATGCTATTGTAAAAACTATGCACGCACTGAGCAAGCAGCCAGTCGACATCAAAGCTTCCAGAGCTTACCCGAAATTCCGATATCGTAGCCAAACATCAACCCACCGCTGGCAGCCATAATACAAGTTATGATAACGTAAGCTGTTATACGCGCCTCGAAGTCTACATTTGCAGACCCTACTGGGCCTGTAAATCCCCCGCCGGCCATTCTTTCTGCTTATACTCTGCACCTGAAACACTCAACAAAATCCTGAATGAACAATACAAACAGTTTTTTCATGCAAACAATGACACACCGATTCCTCCTTTCCACGTCTGCCTACGGACACAAATGACCTCTGCGATTGCAAATGGCTCACTGGGCTTCGAATTTATTGCCTCCAATCGTGGTCCCTGCAGTCAAATATTGCAAAAATATTCAGAGTCAGCATCCTCGGAATTACGCTGTCCTGGGCGACACCTACGGAAGTCTTATCCGCGGAAACCAATATTTATCAGTCTATTGGCCCATAAATGCACCTGGGAAATAGATGCTCACCGTTGGATGCTGTACTTGCTTTAATCCAACGGTGGGCAGTTACTTTCCAGGTGCATTTATGGGCCAATAGACTGATAAATATTGGTTTCCCTTATTGGTTTCCCTTATACGCACTATTAGACACGTAGACACATACGGTAGCATTAAATACAGTCTACAGTTTAAATTGACACGTGGTATCATATACCATGGTAATTAAATTTTAACACTATCCTTTTGGCCCCTGATTCGTTATCCACCTCGGCAGAGGGCAGTTAAGTGGAAAGTAAATTTATGTAATAAAACTGCTTAACTTACCCATTAATGTTCCTGATAAATCGCCGACTCCACAGTCGACGGTGGAAGTCTCGAATTCCTAATGGCTTTTGCCACGTGGGATGGATAAAGATGGGTATTGGATTTGTAAGTTAATTAACAGATGTAACGATCAAGATGCAGATATGATGAAAGAAAACGAGAAATAAAGAGGATACCGTTGAGACCACCAATGAATGTAAGATTACAGAGCGAAATTCAGAATTGCATCATCATTTATTAATGGTTCTGCCAGGCGTCAATGCAATTCAAGAAATGTTTTTTGTGGAGTTGTTTTTAATGTGATTGTTTGGAGTTTTTGGGAAAAAAATTTCACACAAATTCCCTAATGTGGAAATATTTAAAACTAATATCCATTACAAAATTGCCTATTATCTTTTTGTTATTCACTTGGTGTAAAGATAACTCTATGTGCAGTTATTTTTATTATTATGGTTCTCCAACTTATACTTAATTATTTCTTTTTTAAATGTCAGTTCCTAGCATCATCATGTTGGATTTTTGGTTCTATATCCATTTTAATAGTTTTAGTTCATTCAATAGTTATAAACTATATGGATGACTAAGGTAGTATTAACATATACTCTCCTTAAATTTTAGACTATTAAGCTATATCAGACTAAAGTCTTTGGAATTGATTTGGCTTTGGGGTTCACACTACATCATTGATCAACAATTTTAGGGTTTTAGGGTTTAGATCTACAGTAATTGAGGGATCTTTGTATTTATGGGAGAAACTACCTCCCCTCCCACAACGTTGCCCGTTCTGAGTTGGCTCTCTTGCTTGTGAATGCGACTTTGCAACAATATTTTGCTACTTTTCGTGGATTACTTTGGTTACGAGTGTACCACATTTACCAGGTACCTCCATTGAATTCAGGAAATTTACTCCCTCGATTTTGTTTTTACGTGAAGGGTTTTGTTATTTGTTATTGTTTTATTCTGATGCCTAGTTGTGAATACCTTTTGGACTCAATGGCCTAGCCTATGTTTTGGATTCAATGGCCTAGCCTATGTACAGGTGTGAGCAGCACAGGTTATTCAAAGGACTTCTCTCGATGGTATATCGCTCGAAGGAAAAACCCTAATGTTTTCTCAAACATGCCGAGTCTGGATTTGATAGGTAAATTATATATATTCAAAGGATTTTTCCTCGGTTTCGATTGTTCCATTTTTAGAAGTGATTATGCGGCAATTCTAAAGTCGGTTATGTTTTGTACCAGGCCACAAGGTTACTTTCATCCTTGAATGATATCCTATAGGTAAATGTATGAGTTTCCTTTCTTAATCCTCTATTTTTCTCTTCTAGAATTTAACTTAGTTTTCTAACCATCCACTATTTGGGAAAATTTCAGGCTAAGAACAAAAGGGTTGGCAACGATTTTGTCTACTATATTGTTTAAGTATTGAGGGGTTTTTACAGTGCATTATATTAGATATCATTTTTGGGATTCAATTGTGTTACGTAAGTCATTCATCTATGACCATTTCCATGAGAGGTAGTTGTAACTGACTAATTTATCATGATTTTTAATAGTCCACTTAGCACTCATTGCATCGAGTGATGCTCACAGAGGCGAAGAATTGGGATTGAAACTAGTGAAATGAATCACATAGCGTCAATCATCGCTTCCGAGGCTTGCACTCGGTAACCAGGAGGTCACCCATCCCAGATCGCCTTTGCCTCAAGCGTGCTTAACTTTGGAGTTTTCCCCACAATCAAGCCCACTAAGCTTGCTACCCCATTTGAAGAAACTTAGCAAGTATTGTGTCTCATGAACCATTCAAGTAGAGCTCCCTTCACTCTTTGTATTTAAGTATTGAGGGGTTTTCGTAGTGCACTATATTAGATATAATTTTTGGGATTCAACGGAGTTAAGTAAGTCATTCATCTATGACCATTTCCATGAGAGGTAGTCATAACTGACTAATTTTCCATGATTTTTTAATAGTCCACTTAGCACTCATTGCATTGCGTGATGCTCACAGGGGTGAATAAGTGGGATTGAAACTAGTGAAATGAATCACATATCCCCGGAAGTGATTGATGTGATTCATTTCACTAGTTTCAATCCCACTTCTTCACCCTTGTGAGCATCACCCAATGCAATGAGTGCTAAGTGGATTATTCAAAAATCATGAGAAATTAGTCAATTACGACTACCTCTCATGGAAATGGTCATAGGTGAATGACTTACTTAACGCAATTGAATCCCAAAAATGATATCTAATATTATATTGTTCTTTAGAACCACTCCTCTAGGTTCTAATCGAGTTCCCCTTATTTGGTATTTGGAACCATGTTCTCGAGGAGTCGAGACCGACTATAAATTAGGGTTTAAGTTATATGCGATGACATTGTTTTAATTTAAGTTCTTTGTGTGAGTTAGGATGATAAACTCCTATGGTCGGCCATGGAGCAATGAAATACCCATCCATGAGGGTCTAAGTTATGGGCATACTATGCTAATTTCTTAACTGTCCAATGTATACACATTTAATAGTGGATTGTTTATGAGGTCTTGTGTTAAGTTGTTTTTTGAATATGAATTTGGATTACCTTTGTTTTATCTACACAAGGAGAATGAGTTAAACTTTCTTTGTGGTCATTAGTCATTTATGTAGAAAACTTGAGAGAAAAAGATATGTATATAAAAATATTTGGTTTTTATGTTCATAAGTTTTCTTTTCAATTAATTGTGAGCTATTGGTTATATAGTGTTAATAAAATGTGTTCTACTTGTTGAATATATCACACCCTAGGTGAAAATGTTTATCAACTTTGCATAAGTTTATTTCCAAACTAGCGCATGCGCATTTTTTCTTTCTTCTTTTTGTTTGTACTAGAAGAGCAAGGGTTATTAGCATATTCATTATGTTCTAAACTTTCTTGTAAATATTACAGAATTACAGTAAATACATGTATCGGTTCAATTAATAGTAAAAAGAAAAAAAAAACTTTGTCATTCTTTTCTATAGACAACAACTTAATAAGTTTGTTATCAACATGTTTCCACATTTCGTAGGGACTTAGGCTTAAATAAATACCCTGTATACATATACATAATATACACAACTATTGTGTGTGTGTGTGTGTGTCTATATATATATATATATATATATATATATATATATATATATATATATATATAGAGAGAGAGAGAGAGAGAGAGAGAGGTCGATGGGGCCTATCTCTGGGACCTACCATATACCTTCCATCCCTAAATATTTAAGAGTTTTAGGATTTTTCAAGACATATGGGAAAGCCTTGTCCCATCCAACAAGACTTGGAACTAATCTGAATTCATTCATTGAATCTTTCCTTTCTTTCCATAACATAATACGAGAATTAGATTCAAATATTTTCAAAATGTGACAAGAATTAAATATGTACAAAAGAACAGTTCCAAATCACATTTCACTTATTTTTTTTTCCAATAGTTTTGCTTACCACAGAATTTGTGGTGGAAAAAAGAATGCACCACCCAACTAATGAGGATTGGTTCTCTCTACCAAAACCCCCCGAGCGAGTTTCACATCCATACCAGTATTTCTTGATAGAGACAACACCAGATCCACCTAGGAATTATCTGACCACACTAGGTCCATCTTAGGGTTTCACTAACCACAAAGGGTCTCATTTGGAATTCCACTAGCCAACTAGCTCAAGAATTCCCTTTCTGGGAGCATCTTTCCTCCCTCATCAATGTCCTATCTGAGAGTATCAAGCTTAAAAATCAGTTTCCTCTTTTAGGCCTCCTCCAACTAGGCTCTAGGTTACTAGGTTGCCTCAAGATTTTTCCCTCTTATTAGGTCTCTCCTCATCTCTATTTATACCTTATCTTAGGGTGATGTCCAACCTTTCAAGAGGGAAACTTATACTAAGGTTTACCTGATCTTGAGACAAATTCACCGATAGAAAACATTCAAAAATTATTTTCTCTCAAACTACATAGGCTCTCTTAGTGCTTGAAATTTCCCCTTTCTCCTCTAAGGGCGCACTATCATATCCAAGTTCCATATCATCAAATATCCTCATGGTTTTGGCCCCACACCTTTGGGTATAAAATCCCAAGCTTGGGTTCTTAGCCCACAAGTGACCTTATGAAGCCAATTCCTCCAAAACCCTCTAGCCTAGGGTTTGGAGTATCTCCCAAGCTACAAATCTCAACAAAAATCTTATTTAGCATATTTTCCCACTGTAATTTTCATGGTTGATCATAAAAAATATTCATTAATAAAATTTTAAAAAACAAGCATTTATGTTTATCACTTATTCATACTAGGACTTTAACATGGCCCAAAGTCTGCTAAGTAAATTTAACAAAAATAAATTAAAATATTTTCAATTTACTCAAGTATTACATCTCACCCCCCTTGAGAAAAACATTGTCCTCAGTGTTTTCCTAGCCCTTAGAACAGGCTAAGATATGTCTCTTGCATAAAATTCTCATCCTCCCAGGTAACCTCTTCTGGGCTGAATTGCTTCTGCTACACTTTAACTTGAGTGATAGCTCCCTTCCGTAGAATTATTTCTCCCTGATGGAGAATACACATAGGCTCGACCAGGATTTCTTCGTCCACCTCGACCTACATCCACAATCATCATAACTGTTGTTAGTTTCCATTAATCATTAATTAAGAAACACATATAAAATCACTTGTCTTATTGTTTTACCTGTACATCCTTCTAATTAATAATATTCTTAGGATCATATATATACTTCTTTAGTAGCGAGACATGGAAGATGTTGTGTACATGTATATGACTAGGAAAATCTAATTAATAGGCTACAGACCCAATTGAGCAACTATTTAGAAAGGGCCACATAATTGGGGAGCCAATTTTGCGCAGCTTCCCCACCACAAGGTTCTATTTTTTGGTTTGACCCTTCCATACACATGATCTCCTACTTGAAACTCCCTAATCTAGGGGGTAAAAAATATGTTGAAAAATAAAAATGCTCAAAATCTTCCAAAACTAGTTCCAAATCGTATATCTCATCGTTCGGATTCCAACGATGCTTAAATCACCTCAATCTGACACCATATGTGAAATTTATCGCGTTCTGATGTTTTTGGCAAACAACTGAAAAGTCAATTAGCAGGGTTGACTAGGAAGCTGACTCGGCAGGTCCTAAAATGGCGTGGCACTGATGTCAGCATGTCATTGTGCAAATACGATGGTCAAACGAACCAATCTTGTGCTAACATGTGGCATGATCATACAGGGAAGTTGGTGAAGTTTGATTGGTTGTTATGATTCAGGTTTGGCCAAGTGAAGGGCACCATGTGGCCCTTTGAGAGAATGCCACGAGCCTCGAAAGGCATGCAATTTTTTTTATGGTTCAACCAATGCCATGCTTCTTGTTATAGAACATGGGCCACATATATTTAAATGATAATTATTTAATGGTTTTGGGGGGGGGGGGGGGGGGGGGGGGGGGTGTAGCGACGACATCGATGGGCTCACGGAAGCGACCCGGCCACCGTGGTCTTATGTTATACCACATAACCATGTGCTGAGGCGGAGGGGGCGGGGAATTAGCCCAAACCCCCGGTTCCAACATATATGTGTAACCAACGACGGAGTTAACGAGAGGGATGGGTGTGTGGCACCTTGCTCATACCTAGCCCACGACCACATGCCAACTAATACGACCAGGTGTTGGGGCCTGCAGAGTGTGTGGTCTCTCGCCCGCAACCCCGGTCGCATGGATTGCCACATGACCAGACATGAGGCAGAACTTGGGGCACGAGGGTCAGTTAGACGTCCAATAATTTGCACCAAAATGGTAGAAATGTCGTCGAACCCATGCTAGTTTTTCGCTCAGCAATGCGTGCAAGGCCAAATTTCGTTGCCATTTTTGACAGAGGGGTAATTTTGGTAGGACAATTATTAGGTAAATGAAGAAGGAGGCCTAACTTGGCCATTTTTCAGCCTTTTTTAGCCAAGGAAGAACCTACGCAGGGGTTTTTGGGTGTTTTGGACATAATGGAAACAATATTTTTATGATTTGAGCATTTTATATTGATGTAATTGAAATTTTAAGCATATAATTTAAAGGGCCAACATTGGAAGCTGGACCCAGAGATGCAGCCTGGGAGTGGTGAACTTCGTCATCAAATAATTTTTTTTGTGATGTTGCATGTTGTCTATTTTTCACGGTCAAAATCTGCAAAATTTAACTAAAATTACCAAGTTTGTATGTTTTTACAATTTCGATCCATTGCCCATAATACATAAACTAGCTTGCAAACATTTACAAGAAACCTTCATTTTTTAATTTCAAATAATTTTGGTATCTAAGCATGGTTGTTTGAAAGTTTGAAAATTTTTGCAAGTGTTTTCTTGAATGATTACAAGGTCTAAGATGAGAAGAGGAGAAGGAGTGCTTGAAGAACCAAACCCTCAAATTGGTTCAAGGAGGTTATAAAATCTACAAACTCCACCAGTCATGGCACATGAAGAAGGACAAGAGCTGATTTTTGAGGATGAGAGATATTTTAGAAAGGCTTTCTATGATATATCTGAGATGGTGAAAGTGTTGTACAATGAGAGGAAAACAAGATTGCAAGGAGAAAGTTCAAATCATCCAAAAGGTAATGGTGGTGAAGGGAGAAAACCTCCACCTCCACCTCCTCCTTCACCTCCATCTACACCTCCATCCTCACCTCCTTATTCACCTCCTTCATCTCATAAACCTACTCCTCCTCCATCTCCAAAATTACATGTTAAGTCTCCTTTGATTAAGCTTGATGTCAAGTTTGAATTTCCTATGTACAATGGGGAAATAAATGTTAAAAAGTTGGATAATTGGGTTCTTCAAATTGAATTATATTGTAGGATTCAAACTATTGATGATGATGTTACTAAGATCCGGCTTGCTTCTCTTCGTTTGTAAAGTGCAGTCCTCATCTGGTGGGAGACCAGAACTCTAGAAGATTTGAAGAAAAGTGGTAAAATTATCTATTCTTAGAATTATTTTGTAGTTGCATTAAGAGGTAAATTTTTCCCATTAGCTTATTTTCAAAAATCAATTATGGATTGGAAATTTTTTAGATAAGCTAAAGGTTAGAGTTTCCAAAGTTACACACCAGAATTTAGAAGAAGAGCTTTAATCTTGGGTGTTGATTTGTCTTCACGAGATACTCTCCTTAAATACATAGGTGGATTACATAGTTATTTGAGACTTACTATAATTATGTTTAATCCCAAAATTATATATTAAGTATGTGTTCAGGAAACTCATTTAGAATCAAGAGGCAAGAATTTTCCTCAAGAGACTAGCAAGAAACCTTCCAAATTTGGAGACAAAGGAAAGGGGGAGTTTAAAGGAAAAGGAATAAAGAATGCTACAATCAAGAAAGAGGGAGAGAAAATTACCTATAAACATTTTTCAAAATAAGGCCATGATGAAGACCATTGTTGGAAATTACATCCAGAAATGAGACCAAAGAATTTCAATAACAAGGGGAAACAAAATATTTCTTCTAAAACTCAACAAGATCTAGGATACGGTTCAGATGATGAAACCAAAATAAAAGCCATGGGAATAAAAGGTAAAGATTATAATGAAAGTATTAGTTCTTCCAATAAGCCTATTGAGTCTCAAAATGATAAATAAAGAAGTGGTCTTTTTCATATCAGGGTCATTACAACGCATACAAAAGTAGATACATTGTTTGATAGTGGATCTCAAGTCAATCTTATCTTTAAAGCAATTTTCAAGAAACTAAATCGAGAAAATAAACCTCATACTAAACCTTACCCTTTGGGTTGGGTATGTGATGATGACAAATTACAAGTGACAAGAAAGTGTAAATTCAAATTTTCCATCATTGTTAATTTTATAGATGAGGTAGAGCTTGATGTTGTACCACTTGACATATGTGGAATTGTTTTAGGGAGTTTATACTTGTATGACTGAAAATCCATATTCTATCTTTATGAGAAAAAATATCATATTTTTAAATATGGAGTTGAGTATTTATTAAATCACATCGCAAGAAGATGAACTGATCTATCATAAGTGTTGGTAAGATGAAATGGCTTGTAAATGCTAGTAAGAATTTTGTGTTGTTGAGAATTAAAGATAAAGATATTATTGAATCTGAAGCTTTCACAGGACGTGATTCTAAACTCAAGCATGAATCGGTTGAAGTTGTAAGCACTTATGACAAGATGTGTCAAGAACATTAAGGGTTTCCTCCAAAAAGAGGAATCCAACATGAGATTTACTTGCAGTAGGATGCACCACTTCCGCATGTACAAAATGTCAGTTTTGGAGAATGTAGAAATCAAGAAGAAAATTAAACAATTTCTTGACAAAGGGGTCATTAGGCCTAGCACATCTCCTTGTGCATCTCCTATTTTATTTTTTCCAAATAAATATGGTACTTGGCACATGGGTGTGTATTTTAGAGCTTTGAACAAGATCATGGTAAAGAATAATTATCCTCTTCCTCACCTTGATGATTTGATAGATCATTTAAATGAAGGTGTTTACTTCACTAAGTTATATTTGAGAAGTGGTTATCATAAGATAAGTATTGTTGAAGATGATATTTAGAAAACTACTTTCAAGACAAAACAAGGTTTGTTTGAATGGTTAGTTATTTTGTTAGGGTTTTGCAATGCACCCACAACATTCATGAGAGTTATGAATGATGTGTTGTGACCATTCCTTGATGATTTTGTCATAGCCTACTTAGATGATATTATGATTTTCAGTGTGACTCGTGAAGAGCATGTCAAGAATGTGAAACAAGTTTTAGATGTCTTGAAAAAAGAGAAGTTGTATTTGAAGATTTCTCAGTGTGAATTTGGGAGAACCTCTTTGGTTTATTTGGGTCATATTGTAGGACAGGGTGAATTGAAGATTTATCATTCAAAAGTTGAAGTCAATGTGAATTGGCCCAAACCCAATGATGTAGTAGAAGTTAGGAGCTTTTTGGGTGCAGCACAATATTGTAGAAAAATTATCGCTAAATTCTCACTCATTGCGGCACCATTACATGCTTTGACAAGTGCCAAATAGTTCTTTCAATGGGAAGGCAAGTAGAAAAAATCCTTCGACACATTGAAAGATAAAATCAATACAACACTAGTTCTATCACTTCCAATTCTGAGGCAGCCATTTGATATTCAAGCCGATGCAAGCGATTATGCTATGGGAGAAGTTTTGATGCATCATTGTAAGCTTATTTGTTATCATTTTGAAACCTTTACCAATGAAGTAATTATCTATCCATCTTATGATAAATATTTTTATGCTTTGGTACAAAGCGTGAAACATCCTAGGATGTGGTCTTACCATAATGTTATGTGGGATATTATTGAAAACTATTTTGAGGCATTTAACATTGTAATTATGTGAAGGTAAGAGAACTAGTAGGTAAATGAGTTTGCAACGACTGTTAGTACCTTCAAGCCACCCCCAGAGACAAAATTGAAGCATGAAGTAGAGATAAGCTATATGCCTTCTATCCCTGACAATGTCAAATATTGGAAAATATTTTAAGACAATCAGAAACTAAGGAGGTTTTTGGAGATAACACATGAATTTTTAGCCATCAATATAGATCATGAGAACCAAGATCCTGAAATAGATCAACAGAAAATGGAACCAAAAGGAGAGGATTCATGCTTCCTGAATCAAGTTGGAGGCCATAAGGTGATACAACTAAAGAAAAATTTCATTCCAAAAGGGCTAGTATTGTTGGACCAGATCTTCGATCATAATGATGTATCCACCAAGCCCACTTTCTAGCCGATGACCAAAAATGTGGAAGAGAAAAACCTTGGCACATAATCAGCTCCTTAAAACATCAAGCTAGCCAAATCCTTAGAGACATCATGCAAAGAAAAGTATGTAAACTTGTTTGACTAATTTAAATATGTATTCACATGGAGTTATGAATATTTGAGGACATATGAAGCTTCTATAATATAACATAGAATACCTTTGAATAAAGGTTCCAATCCAATTGGGTAGAAACTAAGAAGATTCAATGATCCCATTCAGCTTCCAACAATAGAGAAAGAGATTTGGAAGTTGTTGGATGGAAAAATAATTGTCCATGTTCGGAAAAGAATGGAGATATAAAGCTATCTGTAGAATTTAGGAACCTGAATAGATGTTCATTGAAAGACAATTACCCACTACCAAAGACAGATCATTTATTGAAAAAATTAGTTGGTGCATCTCAAATATCCATGATGGATGGATTTTCTAGGTACAATAAGATAGCCTTGAAGACAATAAGGAAAAAAAAAACATTCACCACGCCGTGGGGAATGTTTATGTATGATAAGATGTCATTTGGGATAATGAATGTTGGAGCCACTTTTCAAAGAGCCATGGATATTGATTTTTTGGGAGAAAGGGAAAATTTGTTATTTATCTACCTATATGACATGACAATGTTCTATAAATCTAACAAGGAACATTTGGAACATTTGAAGCAAGTACTTCTAAAGTGCAGAAAATTTGGTTTGTATCTGAATCCGAAGAAGTCATTATTCACCCTGGAGGAAGGAAAATTGTTGGGGCACATAGTATCCAAAGAGGGTGTGAATATTGACCTGGAGAGGGTAGAATCCATATCAGGAATAAGCTTACCCAGAAAAAAAAAGGATGTTTAGTCTTTCTTGAGGAAGATAAATAGGCTACGCATGTTCGTTCCAAATTCTGCAAAACTCCTCAAGCACTTGACAGGAATGCTCAAGAAGGATAATGATGTGAAATGGACACACAAATCCATAACATAATTTTAGAATATAAAAAAGGCTATCACAGAAGCTCCATTCCTATTAAGTCCAGACTTCTCAAAGGACTTTCAAATATTCTCTTTTGCATCTAAGAATACAATAGTTGGCATGCTCTTACAGAAAAATCAGGAAGGTTATGAGTAGCCATAACCTTTTTCCTTCATGCATTGAGAGATGCAGAATTTAAGTACATCATCTTAGAAAAATAGGCATATGTGTTGAGATTGCAACAAGATGATGAGCTTAGTGGAAAGAAGTTGCCTTCACTAAGTGGGCCCGCAAGCTATTTTTGGCGCAAAGTCTATTTTTGGACATGTCGATCATATTCTATGAGTTGCAGGATGCTATTTGTGGATGGTTGGTCAAGTTGGAAAAATAGATGGACTTCTATTTTTAGACATATTGGGCGGAATCTATTTTTACATTTCCAGTCTAAAAATAGATATGTCGAATATTATTAGCTCTTAATAATATTTGGACTATAAACATTATCTTATTCTCTTGGAGCACTTCAGTTAAGTGCACAGATGTGGCACAGGAGCTGACAGAAGGAATTACGCTATTCCTAGGGGTTAAGTGGAGCTATTTCATGGAGACTTCAGTTAGAACTCATGTGAGAGAGTTTGGTGGAGTTGATTGAGGAAGTTAATGGAGTTGTGTTCAGTTTAACTAATCTAAACATAGTTGAGCTAGTTGTATCTAGTCTAACTGATTGATACACTAGTGAGAGTGGTATGAATTAATTATTAATTAATTCACTAATTATAAACTCATTAATCAACTAAAGAATACATCAGTTAACTTCAGTGCATGGACAGTTTCAGTGGAGACCAGTGAAGAGATAGGTGAAAGAGAAGTGTGACTATCAGTTGTGACTATATTGTTGCATGATTTGCAACAACCAGTGATTGGAGATGCCAATGAGGATTGTGCAATACAAGCCAGGTGGTTCGAAGTTAATTAAGAGCCATTCTTCAGCAGTGATTGCGCAATAGAGGCAGGCTAGCAGGTGGCAGAGATTGGAGCATGTGTTTTGCTAGATCAGACCTGATTAGTGTGTAGCAATTGGAGATTGTACTGAGAGCTTGTGAGGAGCTTTGTATGATGATTGTTACATGATATCTATGACATATAATATACAGATAGTTGGGGGTTTTCAGCTTTAAGCTTTCCCATAAAATACTGTGTTCATATGTGTGATTGTTTATGGTTTTAATGTGCGCATGCGATTGTTTTTATTTCCGCAATTAATGATCAATGGTAGAAGAGATTTTGTATTGTGCATGAAGTTAAAATAGTGTGTGATCAAGAGAATCTCGGTGGATAACATTTCAGTTATAAAATTTCTACAATATGTTATGGTGAAGGATTTCAAATCTTCCAAAGAGTATGTGCTACACTCAAAAGTAACAACATATGTACCATTAACAAAAGTAAAATAAATCTTCATCCAAACTGACAATAATAGCAGGTGAGGAAAGTGGATTTCCAATATTTAGGAATATGACATGGAGATAAAACCTACAAAGCTTGTGAAATGTAAAGGAATAGCAAAGATGTTTACTGAGGTCAACCGTGTGGCATTGGGAATGTGAAAAATTGGATCTATGTATACTACTTTGGAAGAGGGGAATTGAAAAATATCAAACCTAAGAGATCATTTAATATTTTCACCATGGAATTTGTGGGGGTCATCAAGCATGGAAATCCATAGCATATAAAATTTTGAGAGCTCGGTAATATTGGCCTTCATTATTCAAGGATACTAATGTTAATGTCATATCATTCCTAGAATGTCAATTGTTCATAGGAAAACAGAAGTTGAAGTCTCTACCATTGAAGCCCATTGAATTCCAAGCTCCATTCCAACAATGGGGATTATATTTCATTAAATAAATACATCCAAACTCTAGTGTTCAACATAGATACATTCTCACAGCCACCGAATACTTCAAAAATGGGGTGGAAGCAATTCCAACACAAAAGTTTGATGATAATGTAAACACAACATTTTTGGAAAACCACATTCTCTTAAGATTTTCATTTCCATGTGTTAGCCACCTATGAAATTTTTGTCAAGCAAACAAGTGGCTAAATTGTTTTATGAGTCTTCAAGAGATACATTTCCCACAAAAATCTCTCATCCTTGAAGCCTCTGTGTATCCATTACCTTTGAGAAGACTCTCACTACCGTTTTATAAGTCAATAAGCCTCTTTGTTGTGAAGAAGAATACCCAAAGGCCTTTCTCCTTATTTCATCCTCTCATAGCCTCTGTTTTCCTCTCCTTTTCCCTCCCTTTATTCCTCTAAATCATCCCAAATCCCTCCTAAGCCTCACAAACACCCTTTGTTTGGCCAAATAACCCCTTTTCCCCTCTATCGTTATCCCTTTTCAGCTTCAAATTGCACTAAAAACAAGCCAAAAACCCATATTCTTCACTATCGGGCTTAGCCCCCTTCGGCCAGCCCCCTCAACCAATTCTCAACACGACCCGGGCGCTGAAACCAGGCGCTAGCCCGTAGCGCACTTATCAGATCAATGCTCGGGTGCAATACCCGCCGTCGATCTATACAGATCTGACAGTTTTCACGAAGTCTCATCGCGACCGTGGCCCATCCCGTTCACCACTCTGATCGCGTATCCACCGTCCATTTGATTCGCAAATCAACGGCCCGCAAACCATCTGCCCCGGTGGTCCCCGCGTCAATCACTGTTCAAAACCGGTAGTTTTCATCGCACCACTTTTGGAAGGCGGGATGTATTTTTCGTTCGGCAGTGATGCCATTCACCGGACGACACGCGGCTTTGAGCAATTTTGAAAAACCTCCCTCATCGCGCATTAAAGTTCGAATGAGGAGTGAGCGCGATATGCACGTACGCCATCCGATCTGAGGCTGGCCATCCGACGGTAATCGCGCCCCAAAGATGCTCGGATGATAACCAAGGGAAACAGGGCCCCTGGCCCAACATCAGTCGCCCCCGATGCACTTGCAGCCATTGATCTCCTCCTAAGATCGGACGGTCCAGGTTTGATCGCCCCCGCCATTGACCAGGTCCCACCACCTGAGCTCCACGTCACCCGCTTTCGTGGCATTTTTCCCATTTCTTTTGTATTTCGCCCAATTTTCAAAACCCTTCCATCGTTCATTTCCCGTCATCGATCATCGCCCCCATGCACGATCAAACGACCCTCGTGCATTGCTCCACTAAGCCTCCATCTGTCTAGTCTTCCACCATTTTTGCATTTTCTGGTCTGTTTTCACCGTTCCACTGCATTTTTCACCATTCCTCCACAGTTTCTTCACCATTCCGCAGGCCTTAAAAGCATCCATCCCCCTCCAGCATGGATTTCTTAACAATTTTGTGTGTTTTGCAGGGTACGGGCGGTAAACGACCGCCACGGTTCACAGTCACTGTTGCAGTGGCACAGAACTCAGGGAAAACCATTTTCAAGGATTGAAATTATAAAGGAGAGCCTGGGAAGGTGTTATGACATGATTTTCATTAAAGGAACAGATTTAAACTCTGTAAAACCTTTCCAGAGCCATTAAAGCTCAAGTTGCACAGACAGGGACAGTGATGGAGCGGCGAAGAATATCAATGAAAGATCATAGAATGTGAGGCCGGTAAACGAAGATTTTTTAGCCTTAATTTAGTAATTGAAAGGAAAAATGCACCAGGTTGAAGACTTCATGATTATATCAGAGGGCCTAATAAAGTCTAACGCAGAAAACAATATATCAGTGTCACCATCAGCAGATCGTTCCTTCTCATGAAAGGACAGGGTGCCCATACTGCTGCATTCTACCGTGTTCCAGAGAAGATCTCTGCCCTGACAACAGTCCTGGTGCTACCAAAAGCATTGAGTACACGGTATGGCAGACCCTAGAAACATTGTTACACATTTTTGTTTATTTCACCAGAGTACCACAAGTACTGCAGTCGAGGATACATCAAAGACATACCTGGAGTAAATTTCAACCTTTCAAAGACCACTCTTTCACCCAAAGAGTACAGAAGTTCGATGCATAAACATTAAAACAAAATGGGTTTCGACCCACTGCTCCTACTCTGTTTAATGTTTCATTTAGTGTTTCATATACCTCCTCAACCTCTCTTTCTGATATAAAAACTCATGAGAAACATTGTAAAAGGTTGTTGATCGGATATCTGTGAATTGTAAGCTGTTTCTCTTGAGACATGTTCTCTGTGTAAAGTTGTAAGATAGGCTAAGGAAGATGTTTTCAGACTGAATACCAGTTGTTGGTAATGTTGTACATGACTGGTGTTTCTCTTTAATATGACAAGCACATTTCTTTGGATCCTAATTTAAAGCAGTGGTGATGTTTTTCTATCTTTGTCCTTGTTTTCCTTTGTAGCTCATCATATTTCATTTCTTCTGGCATGCATCAGAAATCTGGCATAGGATTTACCCTTGTTAGGTACCCTATGTTTCTGCTCTCCCTGCCTTCAATGTTTTCTGCTGTATGTTTTATCTGAGGATTTATTTCATGCTAATTTAACTAGTGTAGTGGCTCATATATACTGCTAGTTGATGTATGAATTAATGAATCTGTTCTTAGATGTTCTTGATAAGGTTTTAACTGAATGAATTGAGATACTGGAAGTTTAGAACTCTGTCTTTGCCTTTCTAGGATCCTTTCAATTAATTGAACCTTTCTAAGTTCCCTTAAGCTGGATACCAAAGCATTGAGAGTTCAAAGTCTCTCTCTGATCTTTAGTTTTCACCTTTGTGTTTAAATCTTTAATGTTTCTTTGTCTGAAGAGTTAACCTTTTAGGTTTTGGATCAGAGGTTGTCCAATGGCATGTCCGGTCCCTGGATTTGATTCTTGAAGGGTCACCTTGGTGGTTTCCTTGCCTTTCACCTTCTTTCTTGCCATTTCATGCCACACTATCATCTTTAAGATCCAATGCTTTAGATGACTAGCCCAACTGAAAGCCTGCATATTGAATAGCAAGTAAACCCTTTCCTGACTCCATTGCCCAATGGTCTCGGGTGTTCTTTGAAATAATCTCTCCTTTTCCTAAAACCTTCTTTGCACATCCTTGCCTCATTATTGAACCCTTCCTTTCCGATTCCCAACAACCAATCAAACAAACCCGTGCCTATAACTAGCCTAATATCTTAACACAGAGCTTAAAAGACATAAAACCTTTGTTTATATAGAGAGATCCCTCTCTGGACCTAGGAGGGCTAGATCCTAAGGTTTGAAGTGGTTTTGATGTTGTCTCATCTTTTGGTATTTCCAATCTTGCCAAAACATGGGAACCCCAACATAATGGCGACTCCGCTGAGGAACTTTCTGAGTATTTTCCGTCTTACTACATCACAAGAGCCTCAAGAAGCCAACAATCTCTGGTTAGGTTGGCAGTGAAACACTTCCATTTTCAATTCACTTTATGCACCATTTGTTGTGTTTCTCCCACACTCTTAGACAGAGTATGGAAAGGGCCAGATAGCCTCCAGGTCTCACTCTCTTTCAGAGGTGACATACCTGGTAAAAGCCCTCCCAATCCATATCTGGTTAGAGTTTGTTGTGTTTAAGGAGATCCTTGAAAAGGGAAATTACATAAGCACTGTGGTGGACAGTGTACCTCCTATAAAACATCCTAAACCCTCCACTTGGAGACTCCATAGTTCCTTAAAAATCAAAGACTCCACTAGTGACCAGTAGGCCTGCTGATCATCTTGGTTCACATAAGACTCCACTGGGAGACCAGAGTCCTCAAGAACATCAGCCATAACAGAAGTAACAAGTAGGGTTAATCTGCTTTGTTGGAAAATATCATTCTGGCTTCAAGAACCATTCACACAAGAGCTTACCCTGACCCAAAACCACCTGAAATAGTTGACAACCCCGAGAGAATTCTCAGGAAATCTCCTACACCTAAAATACCAACTATTTCCAGCTGTATCCATAGAGCTAACTCTGCACCAGAAGACTCCACAGCTCTATCAGACATTCTTTTTGACCTAGACTCTCAAAACATTTTACCTAGAATTAGGTCATTCAACGCTCTAGACCAGCTAGACCTTGAGTCTCCTGATTCACCACCTCAAAGGGGTAAACACATCAGGGACAGAGAGACCCCTCCATCTACACCTCCTGATATTCAATCCATTCAAAACTTGGGGCTCTACCACCCTAGATCTGCTCAGTTGACTTCTGCTGGTCCTAGTATCCCTGTCATCCATATACCAGCTACTCAAGCCAACCCTTTACCTCCTCAGAACATCATCATGGTAGCCTGGTATGCACCTCTGGTGTTACCTCAGCCTCTAGTACCCTTACCCAATGATTACCAATCAAAGATCCCAAACTTCACTGCAAAATATTCTACCACAGCTCAGCACCATGTAGACAGGATGGAAGATTCTTTTGACTACATGGAGATAGATGATGATACATTCAAAATGAGAATCTTTGCCCAGAGCTTAGGAGGTGATCTGAAGAAATGGTTTAAGGGCCTACCTCCTAATAGCATCCAAGATCTACCCTCCTTATACCAGAACTTCATAAACAAATGGGAAGTTAAGGCCAACCCTCTCCAAATCTTAGCAGAATACAAGAACCTGAAAAGAAACGCAGGAGAGAGTGTCCATGACTACTCCACAAGGTTTAACAACGTTTTTAATGCTCTTCCTCCACATATGAAACCTCCCCAAGGGATGGCTTTAGTGAAATACCTTGAAGGCTTTGATGCTGACATGGCCTACCAGCTTAGGGAGAGAGATTACAAAACACTGGAAGATATGCAAAGGGGGGCAGTGAGTGCAGAGGCTAACCTGATTGAGAAGAAAGCAAGAATGAGGGCTGAGAAAAGGGTAACATATAGAGATGATACTGTAGCTTCCACATCTGACCCCAATTACGATCGTCTATCTAAAAACATGGAAAAGCTACAGCAAATGATGGAAAAAATGGTTGTCACTGTTAGTAATCAGAACAAAAACCAAAATCATAACCAGAACCCGAACTTTAGGAGGAATAATGCCACTCCCAACATAAAAAGAGACTCAGATCAGCAAGTTATTCCCCCATTTCAAGAGAACTTTCTCGATGAAGATGAGGGAATCATAGAAGAGTCTAAGGGGACCACAATAAATATGTTTGAAATTGAAAATTCAATCCACAACTGTTCCACAGAAGAAGATCAACCCTCACCCTCATATTGGGATGAGGAAATATTAGAATCTGAGGATTACAGGCTTGGATTTGAAAATGCCATCATGCATGTCAGAGAACAGTATGAACTTATAAGCAAAAAGAGCCCAGACACTTCCAAAACAAAGGCTTCTGAGGTTACTATTAAGAAAATGCCTGAGAAAACTTCTAAAGTAACTGCTGAAAGTAACAAATCAGCATCTGAAAGTTCTGGGAAGAACAAAGAAAAAGACAACCAAAACACTGATAAACAAAGTCAACCAACTAGCAGCACTAGCACTGCAGTTAGTGCTCCTGATAAAACAGTCCCTAACACTGTACATAGTGAGAATCAGCCCACTGATTCAACCACTAAGGTAGTGGCTAACAAAACAGAGTCGAGTATCACAAAGAATCAATCTATCTTCAATTTGGAGAATGAGATTGCTAAAATTAAAATATCTGTCCCACTCTCTGAGTTGGCCACTCAAGATGTATATAAAGGCCAAATTCTGAAAGCATTAAATCTGGGGGAAAACAGTGACACTGTAAATCTGAGCGATGATCAACCAACCCTTCTGTTTGGTCCAAAGATAGAAGGGAAGTTTCAGGAAGGGGTAATACCTCCTTTTTATATCAGTCTCAATATCCATGACAAGATCCTCCACAATGCAATGCATGACTCTGGGGCCTCACACAACTTAATGCCTAAGGTTGTTATGGAGAGGTTAGGTCTCGAGATAACCCATCCTTATAAATATTTATATTCATTTGACTCGAGCAGGGTAAAGTGTCTTGGCCTAATCAAGGACCTATGTGTGAACTTAACCCAGATTCCAGCCAAATGTATGGTTATGGATGTTGTAGTGGCAGATGTGCCACCTAAGTATGGCATGTTACTATCAAGGTCATGGGGAGCCAAGCTGCAAGGTACAATGCAGATGGATGGGGCATATGCCACAATCCCTGTCTTTAGCCAGCTTAGGAGACTGTATAGAGAGGCACAAATGAAATTCCTGGTCAGCAGCCCTGAAAGGCTTGAAAATTCCCCTTTGTACTCTGTACACACAGATCTGGACTCCTTTATCCTTTGCAATGATGAATCCTTAGAAGAGCCAGAGCTGGAAAGCAGAGATATGAGCAATAGGGAAGAGCCCATAAATTTTAACATAATAACCACCCTAGACTCAGAAGAAAATGAGGTTGAGACCTGTGGACAGTGCACTAAAAACAAAACTCCGAGTCAACAAGAAATAGAATGTGAACAACTGGCTAGTCACTCCTCACAAACTCATACACCACACGAAGAATGAAACCATCCTCAGCCCAAGAATGAACCTTTATGGGAAATGAATTTCGATGGGTCATGCACCAAGAAAACCACAGGGGCAGGAGTGTGGTTGCATAACACGGAGACTGACGATGCTAAGAGTCATGCCTTCAACCTGAACTTCAAATGTACAAATAATATCACAGAGTATGAGGCTCCCATCCTAGGCCTAAATCTGTTGAAAAAGTTAGGAGCCCGTAGGATAGCTGTTCAAGGAGACTCTGAATTAATCATCAAACAAGTGAATGGTGAATACACAGCGAAACACCCTAGGCTGAGAGCGTACAGGAATGATGCTATGGATTTATTAAAGACCTTTGTGGAATATGAACTAGTGTTTATTCCTAGGAGTTGGAATGTCATTGCAAATGGACTGGCTTGTATAGCTAGTTCATACCACAAGCCTCCCAGTGATCAAAAAATCATCATTCAGACGAAGTTCAGACCTGCAGTACCGGATAATGAGAAATATTGGCAGGTTTTTGAAGTAGATAAGCAGATTGAGGATTTCCTAATAGGCAGGAATGAGTTTGAATTTTCTGATTCAGAATCTAAGTCCAATGATAACTGCCTAAGTGAAGAACCCTCAGACGAGGGAGAACCACCCTGTAACATAGAAATAAACACTTTTAACGAATAGATTGGAAATCCAACCGAAGAATGTAAAAACGCAGATAATGAGGAAATAGAGGTGCTACAGGCAAAAGATAAGAACATACCCCGAGGCCTGGCACCTTTAGAAGATCTTTTCGATTTCGATGATGTAGCAAAAAAACCCACTATTGAACATTTAGACTCTGATGTTGAGGAATGCAACATAGGCACAGAAGATAAGCCCAAAATGATTAAATTGGCTAAGTCCTTATCCGCAGACATGAAAAAGAAATAAATTGACTTATTCAAGGAATTCATTGATGTGTTTTCCTGGAGTTACGAGGACTTGAAGGCCTATGACAAAAACATCATACAACACAAGATACCTTTGAAAGAAAATCAGAAACCCTTCAGACAGAAACTTCGCAGGATAAACCAAAAACAATTACCTGCAGTGGAAAGGGAAATAAAGAAGATGTACGAAGCAGGAATAATAGTTCCTTTAAGGTTCTCTGATTGGGTCTCAAACCTTGTAGCTGTGAGAAAGAAAATAGGTGAGATTTCAGGAACCTTAACAGAGCCTCACTTAAGGACAATTACCCCTTACCAAAGATGGAACATATCCTGCAAAGGTAGTTGGCTCAAGGCGGATCTCCCTGTTAGATGGTTTTTTAGGTTACGACCAAGTGTTAGTAATCCTAGAAGACCAACTCAAGACAGCTTTCACCACTCCATGGGGCACTTTTATGTATGTAAAAATTCCCTTTGGAATGATGAACGCTGGTGCAACCTTCCAACGAGCGATGGACATAGCTTTTTCGGATGAAATAGGTCACTTAATTGTCATCAATATGGATGACATAACAGTCTATTCCAAGACTTATGAAGAACAGCTAAAACATCTGAGAAGAGTATTTGAAAAATGTAGAAGGTTCGGTCTGTCATTGAATCCTAAAAAGACTGTATTTGGGCTGCAAGAAGGTAAGCTTCTCGGCCACATTATATCTGAGAAGGGAATTAGGATAGACCCACAAAGAGTTGAGGGAATACTACAAATCACACACCCGAGGAACATTAAAGAGCTACAGTCCTTCATTGGGAAAATTAACTTCTTAATGAGGTTTATTCCCAACTTAGCTGAGCACCTCAGGAATATGACTAACATGATGAAGAAATGTATAGGGGTTAAATGGACTGTTGAGGCCAAAAAATATTTTGAATCGGTTAAACTTGCACTCACCAGGGCTCCTATCCTAATCAACCCAGATTTCTCAAAAGATTTCTTGATCTTTTCATTTGCCTCCGAGCATACAGTGGCTACAGTTTTGCTGTAGAAAAATCCAGAGGGAGTGGAACAGCCCATTTCTTTCTTCAGCAAAGCTCTAAGGCATGCACCCTTGAAATATAACATAATGGAAAAACAGGCCTATGCCCTGGTAAAGGCCTTGAAAGACTTTAGGGTGTACATACTGCATTCTCACATCAAAGCCTACGTGCCAAACATAGTGGTTAAATACATTCTATCCCAAGACCCATATGGGAAGAGGAGAAAATGGATTGCTGTAATCTTAGAGTATGACCTTGAGATAAAACCCACCAAACTGATCAAAGGTTAGGGCTTAGCTCAACTAATGGCTGAATCAAATTTACAAGCCCTTGACATAAACATGATAGATGCCTCGGATGAGCAGGAAGGATTGCCTGATCCCAATGTTGAGAATCAATTCCAAACTCTCCTTGGTATTCTGACATCCTGTATGTGCTCATGAACCTCAATGCCCCTTCTGAACTACCAAAAAATAAGGCCATATTCCTAAAGCTAAAAGCCAAAAAATATTGCATACTGAATGAATGTTTATACTGGAAAAATACAAATGGCCTATTTCTTAAATGTTTGCCTGAAACTGAAGCAGAGAGGATAAAACAGGAGTTCCATGCAGGAGAGTGTGGAGGCCACCTAAACTGGAAAGCCACTGCGAACAAAATACTCAGAGCTAGCTATTATTGGCCCACACTTTTTAATGACATCCATAAAATGATAATTGTCTGCCATAAATGCCATATTTTTGAAGGTAAAAGAAAGCTCCTCCCTCTACCTTTACAACCCATCACTGTTGAAGGTCCCTTTATGCAATGGGGCCTAGATTTCATAGGAGAAATACACCCTGCTTCTTCTGCACAACACAAGTGGATCCTGACAGCCAAATACTACTTCACAAAGTGGATAGAGGCCATACCTTATAGGAATGCCACAGATTCTGTTATCATTAGGTTCCTAGAAGACCACATCCTCTCTCGGTTTGGCTGCCCAAGAAAAATAGTCACTGATAATGCTGCTGCTTTTGGATCCAAGAAAATGATTGATTTTTGTCACAGGTATCAAATAGCACTCAGTCATTCAACTGCTTATTATCCAAAAGGTAATGGGTTAGCTGAATCATCAAACAAAAGCTTGGTGACCATAATCAAGAAATTGCTCGAAGAGAATAAGAAGTCATGGCATAACAGGTTAGTGCATGCTTTGTGGGCTGACAGGCTTACAACAAAGAAATACATTGGCATGTCACCATATCAGCTTGTCTATGAAACATAAGCAGTGTTTCCTACCATCCTTGGAGTACCAGTGATTAAAATTTTCCAAGAGATTGAAACAGAAGAAGACAACATGGTTAGGAGGATAAACCAAACAACTCATATCCAGCAAACAAGGGAAGAGGTCTATAACAGAGCTCTAAAGGTTAAGGAAAATATAAAGAAGTTATTTGATAAAATAACAAAGGCCTGTGACTTCAAAATTGGAGATAAAGTTATAAAGTGGGATTCCAGGAGGGAGGACAAAGGAAAACACGATAAATTTGACAGTTTGTGGCAGGGTCCATATATCATCCAGGCCACTTTTGGTCCGAATGCCTTTTTTCTGCAAGATCTGGATGGTACAGATTTGTTTGGGGGTCCTGTCAATGGCAGGATGCTCAAACACTACTACTGCTGAGTTCTGATTTCCAGTTTCCATTTCTATTGTAAATACCATTACTATGTTATGTTTTCAAGAAATGAGAAAATGTTTCAAAAAAGAGAGAAGAGAGGTTCAAACATGCTCAAAACATGAACCTACGAAAGAAGAGAGATTGGCTCCAACATGACCAAAACCTGAGCCAAAGGAAGTAAAGACAGCTGGTCCTAACATTCCCAAAATCTGGACCAGCAAAGAAGAAAGAATAATCAGCTCTAACAAGCCCAAAATCAGAGCTGAAAAAAAGAAAGAAAGAAGGTGACTCTAACAAGCTCAAAACTTGAGTCACAAAGAAAGGAGGAATGCTTCGAAGTTTCAGATTTCAAGCCTTCGAGATTTTGTTTTCAAATTTCTATAATTTCAGTCCATGTGCAACTGTCTTTATGCCTTGGATCCACAACAAACTAGACTGTCTAATCCTAGTTTGACTGTTTTTAAATTTTTGTTGTAGAATGTAGAGAAGAAATCAGCTTGACAGTTTAATCCCAGCAGATATTAGATTAGGTAGAGAAACATGTGAGGCCAACAGTTTAATCTGGTCTCATGGAGCAATAAGGGTAGAAATAGAATAGGTTTATTTTCCTATTTGTTAAAAAATTGATGATGTAAAGGGTCTGCTAGTTCAAATGCACCTTGAAGAAAAAATGCTAGGATTGTAGGATGGGTAGGTAGATGGTTTGGGAATGTTGCTGCTAATTTATTATGTTTGTAATAGCTGGAATCAAGGAAGAAAGATGGCTCAAAGATTAGGCATCTGGCCTATTCCAAAGATTTATTTTCTGAATTCTTGACTCCTTCAAGAAGAAGCCATCCCCATGTGGAGCCACTGTTAGCCACCTATGAAATTTTTGTCAAGCAAACAGGTGGCTAGATTGTTTTATGAGTCTTCAAGAGATACATTTCCCACGAAAATCTCTCATCCTTGAAGCCTCTGTGTATCCATTGCCTTTAAGAAGACTCTCACTACCGTTTTATAAGTCAATAAGCCTCTCTGTTGTGAAGAAGAATACCCAAAGGCCTTTCTCCTTATTTCATCCTCTCATAGCCTCTGTTTTCCTCTCCTTTTCCCTCCCTTTATTCCTCTAAATCATCCCAAATCCCTCCTAAGCCTCACAAACACCCTTTGTTTTGCTAAAGAACCCCTTTTCCCCTTTATCGTTATCCCTTTTCAACTTCAAATTGCACTAAAAACAAGACAAAAACCCATATTCTTCACTATCGGGCTTAGCCCCCTTCGGCTAGCCCCCTCAACCAATTCTCCACACGACCCGGGCGCTGAAACCAGGCACTAGCCCATAGCG
Source organism: Pinus albicaulis (assembly GCA_034641835.2). NCBI lineage: Eukaryota > Viridiplantae > Streptophyta > Pinopsida > Pinales > Pinaceae > Pinus > Pinus albicaulis. The sequence continues at coordinate 959,305,984 of CM076574.1, forward strand.
CGCTTATCAGATCAATGGTCGGGTGCAATACCCACCGTTGATCTGTACAGATCCGACGGTTTTCGTGAAGTCTAATCACGATTGTGGCCCATCCCATTCACCACTCCGATCGCGTATCCACCGTCCATTTGATCCGCAAATCAACGGCCCGCAAACCATCTACCCCGGTGGTCCCCACGTCAATCACTGTTCAAAACCGATAGTTTTCATCACACTGCTTTAGGAAGGCGGGCTGTATTTTTCGTTCAGCAGTGATGCCATTCACCGACTGACACGTGGCTTTGAGCACTTTTGAAAAACCGCCCTCATCGCGCATTAAAGTTTGGATGAGGAGTGAGCGCGATATGCACGTACGCCGTCCAATCTGAGGTTGGCCATTCGATGGTAATCGCGCCCCAAAGATGCTCGGGTGATAACCAAGGGAAACAAGGCCCCTGGCCCGCCATCAGTTGCCCCCGATGCACTTGCAGCCGTTGATCTCCTCCTGAGATCGGACGGTCCAGGTTTGATCGCCCCCGCCATTGACCAGGTCCCACCACTTGAGCTCCACGTCACCCACTTTCGTGGCATTTTTTCCATTTATTTTGTATTTCGCCCGATTTTCAAAACCCTTCCATTGTTCATTTCCTGCTGTCGATCATCGCCCCCATGCACGATCAAACGGCCCCCGTGCATTGCTCCACTAAGCCTCCATCTGTCTAGTCTTCCACCATTTTTGCATTGTCTGGTCTTTTTTCACCGTTCCACTGCATTTTTCACCATTCCTCCACAGTTATGTCACCATTCCGCAGGCCTTCAAAGCATCCATCCCCCTCCAGCATGGATTTCTTAACAATTTTGTGTGTTTTGCAGGGTACGGGCGGTAAACGACTGCCACGGTTCACAGTCACTGTTGCAGTGGCACACAACGCAGGGAAAAATATTTTCAAGGATTGAAATTATAAAGGAGAGCCTGGGAAGGTGTTATGACATGATTTTCATTAAAGGAATAGAGTTAAACTCTGTAAAACCTTTCCAGAGCCATTAAAGCTCAAGTTTCACAGGCAGGGGCAGTGATGGAGCGGCGAAGAATATCAGTGAAAGATCAGAGAATGTGAGGCCGGTAAATGAAGATTTTTGAGCCTTAATTTAGTAATTGAAAGGACAAATGCACCAGGTTGAAGACTTCATGGTTATAGAAGAGGGCCTAATAAAGTCTAACGCAGAAAACAATATATCAGTGTCACCATCAGCAGATCGTTCCTTCTCATGAAAGGACAGGGTGCCCATACTGCTGCATTCTACCGTGTTCCAGAGAAGATCTCTGCCCTGACAACAGTCCTGGTGCTACCAGAAGAATTGAGTACACGGTATGGCAGACCCTAGAAACATTGTTACACCTTTTTTTTTATTTCACCGGAGTACCACAAGTACTGCAGTCGAGGATACATCAAAGACATTCCTGGAGTAAATTTCAGCTTGTCAAAGACCACTCTTTCACCCAAAGAGTACAGAAGTTCGATGCATAGACATTAAAACAAAATGGGTTTCGGCCCACTGCTCCTACTCTGTTTAATGTTTCATTTAGTGTTTCATCTACCTCCTCAACCTCTCTTTCTGATATAAAAACTCATGAGAAACATTGTAAAAGGTTTTTGATCGGATATCTGTGAATTGTAAGCTGTTTCTCTTGAGACATGTTCTCTGTGTAAAGTTGTAAGATAGGCTAAGGAAGATGTTTTCAGACTGAATACCAGCTGTTGGTAATGTTGTACATGACTGGTGTTGCTCTTTAATATGACAAGCAAATTTCTTTGGATCCTGATTTAAAGCAGCGGTGATGTTTTTCTATCTTTTTCCTTGTTTTCCTTTGTAGCTCATCATATTTCATTTCTTCTGGCATGCATCAGAAATATGGCATAGGATTTACCCTTGTTAGGTACCCTATGTTTCTACTCCCCCTGCCTTCAATGTTTTCTGCTATATGTGTTATATGAGGATTTATTTCAAGCTAATTTAACCAGTGTAGTGGCTCATATATACTGCTAGCTGATGTATGAATTAATGAATCTATTCTTAGATGTTCTTGATAAGGTTTTAATTGAATGAATTGAGATAATGGGAGTTTAGAACTCTGTCTTTGCCTTTCTAGGATCCTTTCAATTAATTGAACCTTTCTAAGTTCCCTTAAGCTGGATACCAAAGAAATTAGAGTTCAAAGTCTCTCTCTGATCTTAGGTTTTCACCTTTGTGTTTAAATCTTTAATGTTTCTTTGTCTGAAGAGTTAACCTTTTAGGTTTCGGATCACAGGTTGTCCAATGGCATGTCCTGTCCCTGGATTTGATTCCTGAAGGGTCACCTTGGTGGTTTCCTTGCCTTTCACCTTCTTTCTTGCCATTTCATGCCACACTATCATCTTTAAGATCATGCTTTAGATGACTAGCCCAACTGAAAGCCTGCATATTGAATAGCAAGTAAACCCTTTCCTGACTCCATTGCCCAATGGTCTCGGGTGTTCTTTGAAATCATCTCTCCTTTGCCTAAAACCTTCTTTGCACATCCTTGCCTTATTATTGAACCCTTCCTTTCCGATTCCCAACAACCAAACAAACAACCAATCAAACAAACCCGTGCCTATAACTAGCCTAATATCTTAACACAGAGCTTAAAAGACATAAAACATTTGTTTATATAGAGAGATCCCTCTCTGGACCTAGGAGGGCTAGATCCTAAGGTTTGAAGTGGTTCTGATGTTGTCTCATCTTTTTGTATTGCCAATCTTGCCAAAACATGGGAACCCCAACATAATGGCGACTCCGCTGAGGAACTTTCTGAGTATTTTCCGTCTTACTACATCACAAGAGCCTCAGGAAGCCAACAATCTCTGGTTAGGTTGGAAGTGAAACACTTCCATTTGCAATTCACTTTATGCAATTCACTTCAAATTTGAATTGCCTATGTTTAACGGTGAAGTCAATGCAGATAAAATTGAAAATTGGATAAGACAGTTGGAAGTTTACTTAAGGATACAAAACCTTCATGAAGACGACACCAAGATTTAGTTAGCCTCGTTAAGGATGGAAGGAGCAGCATTGGTATGGTGGGAAGCCAAGACCAAGGATGAAATTGAAAAACATGGTAAGATCAATTTATCATGGGCTGAATTTATTTCCGCAATTAAGCAACAATTTCATCCATTAGCTCATTTACAAAAGGCTATCATGAATTGGAAAAGTTTTAGACAACTTAAAGGACAAAGTGTTCAAGATTACACTCAAGAGTTTAGAAGAAGGGCTTTACTACTTGGAATTGATTTGCATAGTCAAGATACCTTGCTGAAATATATAGGTGGTTTACACAATTACCTTATACATACTATCCTTATGTTCAATCCTACTAGTCTAGACGAAGTTTGTGTACAAGCTACGCATTTAGAGGCTAGAGGTAAAAAAAAATTTGATGGGAATATGGAGAATTAATTCAAAGGCAAAGGGAGGAAAAGAAATGAAAACTCTAGGAAAGAAAAAGGAAATTTCTTTTGTAAAAATTGTTCCAAAACAAGCCACGATGAAGACCATTGATGGAAGCTTCATCCGAAGCTGAAACCAGAGAAATTTAAAAACAAATATAAAGCCAAAGAAAAGGGCAAAACTATTGCAACTGTTGAACAAGACTTAGGGTTTGAATCAGGTGACGAAACTAAAAGCATAGCCATGGTTCTAAGGAACATAAAGGGAAAAGATATTGTTAAGGAAACAAATCCTAGTTCTAGCACTTTAAACTGTCACATAGAAGCTCAAAATGAAAAGAGGAGGATAGAGCTGTTTCATGTGAGGATAATAGCCAAACACAAAAAGATAGACACACTATTTGATAGTGGGTCTCAAGCGAATCTCATCTCAAAAGACTTAGTCAAGAAGCTGAAACTTGAGACCATACCTCATCCAAAGCCATATCCACTTAGATGAATTTGCAAGGATGCTAATTTACAAGTCTCAAGAAAGTGCATGTTACGCTTCGCCATAACAGCGCATTATGTTGATTGGGTTGAATTAGATGTGGTACCTCTTGAAATTACAGGTGTTGTGTTGGGTAGTCCATATTTATATCACAGAAAAGCGATCTTCCATCGCCATGATAACAAGTACCATTTGTTCAAGGATGGTAAAGAGTTTATTGTGAGAGCACATCGGAAGAAGCTAGAATCGTCTTTAGTGAATGCAGGGCAGTTGAAAAGGCTTGTCAATGCAAGTCAAAATTTGACTTTGTTGATGGTTAAACAAAAATATTTTGTACAATTTCCTTTTCATGATATTGCTGATATAAATGATGATATGTTTCAGTCTAATAACAGTTCGTCTTTGAAAGAAGATGACAAGATGTTGCACAAAGTGCCTTTGGTGTCAATCAATGCAGAGAATGAAGTGTCAGTGAAAAGTGGTGCAAGAATCCATGAGAGGGTAAAGCATGCAAGAAAAGAGGACACAAATTCAGCATGGGTCAATGATAGTTTCAGAATGGCAGTTTGGTATGGAGAGAAAACTTGGTCGGGATTTGACGCAAGTACATGGCTCATTTTTCAAAAATTCGCCATAAGGACAGTTGGCAAGGTGAATCTCAATTTTAGTCTCCTTTGAAGTTTGAAGATTGTAGAAGTAATATGTATTCTACAAATTATAGTTGTTGTTCTGCAAATTTCATAAATTTGCATCATGACTCAGTCAATTTTAGCAACAGTCGGTCAGTGGATTCAAGGAATAATTTATCTTTTTATGAGAACCTCAATTTGATGAATTCAGGAAGATTTCAGTGGTTCAAGTTTGGAAGAGTGGAGAATCAGTCTCCTCATCTTCATTTTCTATAATTAGAGAGCTTTTGGGGTCCAAAAGCTTCCCATTTGGGAGGTGTGATCAGGTGATCATGTCCTAAGTTGAAAAAATGCTCAAATTTGGAATTGCTTAAAATTGGTTGAAACTAGAACGACCGGATAGGCCTCGTCGATACAATCCTGACGCCATGAATGGCACTCAAATCCGACACTGTATGTGAAAGTTATGCAGGTTTGAATTTTACAGTATCCTTCAAAAAATCAGTTTGACCAAAGTTTGACTTTGACTTTGAAATATTAAAAAAAAAGAATATTCCAATGAATTTTTCGAGAATATTCCTCAAAATATTCCCTGGAATATTCCACAAGGGCGAATCAATGGTTGACAAGTGGCATTCAGTGATTGGGTGGAGGCTTGACTTTAGATTGGGCGGACCAATCAAGAGTTGCCACGTGGCAGGCTCGAAGGCCGCCACGTGGCCCCTGGTCATAGAAACGGAGGCTGTGTAAATTTTTTTAGTCTTTACAGGTTTTGAACCGGCGAGCGCATGCATAACAACCCAAAGGCCTGACCGAGCGGGCTACAGGTTGAGTCTTAACATACAACGGGCAAAGGTTATATTTGAATTTTAAATTCATTTTGGTTGGGTGGCAAAGGGGGCTAGCCCCCTAATACACATGACCCATATGCCCCAGCGCGAAGACCGAAGGCTCCACAACCAGCGGTCATGACGGGAGTTAACGGTTGGGGCAACCGTAATATGTGACTGCCCATTAGCATATTAAATGCCACGTTAAACTGTTTATGCAATGGTTTATCTGCCCGATTTTCTAGGCGATCAGGGTGACGGTCCCATGTGACCCTGCTCGCCTGACATTTATTGCCACAACAAATAGTCACCGCCAGTTTTGGCGCATTCCCCAATTATGGCAGGATTGCCATTTTTAGTTAGGCTAACTGAAGTTGCTCCACTTTTAGTGGAGGTTTTTGGGGATGATTAGGCAAAAAATACTGTTTTGATCATAAATTCTTCATTATTGAGCCTTTTTGGACGAAATCGTAGTCAATTTAAACTATTATGAGCATTCCAGAGCCATTGGGACAGGTTTCAGAGCCAACAGAGTTGATCTTCAGGTAATTTTTCTTCAGGGAAGCTTGGAGAGTCATTCGGGCCAAGAGGGAGTTAGAGCTGTTTTGGGCTATGCTTAACCATTTGAGGTGAAAAAAAGGTCAATTTATACTGATTTCTGTGTTTTGAAGTCAAATTCACAGCTTATTTTTCATGTTTAGGCCTTTTTATCACTGTATAACCAATTTGAGCATCTAATAGAGCAAGGACATGCCCATTTGGGAGCCTTGGACCCGGTAGATGTAGCCCAGGAGGGGTGAACTGCCTCATCAGTTGCTGTGTATGTTATGGTGATTTTATCTTGCTTTGTATTTGAGATTTATGATGTTAAACAATAAAAATAATTAACTCTCCCTCACACATAAGACTAAGAAAATTATCATAAACACGTTGTTTTACTTGCAAGACCTTACAAACACTTTGCACACTAAATTTAATGGAAACGAATACTTTGAACAGTAGTACAAATACTTTCATTTTCAGATCAACAAGCCACAAGTACCTATTATCCCCCTTGGAGTTGATGTTGGTGCCAAAACCAACCTATGAGGTTAGAGCCCCTCAGAAGGCACTTCGAGGCAACCCATACAAGGCCAAAAAATATTAAAGAAAACCAACTTTCCAATCCAAATTGGGAATTTGGGTCAAATGATGTCAACATGATGACATACATAGAGGGAATAATGCCATTATGACACTCTACGTCAGATGACATCAGTCGAACGTTATTAATAGGATTTTTTACATCATCTGGGCATTAATGAATTAACATGTTAGCATGATGCAAGTAAGATGGATTTTTTGGTGTGAAAGATCCGATGGCTAAGGGTAATCGATGATGGATGGTGGAGATCTCACGAAATCACCAACTTGCACGAGTTTTATCGCTCAAGGGCAGTGTAAACAAAACCACCTTGGGACACATAGCAAGATGCCAGTGGTTGTGAATCCTCAAAGGTGATGCACAAAACCACCCTCCCCACCATGAAAAAATTGTTTGTGGAGGGAGGGGCCAAGGTCGCCATGTTAGCATTTGACCATACCACTGTCAACTCGGCCTAGTCCACACCGACAAGACCCAAGCCAAACTCAGGAAGTCTTGCGGATCGTGCACCATTAGCATGACAGATTAACACACCAAGACAACCCAATAGCTATGTATGATGATGTCACCCCGCAATACAGGTATGTCATCTCCCCATTGAATCATGTTGACGTTAGCATGACTTCACCATAACAACATCCCAACTAATTAGAAAACGACACACGGTAGTCTAAAAGAATTTTTTTCTTTTATGAAATCATAGGAGGGGAATCACTCTCGCCATATTAACTAGTAAAAGTGGTGGATTAGGAAACAAACCATGACCAAATATTCCCCAGTACACCTTTTCATCCAATCGCCCGCAGAAAGCGAACTCCGCCTTCCTCCCAGATTCCCCTCACAATGGTAAATATGTTGAGACAATACCTAACTGTCACAAAGTCCTTCCATGACTATAGGAAACTAGGGCTACCCATGCAAATTTGAAATCATCACATCCCCCTCCCCCCCCCAATTTGAGCCACATTTCTCAAATTCGACAACAACCCACTTCGTTGTTTGAACTCCACTACCGAGCGCACCAAATAGTCTAGAAAAATCAGCTTTGGACCATCAAATTCATTCACTAGTTCAAACCCATTTACACCCTCCATGGAACTTGGTGGAATCCCTTAAACACAACAAACCTTGGGCACAATATTGCTAGTATTTACGATATTCTTCCCTCTCACTCCCTAAAGAGCCCATTTGTCCAAGCTAATTGTTCTTGCAATATTCCCAGTATCTGTCCCCTAATACTAGAGTGAAGTCAACATGTCACACGGTTGAGCGTCAGTGACTTATCTAACAATGGAGAAGCCACATGAAGAATAGCTCATGGATTCCCAAGATGAGATCCAGGATCCATGTTTGAGCACAACAAACATGTATGACGGAATTCACCAAGTATATTCAAATGTACAAGAAGGCATGGACTTGAATAACTATTTTAGAAGAAATCTGGTAAAGGCAGTGGTACTCCAATTTTATGAATTTCCAGAGGTCATAAGTTTATGAATCAGAACCATTCTATCCACTACACGATCTAGAGTAGTGTTTTCAACAACTATAGAAGCAAAAAAAACAATGTTATGTCTTTGGGACCATACCGGAATGCAGAAGTTGGATGAGGCCATATTACCAAGATATTGGAAGGCCATCACTAATGAGAAAGGGAAAAAGGTACTAACAGATTATGTACTAGAAGAAGTAGTGGCTCCCAAAGTTCCTCCACCATACTCCATAGTAAAAAAAAATAACAATCCAAAGTGACCATTTCCATGATCGCTCAGATCTTGGGGATGTACCCGAATACAAAAATTAATGAAATATGTTGAGTTCGCTAGTAGCTTTGTGCCACATTGACGCCGTAACCTACTCCTTGATTTATTACCCATAATACATATTAGATGCCATCCACCACCAATTCATGAATTTCAGGTCCACAAATCATGCTACAACATATGTCAACATCCCTAACATCCTCAGAAGCCATGGACACCTATGACATCTAGAATAGCTAGGAGCCATCCTCACTCATTGAAAAATTTGAGGATACATCCAAAAGGTACAAAAAAGAGAGGAATAGAGAATTTCAACTAACAAACATAGGGAAAAAGGCAGATACTCAACTACTCAGTGTTCTGGATTATAAAGGAGATAAATTGAACCTAGTGGCCTTGAAATATAAAGGTAAAGAAGTTAGCTATGTCGAGGATTAAAAACCTACTCGGATCACCTAGGATCTATCATGGATACTTTTTCATGACACATATTATCTATCCAAAGAATTAAATTATTTCATCTATAATGAGGCTCAAAAGGCTCACTCGTCACTTAAAATATTGATGGAATATTACAACCAAGCAGAGAATAATCTGAGAAAGGAGAATGTAGAAACTAAGGCTAGGAAGCTAAAAATTGAAGGCTTGTAAAAAGTGATTCTGAAAATGGTCGTCATTGAAAACCGATTCCAAGAATTTAGGAAGGTATTGGACGAGAAAAATAAGAAGAGATCAAGCTCCTAATAAGGCAGTGAAAATGGGAGGTGTTATCACTCCACCAGATTTTTAAGGCCGAAGAAGAAATCCCAACAGAGGTAACCACAGAACAATATTTTGGATTGGTATCTAGCCCTACCAAACCAAAGAGGGCTCTCTCCACAAATCACAACCAAGAGGGCTGGATCAATTAGGCTTTCAGACTAGGTATAAGTACAGGGGTTTGATTTGGTTAAATTGGGTTACTAGATGGCTGAATTAGGTCAAAGAGACTAGGTCAGGGAAAATAGGATTGGGGTTGCAGAGATTCAAAGGGGCAAGATAGGTAGAAAACCTAACACTTTAGGGTTTTTTTATTGGGATGGATCAGACAAGTGAGGAGCTAGAAAGATCAAGGTTAAGCATGAATTCTTTCGAAACTGAAGAAGATGGACAAACTATGAAGGTTTTCCCAAAACAAAGCATGAGAGATGTATTCTGTTTATCAACTAGAAAACCAACATATCATAGAAATGAAATGGATAATGAGACAAAAAATTCATACATAATGAGACACAAGAAGAACAATTCTAAATTTACATACCATAGGTATCCCAAGGAAATAGCTGCAACCTTTTCATTAATATCCTACCAAAATGATTACACCAGAGTCTCTGATCAATGCATCAACATCCAACAATGTCCAACCTCTGAAAATAAGTCAAAAAGTATAAGATATAGACCTTAAAAAACCTCTCCAAACCTCAGGGGTCGAATTCCTAAGTTGAGGAGTTTTCCACAAAAAACTGAACTGCATACCTAGAATGTATGAAGTTCCAGGTGACTCATCCCTCACTTTTTGAAAACTGATTCATTACATGTCATCAAAATTTTCACCTAATGTATTTACCCTAGGTAAGTCAACCACATCATAAATAATTTTACATTCATGATTTACATTGGTAAAAATCTCATTGACCATGGTCAAACTAGAAAAAATTGAGAAAATTGAAAAATATCAGCAACTGAGAAAATGTGTCCTATGTGCAGCGCCACTGTCCTACGCGCATTGCCAACTTCAACTCCATTTTTGAGGAGGTTCCAAGTGTCCAAATTGAGCTCAGGATAGCTCATTGGAAAGCTTGTCCTATCTAGTTTTAAAAAATGTACTTGTTTTACAGAGTTGACTTGATTTTACCTCCTAATAATTGATTCTCACAAGACTGCTCAGGTGCACAACGACAGTGTCAGGTGCGCAGCGCCAACGTCAAGTGTGCAACGCCAATGTTAGGTGCATAGCACCAACTTACTAGCCACTTTTGGAGCCCTTCCCAGTATCCAAATTGAGCTCATGATAGCTTGTTGGAAATATTTCTCTCTTGGCTACATAATGGACCTATCAAGCACTAAAAATGATCAAGTATAGCACCTAAAAAATCAATTCTCCAAAGACTGGTCAAAAAGTGAAGAATGGGGGTGAAAAAATGTAGTGTGATTTTGCAGGAAACTTTTGGAGGCGTTAATAAACTCCAAATTGATCTCATGATAACTCATTGGAAATATCTCTCTCTCTCTAGTTATCATTTGACTTATTAAGAAAGTTATTTAGGAACTCCATTAGGGAGAAAATTTGATTTTCCCAAGTGTTATGAAGGTAAATCCTCTCTGCGGACAGAGATGATCCCTCTAGCCCCAGGGTGGGTCTAGTAACAAAAGGACATGCTAAAGTGTTTCTTCCTATTTAATTAATGAACAAAATACATGGTAGATTGGCCTACCTTGAATCCAATGCTATCAATGTTGCAGAAAGAGTAGTGGTCTCTCACTCGTCTCTCGCTCCTGCCTTGACAAGTCACGATCCGTTCGCTGTCACACCTAGATACCTGCACATAAGACAAAGAACAAGAACAATATATAGTAGCGTAGTTTCACTCACAACTATTAGCCAGTCAAAGAGGGCTAAACATATCATATCAAATAAACATCATAACACAATAGTGGAACCAAATAGTAGTCATGTATATTAATGAGTATAAGGAAGAGTACAACCGATGCTTTGACGTCGTGATCTCCTCCAGCAGGGTTCAGACGAAACATGTCTCAATTGTCGGTCAGGTAATTTAGGCTCAAACTCTCTTAGAAGTCATCGAATCGAGCTCTCTTGACACTATCTTTCTTACTCTATCTCCTCTAGCAGCTTAGCTATAGTATAATTCTCTAGTTCAGCTATTCAGCCATTTTTCTATAATGTGTTCAGCTAGCTTCTACTAAAGGAGATAGTTTCTTATATAGAGGGAAAAGAGGAGTTTGGGATCCCTACAAAGGTGGGAGGGATTCCTATCCTTTAGGAGAGTTCCAAGGGAGGTGGAAACTACTAACTAAAGGAAGGAGTCTGTGGTTGTTTCAGTTCAACCACTCCCAATGACTCATCCTCGAGGTGGTTGGAATGGAACCTCTGCCTCTATTTTTAAAAAACATTCCATAAACATCTTGGCGCAGGTGTCTAACTGGCACAGAGCACTAAGTGGCGCAGGCTCAATGTTAAATTTCCAGGTAGCCCCAAGGCAAAAATAGGGATTTTCACAGCTCTGCTTAGGGAAATGTCAACAAGAAGAATGTTGCTTTCATCAAAAGGGATGCAAGGATGGTATTTGAAAAGCATGACACTACATATTTGTCACAGAAACGACCCTATAATGTGCAAGTTGGGGATTGTAGGGACAATGACAAAATGCCGTGTAACAGATGCCCCCTAAAGTATGAAGTCTGAGAGAGAGGGAGGGGTGAAATGCTTTATGAGAACGTGTTCGAACAGAACACCACTGTTGGAAGACCTACGATTACAAATACAACTGATATCTGTGATACATGAATCACGTGGCATGGACGCAACCATCTATAATAGAGTATATACAAACTGAGATCCAAGGTATGGACACAACCATCCAGCAGGAAGAATCAATAAATAGACTCAGGTATGGTCGCAGCCATCCAATCAAGAGAGTCATGCAATAAGTCATAATAATCCTCAAAAGTCCATAGCCTGGAGTTCATCAGAAAAAATCCAGGGTATTTCGCTCCATCTCGACCCAAACAAGTACAATTTCGAGCATGCGAATGTATGAGTTGAAGTCGAACATGCAGGAAAATTGCCTGATTACCAGCCAATGATGGAATATGTTAACAGACGTGAGAGAAACCACCAATGATGATGATGGCTCTCAAGGTACAAAAGGTACAATCTACGAAATGTGAAAAGTGATCTGACGTTGAACATTCGCAGAATCACTCGATCGAAAGCCAATGGCGTGAACCTTGCGTCGAATGCGAAAAACCTGCCACTGAGGCATGTAGGCTGCAAGGTACCAGAAGGGAGTCTCTAGATAAAATTCCTGGATAATGAGTTGAAGTCGACAGGAAGTGACCTGGTCAAAGGAGGGCCATAATGTTTCCCACATCATCGACATGAGACAGAGGAACATGATGAAAGTGGATTAGGACCAACAGGAGATGAGAGGAAGGTTGACAACTGCAAAGGAAAACTTCTCTTGAACATATCAACAACATGACATTGGATTTGGAAGTATTTGACATCAAAGGATCTGAGGTCATGATGACGTGGCAAAGAGCAGATGAGAGGTCAAAAGAGATTACCCAAACCCATGAAGGAAAAAATGACGAAATGAGATGTCCCCAACCCGACACAAATGCAAAAACGTGCCATGTTCAAGAGCGACATACTGCCAACATAACTAAAACTTGGTTCCATTTCCCCCCACCATTTCTGGCGAGTACCCCAATTATTTTTTAAAACAAGCTTGAAGGGGATAGCATATTCTTGTACTGTAAGTTTGTCCTTCGGACAAATCCAACCTAGTACATTTTACCAGCCCTAGGAAGGAGGAACTCGAAATAACGTCATGGTGACGAAGTCTGATGTCATCAGGGTTTAACAAGTCTGACAAATGGAGAACTTGACATATTTTCATGTTTAGAGAGTTTGAAAAGAAGGTAGAAAAGAAAACTCTAGCAGTCCCTTTTCGTAGGTAGTCTCACAGATCCGAAAAGGTAGAAAATTGTGTCTGAGAGAACCTCTTAGTCACCATAGGCTAAGGTATTCCTTTTTCATAAATAATCCATCCCATCCCAAAAAAGGGTTAAACATATACTGGGTAGATATCGTTTCACAGCCATTTAACGAGTTCAAAACGCCAAGAATCTCGGCAATATTTTCAATTTTATAGAGTCAGAAAAGAGCTGAAAGGTGACTCCAGTAGTGAATTTTTCGCGTTTTTACCGTGTCCAAAAAATTATAAAATATAACTCGTTACTTCATCATTGTCGCATGAAAAACCTGTTGCTGCATAAGAGACATGTGTAAAACCCATTTTTCGAAAATAATACAATAAAATAATCGAAAAACATGTCTTAAAACCTAATTAGGTTGTGAAAAAGTTATTAAATGCCATAAATGGTAAAAATAATTACTTTTCACTTTTACCTCTTATGGAGAAATAGTTACCCATTTTACTGTGCAATCTTGCGGCAACGATAGCGGCCAATCTAGTAGATCAATCGCAAATCCGTCAACTCCAAGTAAGAGCTGAGATCCCTCTTGTCATTTTAAGTTATTTCTTGCTTCCTGCATTTGTCAATTTCAAATTTTGGGGAAGGAAATGTAAAAATTAGGGCTGCGCGGTTGGCGCGGGTTTCGGGCACGGAGTCACGCGAACCACCCGATTTTTAACACTAAGGCGTGCCCATTGGCGCGACTGTTGTGGAAACATTCGCGCCAACGATGCAAACCGTTTCTAGCGAAAAATATGCATCAAATACTCCAATTGTTTACAAATTTAAGGGTTAAAATTGACTAATACCACTCAAATGTGTGTGTTTGTAGGTAGAAAGAGGCAAAAATGGTCATTGAATGGAAAGAATGGGAACATAGTGAAGAAGATGAGCTAGCCATGGAAAATGAGGGAGTTATGGAAGCCCTCAAAAACTGTGGTTTCAAAAAAATCTTCCTAACACCATGTCTCCGAGCCCAACTAGAATTACTACAGTATCTGATCAGTATATGGGATGAAAATGAAGAGAAGTTCATCCTACGAGATCAAGAACTTGAGATTGATGTCTCTGACGTGTACTTCATCATAGTATTATCGCTGAGAGGTGAAGCACCACTCCTAACCGGCACCCGGCCCTGTATGGAAAACATGAACATGGTGATAGACAAGGTATGTCGAGGAGCGCAGAAAGGATCAGGTAGTGGGAAATTTGATATACAAACTATCCCAGATTTGAAACTACGCGTGGTATTGCATACCATCACACGGGCTGCGGGATCACAAGCACCGCACGAAGCAACAAATACATAGTTGCTTCTTGCTGTAGACTGCATGGCACCGACCATCTACAATTGGGCAGAGGCCGTGACCATAAACATGAAGCGCCAACTAACCAAATGCAAGAAGAACAAACTGAAACAATTTTGTTATGGACCTATTCTGGTATCGTTCTTCCTGGAACGATTACCCATTTTTCAGCGACAAGAGGTTATAGTCTCGACACCACCAGTGAGAGAACCATGGATGGCTCGATGGGAAGCTTTGATGCCAAGGGCAGGGGGCGGCCAACAGATGTCCTAGAGGCCATAATTCTTCGATTGGCTCTGTCGACAATTGATTGTCATGGAGGACTGGCCCTACTCTGGCACAGATTTCACTGATGATCTAGACCTCCCACTCCCGGAGGGAGAAGATTGGGATGAAGATTTGGGTGAGACTAATTTTTTAAGTTTTATGAGTATTATGATTTTATTTATTTATTTATGCATGTGCTGACATTAAATCCATGTAAATGCAGATTTTGGCCAAGAGAGACCTGCCGGTATGTCACCGATAGTGAGGCGAATCCCTCGCGATTTCGACCCTCAAGGCGAGGGTGACGAGGAAGATGAGATACTGCGCAACCTAGAGGGGATCACACAAGGAGTCCTAGCTTATGCATGTTTTGATGATGTTCCTCACACCTACTAGAGACATATCGTAAGGGTGCCCAGCCGAATTCACCGCTTGTTGAGCGGCTAGTACAGGCTGTGACATGTTTTCACAAGCACCATGCTGATTAGACACCTAGGTTTTATTTTATCTGCATATTTTTGAGAGACATGATGTCTCAGGATGTAACACACATGTATTTTTTGACATTATGATGCACACAATTGCAAACATGCGATATATATACATCTATTTCCTTACATGGATCTCTTACATATGATGATGCTTTTACAAATGATGAAAATGTCTATCTAATACAATGTTAGCCACTGTATCAGTTAATGTGTTCATTCGTCTAGGAATATGTTGATAAGTAATAAAATCAAAATGTCTTTCCAACGAACAAATATGTAAATACAATCTTAGAATGTGCAGATTTCTAACTGAATAATGATTATTGAGTTGCATAACAACAAGTTGTGAATCTAGATTTACAAGCAATGCGCATATGCTGAGTTTGATTGCCTCGGTTAATAGCTCAATGACAACGCTATATTCAGTGACATTGTTTGTAGTTCATCCTATACAAATACCTTGCAGATATATCAACTCAGCAGCAGGATCATAAATTACCCAGGCTGCTGAAGACAAATTCCTGGTATTGCGGGAAGCACCATCTGTGAAACCGACATAAGGGGTAATATACATCTGCACAATAATCAAGACCCAATAAGCAGGAAAATGCTCACAAAGCACACCAAACTAGAAAACATGTACAAAAATTAAAACAAAACCTATGTACACCTATTACGCATGAATGACTCACACATAATACTTTTTGAGATACAACCCATTTCTGGGTTGTTCAAGAGGATGCCCTTCGTAGTCAATTAGCTCATAGGCCCCATTCTGCAACACACGTTTAACGATGTAGGGCCCATGCCACATAGGTTGAAATTTTCCTGCCCCTAGCTTACCACGAGCTTGGTCATACAGGAGGACGAGATCTCCTTCAATGAAAGAACAAGGGGAAATTGATTGATCAAAATGAGCTTTAACCCGCTTTTTCTATGCTTCGATAATGAGAGCAGCAAAGCAGTGGGTTTCATCTAGCCTTTCTAAATAAATGAGACGCTCTTCTTCTGGTGAAGTATTTGACAGTAATTCAACAGCCAACTTGAGTGAAGGTATTTCACATTCAATCAGAAGAGTAGCTTCCAGGCCATAAACCAACTGGAAGGGAGTGAACCCGGTTGTGTTTTTCACTGAGCTTCGGTATGCCCAAAGAGCCGAAAATAACATGAGATTCCAATTTTATTTGTGGTTCCCAATCGTACGCTAAAGCATTGTGAAAAGAACTTTGTTCATAGCTTCAACCTGTCCATTGGCTTGAGGGTAGTACGGCGTTGAGCTATCGTGACGCAGACCCAACTTAGAAGTCAACTCCGCCACCATATAATGCCAAAATTGGGAACCATGATCGGTAACGATGTCTTGAGGGACACCAAACCTAGCAATAATGTGATTGAATATGAACTGAGCAGCTGTCGTACCGTCAGCGGAAGGTGTAGGCATTGCTTCGGCCCATTTGGTGAAGTAGTCCATGGCTACGATAATATAAGCATGCCCCCCGACCAAGTGAGGGTTACACGTCATAAAATAGATGCCCCACTTCACAAAGGGACCAATGGTAATGACAGGGTGAAGAGGAACAGGTGGCGCATGCAACTTGCGTTGATAAATCTGGCAATCATGGAATTTACGAACTGCGACAATACAGTCCTTGAAAATGGAAGGCCAAAAATAACCAGCACGAAGAATTATCTGTGCAGTAGCATAACTAGACATGTGACCACTGCAGGTGCCACTATGACAATCATTCATAGCTTTCTCGGCTTCCTCGAAGGTCAAACATCGTCGGAGTATGGAATCGACTCCAATACGATAGAGAGTATCTCCGACTATACGATAAGGTTGCAACTGATGGCGGATGCGTCGGCGGGCATCCTTCGTCAACTCAGATCTAAAAGATGAAGTTTGGAGATAGAAGATGATATCATCATACCAAGGATCGAGGGTGCTAATCAAGAAAAGCGAATCATCTGGAATGAAGTCCTCAGAACGAGAAGGAGCAGAGTCAGAAGGGAGAGAACAAAGTAAATCAGCAAAGACCAATGATTTCTTAGATTTGGTAGCAGTTAATTCCAAATCAAATTCTTAGAGGATGACAATCCACTTTGAGTATTTTCCCCCCAGCAATTTTCGAGACAATATGTAGGTCATGGGGTTGCATTCAGAAATCACAGTCATTGTATGCAAAAGAATATAATGACGAAAACGTTGAACAACTTGAACAGCGGCCAATGCTAACTTCTCAACGTGAGCATAACGTGTTTCGGTGTCGAGAAGGTTACGAGACAAGTAATAAATAACATGCTCATGACTATCATCATCATCTTGTACCAAAACAATGGCAATTGTGCTGAAAGAGGTAGCCAAATAAAGGGAAAAATCACGATGATAATCTGGAGGGCGGAGGAGAGGAGCATTGACCAACAATGTTTTCAATGCATCAAAATATTTCTGAGCGATCTCATCCCAGTAAAAAGGAACACCCTGCTTTAACAAACGTGTGAATCCTTTAGCTACTTCAACATAGTTAGGTATAAAACGGCGAAGAAAATTAGCTTTCCCTTGTAAACTCTGCAACTGATTCAATGAGGAAGGAGAGGGGAGATTGATAATAGCCTCAACCTTGAGAGGATCCAGGCGAATTCCGTCTTTAGAAACGATAAACCCCAAGAGTCTAACCGAAATCAACATAAAAGACACACTTAGGCAGATTAAGACGAATGTTATAGTGTCTACAACGAAGAAAAATCTGACGAAGATGGTCAGGATGATCCCTACGCTTAGCTGAATGAGCCGGAAGGTCATCCAGATAAGGCTGAATGAGGTGACGAATATCATGAAAGGCATAAGACATCGCGCGCTGAAATGTGGCCCTGACATTCTTCAAACCAAAGGGAAGCTTCTTATATGCAAAGGTACCCGAAGGATAGATAAAGGCAGTCTTGTGTTGATCAGTCGGGAGAATATTGATTTGATTATAACCCAAAAAACCATCCATAAGGGAAAAAATCTCGCTCCCGGCACAATCGTCAATGATTTGATCGATGAAAGGAGTAGGATAATTATCTTTAGGACAGGCGCGATTGATATCACGATAGTCAACACAGACACGAATAGTGCCCTGTTTCTTATCTACAGGAACAATATTAGAGACCCATTCTATCAAGGGAATCGGATAAATGAATTCAGCTTTGAGAAGCTTTTCCACTTCGCCCTTAATGGCAGCAGCTTTCCTAGGATGCACCGGACGAAGATGCTGACGAACAGGTTTTGAACCGGGGTAAGTAGGAATCTCATGTACCACAATACTAGGATCAATACCGGGAATTTCTTCGTAAGACCACGCAAAGACATCAAAGAATTCACGGAAAAGGCTAGTATAGACTTGCACTTCATCCGAAGAACAAGTAACCCCAATATGGATGTTCTCGACGATTCCCGGTTTAATGGAAATGTCGATAGGCATCGTCTGAGTGATGTTACTCAAGTTACCTTCCAAAAAAACCTCATGAACCTGAACAGGTGATTGAAGCGGAGGAGAGTGAACCTAAGAGGAAAAACGCTCAAGACAGGTAAACATGGCCCCGAGGCTTGGTCGAAACAAGGAACGATGATGACCGTCATCCCACGGCAGATCGTCGAGAGACAGGGTTTCCACGACAACCTCATCAGAAGGAAACACTTCTTTCAAAGGATCCAATGAATCAAAATCACCAAGCCAAGGGGATTGAGAATAAATGTCAATAGTTACGCTCGAAGGAGCAGAATCATGATCAGAATCCGATGCAGCAATGAGTTCACAATAATAAATTTCAATCGGACTCAAAGGTATCGAATCGCCGAACGAATCGATCTGTTTAGGAGAAGGGATAACCCAGGGGTCATCGGTGCGAGAAATCATATTGACCTGAACAGTATTCGATGGTGGAAGAGGGAAAACACCCATGAGGGCAGGATCCTTGAAAAGGCCTAGCCCTACACTCTCGTAAGGAGTAGGAATCTTGTCCATGTACAGAACGTTGTTCTCGGAAGAAGAAGTGAAAAAAGACAATTGATCAACAGTAATAATCTTTCCTTCACACGGAAACTTCAAAACATGAAAGAGAGTGGACAGAACGCACAACATGGCATGATTCCAACTGCGACCGAGGAGAAGATTATAATTGAGTTTTGCATCAACAACTTTGACCTCGACATTGACTGTCTTCCCTTCTAATGTGATCGGTAAACTAGCGAGAACACCAAGAGGTTTAGATTCTCTTCCATCAAATTCTTCAAGGGCATTGGGTGATGAAGTAAGAGCTGGAGAACCAATGGCTTTCCAAAAGTTGATGACATAACACAGGTAGATGCACCCTCGTCCACGACAACCTGGTGAATATTCAAACCATTAATACCAACTTGAATGATGAGCGCAATTTGGTGTGGGAGTCATGGGATGAAATTATCTAAATCGAAAGTGAGCAAGCTAGTATCGGTAGGTTCAATCCCACCTATTGCAGATAGCAAATATTTCCATTGCGAAGGAAAAATCTGAAGTAATTATAACGCAGACATTGTGGACGGCGCCTGAGCCAAATCTTCAACAATACTGTAATGCTGAGTGGCACAGGCATTGGGATTGTACGAATAATTACGGAGCACACCTTTGGAAGGTGGTCGCACAATGGATTTGGTGCTAAGTCATTCAATTTCAAGAGGACCAGAAATAGGAGGGGGAGGAGGACCATCAGTGATCTATTTCCCCGCTTCCTGAAGTGAACCAAAATAATATTTCGATCGAGTAGCAATAGAAATGGGTGCAGAATCATTCAACATGAACACTTGCGAACCAGATGGAGCAGAGGACTCAGGATGCTCTACCATCTGAGTTTGTTGAAGGAAGGGTTATTTAAGAACGGCCAGAGCTCCTTGGGTGCCTTTGAGCAATAGACTCACTTCAGACCGTCAAGGACAGTCCTTGGTGACGTGCTCATCATCACAAATCAAACAAGGATAATTCGGTTTACGTTGAGAACTATCAGCAGAACAAGGTTTTGGAGAATCCTGTTTCAGGGTATCGGTCTTGGCCTTACCTTTACCCTTTTTCTTACCTTTGGAAGTGTTATCTATAGGATTGAATTGAACAACATTCACTTCTGTGGGTGTACCAAAATTTGAAGTTGACTGAGGTGCTACATTATTGGAAGAAGTAGACTTCTTCTTCCCAGAGTTGGATGAAGGAGACTTCTGAGAAGTCTACGATATAGAACCAATAATACCATCAATGGATGGAGTCGCTGGCAGTTTAGAGGTTCCAAGTTGAGGAGCATCAGGTAAGATATCGTACAATGCGCCAGACTGAGAATAGACGAGATCAAGGTACTGGACGTAAGCAATGGCTTGTTCCTCGGTTACACATGCCCCCATAGCTATGTCTTTTGCAATCTTATTGAGAAAGGAGGTAGTGAACCAATGAGTTAGAAGTTGATCAGGTATCTCAAATTTGATCATGCGACGACGACGTCGCCACTCATGAATATGATCCAAGATATGAGTAGCTCGATCTTGTTTCAATGAAGTGAGGAGGTGCGTTCCGGTCTCATAGCGGATCGGTAATTGAAAATGTGTAAGGAACGCCATGGCCAAAGAATTGAAATCTTGGAAAACTCCACGAGACAACTCAATGTACCACTTTGCAGCGACACCAGTAAGATTTCATTGGAAAAGATGAAGACGAATAGAATCTTCAACCAAAGAATTAGAAGAACACCACAAATGGTAAGTCATCACATGCGTTTGGGGATCTTCACTAGGTTTACCCTCAAATTTAGGACAATCACCAGGAATCTTGGTCGGAACCGGAGGCCAATATGGATTATGAATAATAGGATCATTCATCAACTTCAACACATCGGGTAATTCCAACGTAGAAAGAAACGGTAATTGAGTGTTAAAATTCATTGGAGGTCCTTGATAAGGACTTGTCTGTACATTCCACCCAGTCCGAACAGGATTTTGTCCCCATACATTTTTTCCTGAAGAATTCGGATCATAGGGATTAGAAACAGGATAATTCGGTTGATACGGGGGTTGAGTAACAGGATATTGAGTCGAAGGAAACCAATGAGGTCCTTGCTGAGTAACATAAGGATTTTGCTGTGGAATGTAAGTATGACTTTGAGGTTGCTAATACACAGTTTGATATTGAGGTTGTTGGTACACCGTTTGATTTTGAGGGTAAGGAATCTGAGGTGCACTATATACTGGTTGATTTTGAGGGTATGGAATCTGGGGTGCGTTGTATACCGGTTGATGTGAAGCTTGAGGGTAATAAGCGCCATGCGGTTGCACAGGTAACCATGTGGAGCAGGTTGAGTAGGCTGCTGGGTAGGGTAAACAGGTAAAACTGGCTGCGGAAACGAAGGAATCTGCTGGTGGGCAGGTTGCAACGGTTGCTGAGCTGGTTGAACCGGTTGTTGAAATGGTTGTTGAGGGCCACCAGGTTGAGCTTGTGGTAAAGGTTGGCCTGATGGTTGAGACAGTCCAAGATGTTCCTGATGACCAGGTTGACCTGTAGAAGGACCATAGGATTGTCCTTGTGATGGATAAACTTGCCCCCCAAGACCAAAATATGATTCGGGTTGAACCAAAGGTTGTCCTTGTAAAGGTTAGCCTTGTGGATCGTATGGTTGTACCTATGGACCAAAAGTAGGGCCTTGCTGAGTTGAAGGTTGTACCTGAGAGGGTTGTCCTTGGAAGCCAGAGGGTTGCATAGGAAAAGTAGGTCCCAAATGAGTAACAAACTGATAAGGATCATAACCGGCCTGATAAGGATCATAAACGACCTGATAAGGATCTACAGGAGGCATATAAACTGGATTCCCACGGTCATCATAATGATGTTGATATTCATATATGGGAGTACCAACAGCATCATAGTGATGAAAATGAGGATTTCTAGGAGGTGGGGGCTGTTGAGAACCCTGAGAGCTCCGCTGAACAGCTAACAGATATTCTTCAAAAGTGAGACCGCTAAGAATCACAGGAGTAGTGGAAACTGAACTGGAAGCCACATAGACTGTAGGTTGGACTGGAACGGATGTAACAATAACCAACGGATTTTATGCTGAGGGTAACGGTACTGACAAAGATTGGACCAAACTCCGAGGAGGAGTTACTGTGCTGGACTGTGCAATGGATGCAACACGAGACATAATCTGACTCAGAGACCTATAGCGAGCCAGAAGTGACACAGAAGGCGAAGAAGATTGGACAGAGGCATGAGAAAGATATTCAAGAAAGAGTTGATATTCTCCTATGGATACAGGAATTCTGTCACTTCCAATAGGACTGGAAGAATCCATATCTGAGTCTTCCGTAAGATCTTCAAAAAGACTACGGGGACTAGGAGGAACCACAGCAGCAACAAAAGGTGATCCATATGTGAGAGGAGGAAATTATCCTTCGTTCCCAAAACCAGACCAAGCACTTGAAGGAGGCCAATTGAACTCAATTGGCTCGTCAAGCGGAGATCAAGTAGCAAGGGGCTGGATAGACGGTAGAATAGGCTGTGAAAAATCGGCAGACCTAGTGGATTGAGGGGTTTCAAAAGAAACGTATGGAAACGAACCACCACTAGGAGGTAGTGAAGACGACGAAACTGGAGGTTCCACCACTTTGACTATAGATCAGAACAGGAAGGAAAAGAGATAACCAATCGAAAGTGCCAAAATCAAGAACCAAGGAAATTAATCAGACCAAGTAACAAAATTTAATGGGTGTGTAATCGTAGGTGGTTAATTTTATAACACTGAAACCAAAATCTGTTGTTTCATGTTTTAAGAGTCAAGAAATAGACAAAAGATGACTCTATTCACTTTCAATTTGAAACGAGCATGAAAGGACAAGTGCTCGATGATATTTTACTTATTTAAAGAGTCACGAAATGATCAAAATGACTACTCAGGTATTCTAAGCAAGAGGGTATACCAGGTTTCCATGAACTGCCATATACACCTTCGTGATCAAATGAAAAAGAAATGACCAAGGACTTAACGTACGTGCAGGTAATCTCCTCGAATGTTATGTTTGGTGTATCATGGTTACAAGGCGGCAGACTCGACTTCCTATGGATAAAGTATTACAACCTAGAGGGGTCTCCCTTTATATACGCGACGGTACGGGGAGCACAAGTCCGTACTAGCGTTGTCTGAAGCCAAGAGGCGAGCAACAGCTACTACGTTTTAAGACGCTGGAACACGTCTCTAGCCTAGACCACTAGAAATGTTTCGTTAGGTTCCAATGTTGCCTTAGGTTCATTGAGTAAATTTTAAAGTTAATCTTGAATTATGTTTCAATTTCAGGCCTTATCGAATGTGGAGCTCAACTTCCTAAATGCAAGCTATATGCAAATGAACATCATTTCAATTCGATGAATGCTAGTTATAAGAAGGATAGAAATCTTTCAAACAAGCAAACAAAGAAAGATATGTGAAGAAACTTTCTAATGCCCTTAATGCAATCAATCGAAAACGAATTTCCTTCCTAGATTGACAAATGCTAGTTATGTAAAGGAATGCTTCATTTTCAATGCAACAAAAGAGTGCAAAGATTTTTTATTTTATTTTTTCAATGAAATGAAGCACACATTGTACTCATTCAATGGAAAGAAAAAAAAACACTAGTTTGAGTTTTGCAAATGTAAAGTTGTGAAATTGAATGAATCAACCAAAGGGAAACAAACACAAAACATCCAAGCTAATGGAGCAAGCTTTCAAACGAGAAAGAGAATTCTCAAAATGATCCAAACAAGCAAAGAAATCGATGCTCAAAGTGTTGAAGAAGAAAGACTAATCGAAAAATGAAAAGACCATTCAATCAAAAAAACAAAAGGATCAAGAAAACTCAGTCTAAAAACCTAAAACGAGACTGACAGCAATCAAAGAGACTCATTCTCGAATAGAAGGCTCGGTGTGCAAGAACACCTAGAAACCCTAAGATCTTAAACAACACTGACAAGAAAACGGACAAACAACTGAGGGAAACAAGTCTACAGTAGTCAAAACAGTCTCCAAAGGCTTAAACACACTCAAAAATAACTCAGAGGCAAGAACAAATGATCAAAAAATGCATTAGGGGGGTCAATCCAAAACCTACAGGGATGGGCGCGACTATAAGGTTGTAATCCGTGCCATACAGAGGTTGGTGTGAGTACTAAAAGAGCAACATGCGCGAATCGGCACGACTGTCCAGACAAAAAAAGCACCAAGCTGGAAACCTATGGACAAAGAGGAAAAACCCTAACCTAATGAGCAAAAGTCAACCTTGACTCTCTAGAGCTGAATAGAGAATGGAAACTCAACAAACAAACCAGAAAAATATAGATAACTAAACCAAGAATGGAAACCGACCCAACAGGATGACACGACAAACTTGCATTGATCCCCAGTGGAGTCGCCAATTTGTTATGAAGGTAAATCCTCTCTGCGGATAGAGACGATCCCTCTAGCCCTAGGGTGGGTCTAGTAACAAAAGGACACGCTAAAGTGTTGCTTCCTAGTTAATGATCGAACAAAAGACATGGTAGATTGACCTACCTTGAATCCAACGCTGTCAATGTTGTGGAAAGAGTAGTCGTCTCTCGCTCCTGCCTTGACAAGTCACGATCCGTTCGTTGTCACGCCCAGATACCTGCACATAAGACAAAGAACAAGAACAACATATAGCAGTGTAGTTTCACTCACAACTATTAGCAAGTCAAAGAGGGCTAAACATATCATATCAAATAAACATCATAAAACAATAGTGGAACCAAATAGTAGTCATGTATATTAATGAGTAGAAGGAAGAGTACAACCGATGCTTTGACCTCGTGATCTCCTCCAGCGGGGTTCAGCCGAAACGCGTCTCAATTTTCAGTCAGGGAATTCAGACTCAAGCTCTCTTAGAAGTCATCGACATGAGCTCTCTCGACACTATCTTTATTACTCTATCTTCTCTAGCAGCTTAGCTATATTATAATTCTCTAGTTCAGTTATTCATCGATTTTTTTATAATGTGTTCAGCTAGCTTCTACTAAAGGAGATAGTTTCTTATATAGAGGGAAAAGAGGAGGTTGGGATCCCTACAAAAGTGGGAGGGAGTCCTATCCTTTAGGAGAGTTCCAAGGGAGGTGGAAACTACTAACTAAAGGAAGGAGTCCGTGGTTGTTTCAGTTCAACCACTCCCAATGACTCATCCCTGAGGTGGTTGGAATGGAGCCTCTGCCTCTATTTTTTTTTAAATTCCATAAACAGCTTGGCACGAGTGTCTAACTGGAACAGAGCACCAAGTGGCGTGGGCTCAATGTTAAGTTTCCAGGTCGGCGCGAGGATGTAACGGGCTACTCACGCCAAGGCAAAAATAGGGATTTTCACAGCTCTTCTTAGGGAAATGTCAACAAGAAGAATGTCGCTTTCATCAAAAGGGATGCAAGGATGGTATTTGCAAAGCATGACACTGTGTATTGGTCACAGAAACGACTCTCCAATGTGAAAGTTGGGGATTTCAGGGACAGTGAAAAAATTCTGTGTAACACCAAGGTTACTCTAGAAGTGCAACAACTCTCTTGTAGCAACTGTATTTTCGACATTGCTCCAAAACCATGACACCTGTGTAAAAATTGAAGGAGTTTTTTATTCCTTGACCTATGATGGACAAAAAAATCTTTTACTTTGGTAAAATTCATCACCATTTGTGTTAGGTCCCTATATTACTAGTATAGTCCCTTATTGTTGTTAGTGTAACCCCCTTATTATTATTGTTGTACCCTTATAACCCCCATATTGTTATTATTGTGCCCTTACATTATTATTGTTACGTCGGTTAGGATTACATTGTGGCCCCATGGACTCCTATATATAGAAAGGAGGTTTGGTCATTTGTATCATCCAAGAATTTTTCATTTATGTAATGTATTGGAGGTTGCCCCCTCAAAGTGGTTTATTTCTAAGGCGTCGATCTCTCATTTCTTCTATTTTTGGAGTTGGTTTCATAACATTTGGTATCAGAGCTTTGGATTCTAGGGTTTCGCTGCTCCAAACAAGTCATCGTGGAATTTTCGCTATAAATTTTTTTCTACAAAGCGTTAGAAGCTAAAATTTTCACTGAGTGAATCAAAAATCCCAAGGAACCTCCTGTAAAAATTTAAAATCTTGGTTCGAAATATTTTCGGAGATATGATCTGTGGAAGTTAGGGATATTTTAGGCTCCTGAATTTCACCTGAAACAGGTCATCGTGGCATGTGCGATATAACTTTCTATCTACGAAGTTTCAGCAGGTAAAATTTTTATAGAGTGAATCCTCAATCCTAGGGAACCTCCTGTAAAAATTTAAGATCTTGGTTCGCAATATTTTCGGATCTATGATCTATGAAATTTAGGGTTGTTTCAGGCTCCCAAATTTCATCTCAAAGAGGTGACCGTGTGAAAATCATCATAACTCTCTCTTTGAGCATCAGATTGGAATTATGTAAAAAATTTCTACAAGTACACAAAATATAGTTTCATTTTTATCAATTTCAGAGCCGAAGGAGGAAATAGGGACATGTGGCACTCCATACAAGTTCACTCTACTAAACTAGTCCATAATTAGGTCATTGTGGGAGATTGGGCATAACTTTGCCTTGATGAATCCAAATCAGGTCAGACGTGTGGCATTTGAAAGAAGCTTCAGAGGGCTACTACAGGGATGAATTTCAGATATTTAGGATCCACAATTATAGAGATAATTCAATTTCAATATCGAGCTCCTCAAAAGCAAGAAAAAGGTGTGTATTTTTTTTCTGAATTGCATAAGTCATGTTTGAAGAATCAAGTTGAATTGATTCCAAGGGAATATTGTAGAAAAGATATCAGTATTGGGTTCTAAAATTCCCCCTAAAAATAATTGAACACTCATTAAGCCTTTAGAAGGCTCTACTATGACTCATGAAGACGAAGAATGGCAACATGACATATCAAAATTATAAGAGTAAGTGCAATAAATTTCGCTCTCGCAAAGAGAAACAAAAAATGACATGGAGGTTTTGAAGAAATGCGTGGAAACTAAGATGGATGGTTTGAAGAAAGGCATGGAATAAAAGATGGATGGTTTGAAGAATGGCATGGAAGCTAAGATGGATGGCATGGAAGCTGGCATGGAATCTAAAATGGATGACATGGAAGCTAAGATTGATGAAATGGAAAACATGAAGAATGATTTAAAAGCAGACATGGAAGGTTTGACAAATTTTGATACAAGAAATGTTTCCTAATGGTGAAAAGATAGTAGAGGAAACTCATGATGATAACAAAATAAGTGTTAATCATGATTTCATAAAATCTAATGTTGGAGGGAAGAACCACCATATTCCAAAAATGGATATGAGGAAGTTTGATGGCAAGGATCTCGTAACATGGATACTACAGATGGAGCAATATTTTGATTTCAATAATCTGCAAAACACACAAAAGGTATGCATTGCAAATTTACATTTAGAAAAAAATACATTTGTATGGTATCGATGGCTTTGCTCCTATAAAAATATTGTCTCTTGGTCAATTTTTATGGAGGAAATGATAGCACATTATGAGGATACAAAGAGCAACACCTTCTTTAGCCAGTTGATAAATCTCAAACAAAAGGGTTCAGTTGGGGAGCACATTGAGGACTTAAAAAAATTGAATATAAAGGTAACTGATATTCCAGAGGAACACAGGATTGATGCCTTCATAGGGACTTTAAAGGATAACATCCAACATGAAGTTCGTGTTTGGGAACCTGATTCATTGGAGAAGGCATTTAGGTTGGAAAGAAAAATTGAATGGAAAATTATGGCAACAAGGAACCCTACCACTCACATCTATAAAGATGGAAGTGTTGCTACTCCTAGATTTCCACAACCTACAAGGTTGACACCACAAAAATTGGAAGAAAAAAGAGCAAAAGGGCTTTTCTATAGTTGTGATAGAAAATTCACTAAAGGTCATAAGTGTGCTGAGAAGAAATTATTTTACATAGATTTTCAAGAGGAGGAAGAAAATGAACAAGAAACTTCAAAAGAAGAGGATATACACCAGGAACCAACCCTAGAAGAAGAAGAAATGAGTCCGACCATATCGTGTAATGCATTGGCAGGAATTAACACTCCTCAAACTCTCAAGATAGAAGGACATATCAAGAAGAAAAAGGTAATAGTGTTGATTGATTCGGGTAGTACCCACAATTTTACTCATTGTAAGGTAGCCAAGGAATTGAATTGTTTCCTATACCCAGCACCAGAATGTCAAGTGATGGTTGCAAATGGAGGAACTATAAATTGCTCTGGAAAATGCCATAATATCAAGCTATCCATGGGAGAGTATGTATTGAATAGTCCAATGCTATCCATTCCAATGGGAGGTGTTGATGTTGTACTAGGAGTACAATGGTTACAATATTTGGGGACGATAGCTTTTAATTTTCAAGAACTTTTCTTGAAATTTTTTTCAGAAGGAAAGGAAATCGAATTACGGGGTATCGCAGGGAAGCCAGGAAAGATAATAAGTTCTAATGTCATGACAAAGCTTCTGAAGAAATAACAACGAGGCATAATTACAAAATTATTCTCACTAGAAGTTCCAACATCAAAATCATCTATTTCTCCAGATCTCCAAAAAGTATTGGACAATCATTCCAAGGTGTTTGAAACTCCCAAAGGACTTCCACATATTCGTGATCATGATCATGCTATTCATTTGATTCCAGTAAGTGTTCCTCCAAACATCAGGCCTTACAGATATCCTTATGTCCAAAAGAGCGAAATTGAATGTATGATTGCAGAAATGTTAGAGGCTTGTATAATTCAACCTAGTCAAAGTTCTTTCTCTGCTCTAGTAGTATTGTACATAAGAAGGATGGATCATGGTGCATATGTACGGATTATAGGGAGCTCAATAAGCTCATTATTAAATATAAATTTCCCATTCCAGATCGATGAATTATTAGATGAATTACATGGAGAAATTTATTTTACTAAGTTGGATATTCGTTCAGGATATCATCAAATTAGAATGAAGACTGAAGATATTCTGAAAACAACATTCCGAACTCATGAGGGTCATTATGAATTTTTGGTCATGCCTTTTGGCCTTACCAATGCACCTTCTACATTTCAAGGGTTGATGAATTCCATTTTCAAACCCTTCCTTAAAAAAATTGTGCTAGTATTTTTTGATGATATACTAATCTACAGCAGGTCTTGGAAGGATCATGTTCAACATGTTGACAGGGTGCTCAAACTATTGCAGGAGAAACAATTATATGCAAAAACATCCAAATTTTTATTTGGAGTACAAGAGGTGGAATATCTGGGTCATATTGTATCTCACGAGGGTGTTAAGGTAGACCCTAACAAAATTAAAGCCATTAAAGAATGGAAATTCCCTTGATTATAAAGCGGTTGAGTGATTTCTAAGGTTAACGGTATTATTGCCAGGATTTGTTAAGGGTGTAGGGAGAATAATGACACCTCTAACAACATTATTGAAAAAAGATGCATTTTCATGGACTCTTGAAGCAACTCAGGCCCTTGAACATATTAAAGAGACAATGTGCCTAGCACCAGTATTAGCTACTCCAGACTTCACAAAACCTTTATTGTGGAATGTGATGCCTCAGGAAATGGAATTGGTGTTGTTTTAATGCAAGAAGGAAGACCCATTGCTTTTGAAAGTCTTCCAATCAAAGGAAATTATTTACAGAAAGCTATTTATGATAAGGAAATGTTAGCAATACTACATACACTAAAGAAATAGCGACCTTACCTAATGGGAAGACACTTCAAGGTAAAAACTGATCATGATAGTCACCTACATGGAACAAAGACTATCTTCAGAAGAGCAGAAAAAATGGGTCACAAAGATTTTGGGTTATGACTTTGAAATAATCTACAAAAAAGGAAAGCTTAATGTTGTTTTAGATGCACTCTCAAGAAATGATGAAAAGGTGGAAGCATTGCTTTGTGCCATTTCTATTATCCAACCAGATTGGATAACTGAAGCAAGGGATGAATGGAAGAAGGATGAAGAAGTATGGATACTAATTCAAAAGTTGCAGGAAGATCCTAGTACATCTGATACATTTAGTTGGAAAAATGATTCCTTATGGTACAAAGATCGCTTATATTGCAAAATTCCCAACACAAAAGATTCTTTTGGAATTTCTTTTCTCCTTTGGGGAGACACTCGGGGATTTTAAAAAAACTTACCATAGGGTGAAAGAAAAGATTATGGTTCTTCCCTAAGTATGAATATTCGAAAGTTTGTGGCGGAATGTTTGGTTTGCCAGCAGAATAAAGTGGAAACAATTAAGACCCCAGGACTTCTACAACATTTATCCATTCCAGGTCAACGTTGGGAGGAGATTTCAATGGATTTTATCACAGGTTTACCTAAGTCCGAAGGAAAGAGTGTCATCATGGTGGTAGTTGATAGACTTACCAAGTATGCACACTTTTGTGCATTATCTCATCCATTTAAAGCAAGTACAATTGCTGCTACATTTATGGAAATATTTCTGGCTACATGAAGGGCGCTGAAGATTATTTGTGAAACAGCAGGATCCCATTTTACGGTACTGGACGGAATTGTTGCTGTTGTTTGGGTACTCAATAACTACATGGCTGTCTTATCATCCTCAACGAATGAGTCAGAAGTTTGAGATAGTGATTAAATTTTTGGAAGAATGTCTTCGTTGTTTTATGTCGATAACCAAACACAAAGGTCCAGTGGTTACTATATCACTAGAAAGCAGGTGGCTATAACACTTCCTTCCATATAAACAAAAATGACCCCATTGCAGCATGTGGAATGTGTCCACCGTCCATCACATCTTGTTGGGGAAAATTCTTGGGTTAAAACGTAGAAGATCATCGAGCATCCATGGTCTCCTTTCTTAAGGAATAACCTAAATTTGCTTTGGAAATCGAATGAAACAACATGCGGATCAACATAACGATAGAGAGAAGTTTTGATGTAGGAGACTAGTTATTTTTACGGCTACAACCATACAAACAAATGTCCCTCAAGCAAGCTAAGAAGGATAATAAATTATCGCCAAAGTACTATGGTCCTTACAAGGTGTTGCAAAATATTGGTACTATGGCATACAAATTGGATCTTCTTGCTTCTTCGTGAGTGCATCTTGTTTTCCATGTTTCATGCTTGAAGAAGGTTATGGCGGACAAAATTCCAATTCAAACAATATTGCCAGAACTTGATGAGGAAGGAAAAACCATATTGAAACCTGAAGCAGTCACAGAAACAAGAGCTCGACAAATACGAAATCGATCAATTTCAAACTATCTCATCAAATGGAAGAACTTACCCACTGAAGATTTTACATGGGAGGATGAGAATTTTATATAGAAGCACCCAGAGCTACTCAAGCGTTGAGGACAACATTTTTTTGAAGGAGAGGTGCATGTTAGGTCCCTATATTACTAGTATAGTCCCTTATTGTTGTTATTGTAACCCCCTTATTGTTATTTTTGTACCCCTGTAACCCCCATATTGTTTTTATCGTGCCCTTACATTATTATTGTTAGGTCGGCTAGGATTACATTATGGCCCCATGGACTCCTATATATAGAAAGGAGGTTTGGTCATTTGTATCATCCAAGAAATTTTCATTTATGTAATTTATTGTAGGTTTCCCCCTTGAAGTGGCTTATTTCTAAGGTGTTGATCTCTCTTTTCTTCTATTTTTGAAGCTGGTTTCATAACAATTTGGTCAGAAACATAGTTTGAAGAAAAACAGGCCCTATGTGTGGAAAATGATTTGTCCCTTGGAATGAATTCTTGAAAAATGATGGAGACATGATGTTTATGAGTTGTAATGGCCTCATACTTTCTGATATGACCTCCATTATGTCTCCTCTACTCAGATGTCTCTGATTCCATAGAAAAACCTAGCTCAATGGGAGAGGAAATTAGGGTTTAGTGTAGGAAAAACAGGGGATTTAGGAAATTTATAAGAATGAAGGGAAATAAAGGGGATAGAGGGCTTCTAAATTATTAGGAAAATGTTTGGAAGTAGGAGGTATGTTAGGAATTAGGGGAAAGTGGAATTTCAAGGATTGAGTGAGGGGAAGGAGTCCAAAAGGGAAAAACACAAGGCTAGTCTAGAAAAGTGGCAAACTGTAGCAATAGGCTAGGGCTTGTGGAAAAATTATGATTTTGAGGGATAGGAGTGATGGGAAGTGTTTAGGAACACTGATGACTTTGGAATTTTGAGTTGGCAGCTTGGGAACCTTGTACTTATTACATTTTGAATGACATAAAATTACATAATGAAAATTAAAAATTACATCTTAAAACCAAAATTACATGCAAGAACAATAATTTCTCTTTAAAAATCATCTTCATATGGTGAAGAGATGTTATTGGATCACTCTCTTAATTTTCTGGTTTAATGCAATGGAAATGATGTGTTTATTGGACCTTGAAAAACCCTAGAAACCTAACGAAGCCTTGAAAAAAACCTAAAGACCTAATGAGACTTTGAAAGAGTGGTTTTCATGATGAAATTAGCTTTATGGATGATGTACAGTCAGCAAGGTATGAAATTGTGCCAACAAATAATATAAATTTAGAAAAAGTGATTTTTTTTTACTTAGGGCTACCATCAGTGAGTAAATTTTTGCATGACCTAGTGGAATGAATAAAATTTTCTGAGTGGGACTCCTAAAATGATATGAAAAGAGGATTTTGATCATTGATGGCAGGATGCAAAACTAACAGGAGGCATATAGAGTGCTAATAATGGAGCCGATGGAAGTTGAAAAATAGAAGATGAATAGGTCAAGAAATTCTACATGGCCACCCAAGAGGCCCAAGAGTACAAATACCATATTCTATTGTTGAAAACAGAAGTATCAGTTCTAAAAACTAGCAGAGGAGAGATTGTCATCATACAAACTTAGACATAGAATCTAGCTAGAGTTTGATCTGAGTATGAATGTTAGTTTTGCTGTGCTAATTTCATCTTCAAATTTTAAAATTTATTTACTAATCTTATGCTTGATGTACAGGTTTCCTTATTGCTTGTGTATGTCAAACAGGTAATTTAACTAAGTTTTTATGAGTGAATTCAAGAGGATAAATTATGAATTTAAAATGTTGAACAATAACAACATAAAGAACAACAAACCATCACAATTGATCCATCAACATGTTCGAGTCCAACAAGAAATTGCAGCACACACACTAGTGTGGTACCAATAGGTCCTAGCGATACATTAGTGTGAAGGCTAAATTAATTAATTAATTTGGTGCAGTGTCTAATTTAATTTTCCCTTAATTAAATTGGACAATAAAATGTAATCTTATCTCATGATCACTTGTAACGGTTAACTAAGTGTGATAAACTCAGTTAGCTCATGTATTTCAAGTTTAGGGTGGTTGGTGAGGCATGCAAAGTAATTCTATTAGTTATGGAGTTCGAATTGCAATTGGTGCATTAGTTTAATGCATGAGTAATCAGTTAACTCAGTTAGGTGAGTTAGAGTTAGTTGAACTAGTTGTAACTGTTTGTTGCACTAGTGAGAGATCAAGTGAATTAAAATATTATTTAATTCACAGTCAGTGATCTACCATGCAACTGATGATTTACTATCAATAATTGCATGCATGTCAGTTCCAGTGGAGACCCAGTTGAAAAAAAGGTTAAAGGGATGTTAACTATCAGTTGTATGATTATTAGGTTGACCACATGCAACCAGGCACCAATTGGATTTCCCATGATCCTTGCATAGTTTAGGAAGGACAAAGTTCCTAAAGAATAGGGATCACATTCATCAGGAATTGTGCAAGAAAGGCATACTGTTTAGAGGCTGATAATTGGCTAAGTGTTGGTCAGTTTTTTCCAGGACAGTGTGAGACAATTGTGACAGTGCAGGAGACTCTTGTGAGAAGAGTGCATTGTAATTGTTTCATGATTCCATGGTGAATATACAATAGAAGATAGATGGGTTTTGAGCAGAAATATTTCCCCAGGAAATTATATGTGTTGTGGTTTGATTTGATTCTTTCTTTTCTTCATGTGATTGGCGATTGTGTTTAATTTCTGCAATTGATTTGTAGAAGGATTCAGTATCTAGCTTTAGTGCATTGTTAGATCAGATTGAATCCATTGATATACTGTAATATTCGTTGCATAATTAATTTTTTCTTATGTCATCTAGGAGATGAATAAAATGGGTAAAAGGCCCATGAGTAGGAATAAAATCCCTCATATTGTGAAAGCGATCAATGGAGCAGCTTATTTTGCACCTTCTAATGTGAAAAGGGGTAATTTTCATGAGGACAAGGTCAAGTTTGACCAAGTCAACAACGCTGCCTAAGAGGTGTAGCTTGCTTGGGAAGACAGCGCAGTTTTGGAGGGAGAAAGATTATTTGTGGAAGAAACCCTAATGTGTGGGGTCCAGGGCAAAGAGGCATTCACTTGCATAAAAGGAGTAAGAGGCAGCCATAGTGAGACATCTCTGAGCATTTGATCATTTGTCTGCTTAGAGATATTTGTAGCCCCGGCTGTTCAGCTGTATTGCAGTGTTGCTTAGCACGAGGGATTCCTGCTTAGGATTTCCTCTTCTTCTTGAGAGGCCTCTTGAAGGATTTCTCTTCATCTTATCCACATCTTGGCTCAAGGCCAAAGCCACTACCATCAGTCACTACATTATTTCTGTTGAAGTATAACGAAGTGTTGTTGGGTGTTGCAGTGGAGGGTTCCACAACACCTTTCCTTGGCTTACCTTTCTGAGGAGGGGGTTCCTATTTCTCTGGGAGGTCAGTGAAGGAGGTTTCTGAGCTGATTTCACATCTTTGGCACCAGGCCAAGTATTCTCTATCTCCTATAGCACAGTCCAGTGCATTGACTGCGTTATTTTTAGAGTGCACCTGCAGTGGGGGAGAGATCTTCAGGGATTGGATCAACATTTCTCCTGATATATCCATTGGATGAGATATATGCATCATATGCAGCATATTCAGCTATCTTCATCCATTTCTATTCTCTGAGTTGCAGCTGCTGCCCAACAACTCCGTCATTTCTGCAGATTTTCCATTTTGATGTATATCCTAGCCAATCCTCCTGAGGATTGTGTATTATTACTGTATTAGTGTTTTCAGCGGTTGAGATCTTTCTCCCCCTCATTTATTTGAGCTATCATTGTCATATCATGTATTTTTTTGCAGTGTCTCAAATAAACTGCTTTATTTAGCCAGGGTTTTTCTCATGTAGCAGTGTTGATTCATTTCTTTGTACATGTTTCATTGAGGCTTCCCTTGCCTATCCGGAGTGATTGATTCCTCCCACTATTGTAAAAATTTTCTGCTATAACATATATTTGTTGGCTATATATATCTTCATGTGTTCACAGCTATAGAATAACGTTGTCTTTCAATTTCTTGCTCAAGAATTTTTGCAGTCCCTCATCAGGCACCTTCTGAGGACATATAAGTGTGGGAGATCTATTTAAACACCTTAGAAGGATTTATTTGGAGCCATATCTTGGATTTAGGACTTAGATACATTGATCTAAGGGATCCAGGTCCTGGTTTCAATTCCTATGGCAGCCATTACTGGAAAATGCGTTTTCCAGTCATGCCTTGCTAGCTATTCCAGATTTGGAACATTACAGTGGTATCGGAGCATAGTCTTGGCTCAGCTTGTGAGTATAAGCCCAAGAGATCAGAATATTGAAGAGGATGAGTTTCATATCATCATATTTCAGATCCATGAAGATCCTCCCCAAGGAGGATAAGCAGAAAGATGAGGAATAACCCTACACTTCCTATTCTCACCAAGGAGACAAAAAAATAAGCAGGAGAAAGACTCCATATTTTGGAGAAGAAAAAGAAAAAGGGGATAAGCTTACCAAGCTTCTTCCTAAATCTTTACATATGATTCATGAATATTTCAAGGAAATCTGGATGGAGATGTGTGAAGAATCTCCAAGGGGATTTGTACCAAAGGAAAACTCTAGATTTGCACATAAGGAGTGTGAGCAAGCAGCTACACACCATCTTGTACAACGCAGTCACATGCCTAGGATTGCCAGAAGAGAGATGGAAAGAGAAGAATAAGTTTCTAGGAGGGAAACCCTTAGTGATTTCTTAAAATAGTATGAGTTTCAAACTCAGAGATTCAGAGATCATCTCAGTTTTTCAGAGTTTTGCAAGATGAAGGTGAATGGAAGAGAGCAGCAGGATAGATTTTATCTATCTACCTTTTAAGGTTCACCTATATGTTAATCCAAAGCTTGGGTTGAGGAGTTAGAGACCTTCTTGCAGCAGCACCACATCCTTGAAGAGGAAGCCATCAAAGTTGCAGCGTTGCATTTGAGAGGTAAGGCCTATGCCTGGTGGATCTTTGAATCCTTTTCTTTAAGAAATGTAAACATTGCATCTTATACAAGTTTTACTAAGGCATTAGTGGAAAGATTTTATAAAAGGATTCATGAAACATACATGGTGGAGCTAAACAAGAAAACAAAAACAAAACCCTTGCATGATAATGCAATACCACATCAGGAGGCTGAAAACTTGCACCACACTTTGCTGGGAGAAAGGTTTTCATCTCACACCTTTGAGCAAAGGAGCATGGGGATATATTTTTCCAAAAGGGATCCAATCATTGGAGGATTGCCCATTCATGTTGTAGAGATTGAGGGAAACAACGATGTTAGATCTGGAGTTGATCTAGCACCTTATGGAGAGGAAGGAGGAGCTCTTGCTCCAAATAGAGGGATGCATGTATCTTTGCAAGGAATTCCCTAGGATCTCATGTGTGGAGATCAAGGCACAATTCATGTTCTATCTGTGCCATTGTTGAGGAGGTGTGAAACCATGGAGACACAAGGAGGAAGTAGGGAGAAGACCCAGCATCATGAGATGAGGAGTATACATCCCTATTCATTTTTGGAGGTTGATGCACCTAAGAAGGTGATTGGATTGTGCAGTGGAAGCATGGGGGGTTATCTCCATTCATATATTTAGTCATATCTTGATGATGATGTCTCATAGCATGGAGACATTTTTCCGGGGAGACCACTGGACCAACAGAGGAGGATGGATGCTTCACATGTTGGGGCACCACTCATTGATTATAGGAGGGTGGAAACCTTGGGAGAGCTTGATACAGCGCTGGGAGTCTGGGGTAGACTCAAGAAGAGAGAGAGAATTCTCTCAACATCATCAGTACCCACTTCCATTTCAGATTCTGTGCTGTGGAAAAAGCAACAAGGGAAGGATATCAGCCTTCCAACTTGCATCTTTGGCATAGGAGATGTTAGAGAAGAGGATGACCAGATGACAGATGCTCTTCATGAGAGATCATCAACACTATCACTATGGAGGATAGATCCATATTGGAACTCCCAGTTGTTGGTGGAGTATTCCAAGGATATTTTCACTTGCATGATCTTGGATGACCAGTTGCACCTGGAGGAGTATTCAGTCAGAGATGGGGTCATCTACTATCATGGTAGGATCTTCTTACCGAGAGCTTCCAAGCTCAAGGTGAAGTTGCTACAAGCAACTTATGAGGATTTCCTTTTCAGCCCCACTTGTTCTATGAGAGCATACCACTCCATCATGGAGGGATATTTTTGGATGGGCTTTGAGGAGGAGATATATCTAAATATGAGGAGATGCAAGGACTAGATGGAGATGGAGGAGAGACATAACTCTTTGGAGGAGTTAGCACAACCACCTCTTTCCACCTTGAGGATGAGAGGAGACTCATTTATGAGCCACTCCATTTGTATGAGCAGAACATATGGTAAGGGTATGCATTGTTTACATGATTGTCTATATGATGTATGTATATTTCCCTTAACCATACATGTGCAAGATGATGCTCCAAGGAGGAGCATTATTTTTTCTAGACCATATGGTTTAGATGAGGCCATGAGCATGATTGATGGCCATTCCCTAGGAGGACTTGGGGAAAATATGTGTTATGGAGGACATGCTCATTGTACACCTTACATTATTCACTTCCTCCATACTTATGAGGAGATTGGAGCAGCAGGCAAGTGGTTGAGAAGCCACTTATTTTATCAGTCTCTATTGTAGTTGAGGGTCAAGCTGCACTGGTTGCACTTGAGGGACCATTGTCCTTCACATTTATTACACATGGCAGCAAGTATGATTCTCATTTTTACTCCCTATGGTTCTATTGTTGTTGTCTTTATGAGGAGCATGCTTGGGAGAAAGACACATTGTGTGGATGTGTCCTTTGAGGGAGAAATTCCTCACATTTTTGCACTACATGTTCTAAGGGGAACATGGGACATGATATGGTTACCTTAACAACACATTTTTCACTTTATGAGGTGAGTCATACGATGGAGGAGATGCCATATGTTGATGACTTCCAACTCATCATATATGGGGATATTTGGGCCAGCATGATTTTCAGCGTTGGAGGAGAGATCTTTGGAGATCTAGTCTTCACCTTGCCACTTGAGGGAAAGTATTTTGCAGCCCAGGATCAACACTTTCTCTAAACTTATCATAAGTGGAGAGATGGACAGTGTGGGGTAGGCTACATTGTCTACCATGTCTAGAATTTCATCCCACCTTCTTTGACGGAGCCAAAGGTGGATGACAGTTTTCAGGAGTTACCTAGTTGGAAGGTGACTCATTTTGCATGGCTCATAGCTTGGAGATGGA
Source organism: Pinus albicaulis (assembly GCA_034641835.2). Classification (NCBI taxonomy): domain Eukaryota; kingdom Viridiplantae; phylum Streptophyta; class Pinopsida; order Pinales; family Pinaceae; genus Pinus; species Pinus albicaulis. The sequence continues at coordinate 959,344,831 of CM076574.1, forward strand.
GGATCCATATGGGAAATATAGTTCCCATTTTATTTTAGATCCCATTCTTCAAGGGGACCTCTAGACATCACTTTGCTATCCTCTTTAGTATTTCACTTTTACATGATGATGGCTTGATAGCTGACTTGCATGCTGAGGAGGATAAATGTGGAGATTTGACTGATGAGATAACATCACTTTCCTTGGAGGAGATCATCATACAGGGATGCTACAGGGAGAGGAGAAGAGAACTCAGTCTATCCTTGCACTTTCTTGAGGACAAGCAATATTTGAGAGGGGAGGACTGTAATATTCCAAAATTTGCAAGCAGCAAATTGGAATATTAATTTTTTCTTATGTCATCTAGGAGATGAATAAAATGGGTAAAAGGCCCATGAGTAGGAACAAAATCCCTCATATTGTGAAAGGGATCAATGGATCATATTATTTTGCACCTTCTAGTGTGAAAAGGGGCAATTTTCATGAGGACAAGGTTAAGTTTGACCAAGTCAACAACATTTCCTAAGAGGTGTAGCTTGCTTGGGAAGACAACACAATTTTCTAGGGAGAAAGATTATTTTTGGAAGAAACCCTAATGTGTGGGGTCTAGGGCAAAGAGGCACTCACTTGCATAAAATGAGGAAGAGGCATCCATAGTGAGACATCTTTGAGCATTTGATCATTTGTCTGCTTAGACATATTTGCAGCCCTGGCTATTCAGCTATGTTGCAGTGCTGCTTAGCACGAGGGATTCCTACTTTGGATTTCCTCTCCTTCTTGAGAGGCCTCTTGAAGGATTTCTCTTCATCTTCTCCACATCTTGGCTCAAGGCCAAAGCCACTACCATCAGTCACTGCGTTATTTCTGCTGAAGTATAACGTAGTGTTTCTGGGTGTTGCCGTGGAGGGTTCCACAACACCTTTCCTTGGCTTACCTTTCTGAGGAGGGGGTTTATGTTTCTCCAGGAGGTAAGTGAAGGAGGTTTCTGAGTTGATTTCACATCTTTGGCACCAGGCCAAGTATTCTCTATCTCCTACAGTGCAGTCCAGTGCCCTGACTGCGTTATTTTAGAGTGCACCTGCAGTGGGGGACTATACCACTAGATTGGAGGGAGAGATCTTCAGGGATTGGATCAGCCTTTCTCCTGAGAGATACATTGGATGAGATCTATGCATCATATGCAGCATATTCAGCTATATTCATCCATTTCTATTCTCTGAGTTGCAGTTGCTGCCCAGCAACTCCGACATTTCTGCAGATTTTCCATTTTGATGTATATCCTAGCCAATCCTCCAGAGGATTGTGTATTATTGTTGTATTAGTGTTTTCAGGGGTTGAGAGCTTGCTCCCCCTCATTTATTTGAGCTATCATTGTCATATCATGTATTTTTTTGTAGTGTCTCATATAAACTGCGTTATTTTAGCCGGGGCTTTTCTCATGTAGCAGTGTTGATTCATTTCTTTGTACATGTTCCATTGAGGCTTCCATTGCCTATCTGAAGTGATTGATTCCTCCCACTATTGTACAAATTTGCTGCTATAACATATATTTTTTGGCTATATATATCTTCATTTTTTCATAGCTATAGAATAATGTTGTCTTTCCATTTCTTGCTCAAGAATTATTGCAGTCCCTCATAGGGCACCTTCTGAGGACATCTAAGTGTGGGAGATCTATTTAACCACCTTATAAGGATTTATTTGGAGCCATATCTTGGATTTAGGACTTAGATACATTGATCTAAGGGATCCAGGTCTTGGTTTCAATTCCTGTAGCAGCTATTACTGGAAATTTTGTTTTCCAGTCATGCCTTACTAGCTGTTCCAGGTTTGGAACATTACATATACATATGTTTGTATAATTTCTACATGGTATCAGAGCACAGGAAATCACTATAGTGGAGGAGAAACTGAGTTTGTGACTGAATAGAATTCGAATTTGAAAAAGGTATTATTGGTGCGACATGCGATTCAGGATCGAAATGGATTTCAATGGCTTGATATTGGAGTATACACTCGAGGGCATCTCTAACTATTTTTCGTGGAAAGACAAGATGGAGGAAGCACTGGAGGAAAATGTGTTGAAATAATTCATTGATAATGATGTTCCCAAAGCCATTGTAGCAGATGCTGCAACTCTTGATGCTTGGAAAAATAAGGTTGCAAAGGCGAGGAGGATCTTATTGGAGGAAGTACGAGACCACATTGTCTCAAGTATCCATGGAAAAGAGACACCATATGCAATGCAGAAATATTTGACATATCTATTTCAAAGTAGCAGTGATCATAGAAAATTGGCACTGAAGGACAAGCTTAGGAAAATCAAAATGGAGAAAGGCGACACCATGTCGAAATATTTAACAAAGTTGTCCAATGTCGGGATGAGCTTGGGAGTGTTGGCATTACTGTCGTCGATGATGACTTGGTGAGCCTAGATCTTCTAGGACTTCCCAAGAGTTGCCATAGTTATCAGGACTCTGTCAATGGAAGGGAAAATCTGCTAGATTGGGAACGACTTTGGTCAGATTTTGTGCAAGAAGAATTTAGGAGGAATACCAAGGATGGATCTTCATCTAAGAATGATGATGAAGAAGATTGTGCTTTGGCTTCCAAGGCGAAGAAGAGGAAAGGAAATAAATTCCATTCCAAATATGAGTCCAGTAAAGATGGCAAGAAGCGCGACATGTCCAGAGTGAAGTGTTTTCACTGTCACGAGCATGGACATTATGCCACTAATTTTCCACAAAATAAGAAGAACAAGAAGGCTTCAAGATCTAAATTTTGTGAGGCTTTGGCCTCATAATTTGAGCTTGACTTCTAACTCATTGCATGCATGGTGTCAAGTGTAATGGGATTGGTGTGGTACTTGGATAGTGGTGCATGCTTTCACATGACGGGAGACAAATAACTTTTTAGTAGCTTGGAGGAGAATTACCTCCAGATGCATATCAAAATAGGTGATGATGGGTGGTACAGTGCTACCGGGATTGGTACAGTTACCTTCTAGAGACATTCAGGTAGACCCTTTCAATTAAAATATGTAATGCATGTACCAGGCTTGAAGAAACATTTGGTCTCAGTCGCAATGTTGGAGGGTAGAGGCTATGATGTTGTTTTAGTGAGGGAAAATATTTCCTTCGAAACAAAGAAATGAGACAAGCCAAGAAGATTGGGATTCGTGTGAAGAATCTCTATAAACTTGATGTAGATGGTTGTGCATCATTGATGGGTAAGGCGGAAAAAGTGGTGAGCCGAGATGAGGGTGAGTTATGGCACAGGATATTGGGCCATCTACACCACGGAGCCTTGAAGGTCATGCAACAAATTTCTACAGATCTTCCCAAGGATACTCTTGCGCAGTTAGACACATGCAAGGGATGTACTATGGGGAAGTATGTAAAGGCCAATTTTCACGAGAAGGAGAACCAAGCCTTGGAGATCCTTGAGAGAGTTCACTCAGACATGTGTGGACCATTCTCTACTGCTTCGACAAAAAAGAAATAGTACTATTTTATATTTGTTGATGAATTTTCTAGAAAGTGCTCGATCTACTTCATGCAGAAGAAATATCAGACGTTCTCAAAATTTCTTGAGTTCAAAGCACTGGTGGAGAAAGACACGAGGAAGCATGTGAAGGCTCTTAAGAGCAACAATGGTGGTGAGTACATCTCCAATGAATTCAAGAACTTCTGCAGCAAAGAAGGAATTCAGAGAGAGTTGATTGCGCCTCATAACCAACAACAGAATGGGGTCGTAGAACGAAATAACAAAACAATTGTGGGTGCAGCATGAGCAATGTTGCATGATCAGGGCCTATCGTTGCATCTGTGGGCGGAGGCATGAAACACAATGGTATTTGTGCAAAATCGTTTTCCTCATCGGATACTTGGCATGAGTACACCAAAAGAGGCTTTTACTGGTAATAAACATGATGTTTCACATTTTAAGATTTTTGGCTCATCTGTTTATGTGCATGTAAACAAAGATGCCAGGAAGAAGCTAGAACCAAAAGCTGAGATTGGGATATTTGTGGGGTATACTGGTACTCCTCAAACTATCGGGTGTATTTTCCAAACAACATAATGACTGTTTTGAGATAAGATATAAAATTTGATGAGGAGAAAGCCATGAAATTGTCCCTTGAGAGGGAGCTAGATTTCCATGCAGAGGAGGAACTCCTGGTTCCTAAGAATGAACCTCAAGATCTGGAGCAGCCACATGTAGAGGATCATGGAGTAGCAGAAAAAACTCATGCATAGCTATCCACTAGAAATGGTAGAAGGCGCACCATGGAAGCTGATAGATTGAAACTTGATGCAGCAGAGAATGTAGGAGCCCCTACTTCATTGTGCAGACAGAGAAAGTCTCCAAACAATTTTACTGGATACATGGCTCTTATGAGCAAGTGTATTGTGGTAGAACCATCTTCCATTGAGGAAGAAGTGCAGCAACCAATTTTGGTTGATGCTATGGTAGAGGAGTATGACTCCATCGTCAAGAACAGTGCATGGGAGGTTTTCCCAAGAATGGTCGGAAAATCAGTGGTTGGATCTAGATGGATCTATAAGGTGAAGCAAGTAGCGAATGGGAGTGTGGAGAATTACAAGGCCAGATTTGTGGCCCGGGAATTCTCACAAGTTGAGGGGATTGACTATGAGGATACTTTCGCACCAGTCACAAGGTACTCTTCCATTAGATCTATCCTTACACTCTCAGCATAGATGGGGTGGCGCATTCATCATATGGATGTGAAAACTGAATTTCTCAATGGAGTTATTAAGGAAGAAGTGTACATAGAGTATCCAGAAAGTTTTGAGATCTTTGATATAGAGTCACATGTGTGTCAAATTAAGAGACCACTGTATGGGCTAAAGAAAGCACCTCATGCTTGGTACACTCAGATTGACAACTATTTCACTAGATTGGGCTTCACCAAAAGTGAAGCTCATGCAAACCTGTACTAGATTATGGCTAATGGTAAGCTCTTGATTATCGTAATTTATGTTGATGATCTAATTTTGACAGGTGATTAGAAGCTGATAACTTCATGTAAGGAGGATCTTGCAAGGGAGTTCAAAATGAAGGACATGGGACTCCTTCACTATTTCCTTCGTTTGGAAATATGGCAGCGGGATGGTGAATTTTTTGTTTCTCAAGGAAAGTATGCCAAAGAGATACTGGGTAAGTTTAAAATGGAGAGTTGTAAACCCATGGACAATCCTCTTCCAGGAAATTGGAGGAAAGAGGATGCTACTTCAGGAGAAGTAGTGGACTTTATTGTCTATAGGCAGCTAGTGGGTTCACTGATGTACTTGGTGAACACTAGACCAGACATTTGCTACGCAGTTAACCAACTGAGTCAAGCTATGGTTAAGGACCAAGCTCTTTTGGAAGGTGGGGAAGCATGCTTTGAGATATATCAGGGGCACTACAAAGTATGGATTATGGTATAGACGGACAGAGGGAGTGAAGCTTCAAGGCTTCACAGATTTAGATTGGGCAGGTAGTCCATCAGACAAAAAGAGCACATTAGGAGCGATCTTCAGCATAGGATCGACAATAGTTTATTGGTACAACAGGAAGTAGCGATATGTGGCACTCAGTTCAACTGAGGCAGAGTACATGGCAGCAAGTCAAGCTGCATGTGAGGCCATCTGGATGAGAAAGATCCTGGTTGGTTTGTTTGGTTCTCAAATGGATCCGACTGTGATACATTGTGATAACTAGAGCTGCATTAAACTTTCGGTTAATCTAGTATTCCATGAGAGGTCCAAGCACATAGACATTTGGTACCACCATCTCAGATATTGTGTTCAGAGGTGCATGCTTTTACTTCAGTACATTCCCACAGAAGATCAGGATGCAGATATTATGATGAAGGCACTTGCTAGGAGAAAATTCAAATACCATAGACACATGATCGGGGTGGCATATAATCCCTTTCTTGTTGAGAGGGAGTGTTGAAGTCCAACAATAAATTTCAGCACACACACTAGTGTGCGACCAATAGGTCCTAGCGATACATTAGTGTGAAGGCCAAATTAATTAATTAATTTGGTACAGTGTCTAATGTAATTTTACCTTAATTAAATTGGACAATAAAATGTAATCTTATATCGTGATCACTTGTAATAGTTAAATGAGTGTCATAAACTCAATTAGCTCATGTATTTTGATTTGAGGGTGGTTGATGAGGCATGCAGAGTAATTCTATTAGTTATGGAGTTCGAATTGTAGTTGGTCCATTAGTTTAATGCATGAGTAATCAGTTAACTCAGTTAGGTGAGTTAGAGTCAGTTGAACTAGTTGTAACTGTTTTTTGCACTAGTCAGAGATCAAGTGAATTAAATATTATTTAATTCACAATCAGTGATCTTCCATGCAATTGATGATTTACTATTAATAACTGCATGCACGCCAGTTCCAGCGGAGACCCAGTTGAGACAAAGGTTAAAGGGATGTAACTATCAGTTGTGTGATTAGTAGGTTGAACACATGCAAACAGACACCCATTATATTTCCCATGATCCTTGCGCAGCTTAGGAAGGAAAAAATTCCTAAAGAATAGGGATTGCATTCATCAGGAATTGTGCAAGCAAGGTCGGTTGTTTAAAGGCTGAGAATTGGCTAAGTGTTGGTCAGTTTTGTCCAAGACAGTGTGAGACAGTTGTGAGAGTGCGAGAGACTCTTGTGAGAAGAGTTCATTGTAATTTTTTCATGATTCCATGGTGAATATACAATAGAAGATAGAGGGGTTTTGAGCAGTAAGCTTTCCCCGAGAAATTATCTATGTTGTGGTTTGATTTGATTCTTTCTTTTCTTCATGTGATTAGTGATTGTGTTTAATTTCCAGAATTGATTTGTAGAAGGATTCAATATCTAGCTTTAGTACATTGTTAGACCGGATTGAATCCATTGATATACATATGTTTGTATAATTTATACACAACACAGAGTTTTGATGAAAGAGTTCACCCCTCCTGGGCTGCATCTCCTTGGTCCAGCTTCCATGGCTTAGGCCTCTTTATTAGCTCAATATTGAAAACATTGTTGTTTACATGCATCAAATGCTCTCAAAACATACTCCAATGAGTTCAGAATGTTGAAATATATCAGAAATGACTATTCATTTTCTCAATTTGGCCTTTAGTTGATCTAGGCATGGTGTTCCTTCCCGGTGGCCCTAAGCTTCAAAATTCTTAAAAGTGACAAAAACACCTGTATAACTGATCCTCTGCCTCTATAACTTGTTCCAATGTGTTCATATCATTCCAATCTGTTAGGAATGACTCTTCATGAGCCAAAATTGGTCGAAATTGATCAAGATATGGCCTATTCAATTTTCCCTAAATTCCTCCTCCAAATCTGGAGAAGACTCTAGATAACCCTGACAATCTGGTGGTTCTACCGAAATTGGAGGAGCTGCCAAAGTTTTTTCCGTTTTACACTCAAGTTTAATTAGCTGTAAATTCAGATTAACTGTGGATAAACTTGATTAGTGCTATAAGCGTGTTTTTAATCTAATCCAAATTAAAATTTTGATTAATGCTACAACACTAGTTTTATGGGTAACTAAACCCATATTAAAGGTTAATCCACACATAAATATACACTCCACGCATGTGGTTTAGTGGAAGGGTCACATGGGGAGGGGGTTGGCCTGAGGGGTTGGCCCCCTCCAAACCTTCGCATGAATCTTCGCACCACATTAACTATATGGCAGAAGCTATGGTTATTAAGAACCATGGTGGTAGCGCGTTGGCAAGGGCAGAGAGTTCTATGAGGGAGGTCGTGGGGTCGAGCCCTGACCTCAGCCCTCTATACATATTTTTCCAATAGTTGAAATATGCATTAATATGCGTCCAAACCATATATAACAAACCTTTGAATTTGCATATGATTTGAATATGCACTCCAAATGTTCAATAAGCGTGCCATCGAACCTTTTTATAGTTTAAAATTGTGCCATATATATAATATGAACCCACTGCCGTTTACCATAAGGTTTGAACCTTGGGTTTAATAAAATATTTACTCCCTCCATGATATAGTTACTAGACTTTGGATTAAAACTAAATATGCGTCCATTGATATATATAGTTCCAAACCCTCGGACCTTAGGAAAATAAATATGCCACCATAAAACTAAATTTAGACGTTGGCATAAACCAACCTTCCATAAAAAAAATTAAATTCGACCCTGACCTTGGAGAGGGCCCACCAGAGGGGACATGTGGAAACCCTTGGTTGGGCCATCCTCCCACATAAAAAAAACTGAATTCAACCTTAGGAGCAGATCCTTAAAAAAAATCACTTTAAAAAAAAACTAGCAAATCCAGTTGTGACACTTGTCACAGTGCCACTGGGAAAAAACTAAATAATATTCCCTTCATGCTGAGTGGTCTGCCATGTCATCAACCTGTCACTGTTCTGCATTCTTTTTTTTTTAAATTTGCATGTTCTGAATGACGTTTTTAGGCTATAACTTCTTCATCCGAACTCGGTTTTCGACGAAACGAGTTGCGTTGGATTCTTGGTGACTGGTCGATCGTTGTCGTTTAGTTTCCAATCAATTTTGATAAATTTCATTTTTGAGATAAATATTGAGCCTTTGATCATTCCTCCCCACTAGAAGCATTTTGGACCCCAAAATCTCTTGGATTACTGATCATGTGGCTGAGGGTATTGTTCACTCACCCTTCTAGTCTCTATCCACTGAAATTTTTCCAATTTCATCATTTGGAGCTTTTCACAAAAACTTAACTTTTTCCTTGATTCTTGCAACCTTATCTTGTTTTCATTGACACCATCATGCTACAATTTTTATGAATTTGTAGAGCAACAAGCTATTCTTGCAAAAACGATCTTGTTCCTACCTTGGTCTTTAATCAAAGGAAACTTAAAAATTGTCTCACCTTGCACACTGTCACCATGGCGATTTTTAGTTGATCTCGCTTTGTACTTGCGTCAACTCTTGACCAAGTATATTTTCCATTTCCATGTACCTTTTGGAACAAAAAAAATCATTTGTGGAAGCCGTGCCTTCTTTTCCAAGCTTCTTTTTCACTTTCTCTTTGACCTTTGCACTCTCTTGCACTGACATCTTGTTTCCAACACTGCTCAACAATGATGTTGATTGTTGCAAATATTTTACATCTTGTTCACCTCCTTTCAAAGGAAACCTGTTAGAATACTGAAACATCTCATTACAAGCATACACATATTTTTGAAAAGTTTGATTCAAAAATTCTCTTTGTTTGATCATCAACAATTTCAAATTCTTACTTGCATTCACTATCCTCTTCATTTCTATTGCATGTATAAGAGACAAACTTGTCTTCTTCTTATGTGCTCTAACTATGTACTCAATACCATCTTTAAACAAGTGATAAGGACTTCCCAATAAAATACCTAATATCTCAAGTGACACCACATCAAGTTCAACTTCATCAATAAAGCTTGAATTGATGGCGAATCTTAGTATGCACTTCCTTGTAACCTGCAAGTATGCATTCTTGCATATCCAACCCAAAAGATATGGTCTTGGATGTCTAATAGTTTCAGGGTCTAGCTGCTTAACCAAGTCTTCGGAAATCAAGTTAGCTTGTGACCCACTATCAAAGAGTGTATCAATCTTTGTATGTTTAGAGACAGCTCTAATATGGAAAATTTATATTCTTGTATCTTTATCATGAGTAACATTTGAACAATTAGAAGAACTAGTGCTTGCAATATGTTTACCTTTCAAACCCATGGCTGTAATATTTGTCTCATCTCTTGATTCTGACCCTAAGTCATGTTCAACTATAGCAACAATTTTACCCTTTTCTTTGGCTTTTAGTTTGTTTGGCCTGAACTCTGGATGAAGTTGCCAACAATGGTCTTCATCATGGGCAGTCTTTGAACAGTTTTTGCATGTGAGTTTTTCCTTCTTATTTTTTTATAGAACTATTTCTTTTTCCTCTTCCATAAAAAATTCCCTTTCCTTTACCCTCACTTTCAATTTTCTCATCTATGTTTTTTTTCCCTCTTGCCTAATGCAGTGAAAAGGCCGCTCACACCCACATATGCAGAAAAACTACACTTGGCATTCCCAAGGTTAATACTCGTTAAAAGAGTATACGCACATGAAATTGTGCTTTTATGGCCCACACAAACGGTGACCAATCATGGCAGTTAGTGCTTCACACCTTTCAAAACTTACCTCCCCACAGATTCACCACTTAACAATTTGCGCAATATTGCGGTGTCGCAATTTGCAACAAACTCTCTATCGCTCATCGCAAACTTTAATGTTTAACAATAACTATGCCCCTTATCCTATGTGATGTGCGATCACATTGCATCGCATCAAAATTAACTTACCGCGTGATGTCTTAATGCTAAACACTAAAATATCCGATTGCGAAATCGCTCTAAGTGCGATTTAATCTCCACAGTTGATCTCCCCCAAATCTAACAGTTCTGTTGTGCCCTTGCTGAGCGGCTACTCAATTAGTTTATCTACTAAGTCTTAACATGTAACCAAAAGAATCACTGATTGCGATGTGCACTTGGCTGCTCCGCCCAACACGTGTCTCATCGCACTTTCACAAATTTAACTCTGCGATATAATCTTATTTGTCGGTCTCATGCTCTGGACCTTTGCGATTTAATCCTCGTTGTCCCTTCTCTTCCTCTGGAAATATTTTAAAGGCTTTGTTGCCTTAGTCTTTTCTCTGTTTTCTTTGGCCGCCACCGCTATGTGTCTCCGTTTACTTTACGCTATCCTTCCTGAGCTTGTTCAGTATTTAATTGCATTAATATCTCTCGAGCTTTAACTTCTATTCATTCACTCAGATATTTGATGTTGTCGCCCACTTCATTCACACTGCCTCAATCTAGTATACAGAACACCCTTCTATATTACTTCTCCGAATCCGAAATTCAGATTTACTTCTCATTTTTGGCCTGCACACAAATCTTATCCGCACTTAATTATTCTCATCAACTTCACACACAAATATTTAATCCCCAAATTGGAATCCCCAACCTTTAAGTCCTTATCGCTTAGAAAGACTTACTCTTTAATCAAAATTCATTATAGGGAGTTATTACACAGACATCGAATTTGTTCCATTATGGATCACTCAACACATAACAGAAATGACACACAGTCGCAAGAAAATTTGAGTTCTTCATTAACAAATAAATGTACAGATACAATAACAAAACCCACTTACAATCTAGCTTTCCTGATGCTCTCTTTGCATGGCCTTCTCTTCCTACAGAAAACCCTCTCTATCTCTCAGCTCTCGCCTCTATCTCTTGGTCTAATATTATTTGGTTTATTTGGCCTCTTTTCTTCTAAGCTTACAATTTAATTTATAACACAACTCATAGCTTATCCATCTCATACAACTAACTCCTATAAACTTGTAATTGATTTCTAAATTTAGAACTTGATCCTATCTTTTCTGAACCGAATGGATCAATCCTATCCTATATGTTAGCTTGTCCAACAAATTTTATCAACACGCAGACTCAATTACATGACTAAGCTCTTTGACTAATGAGTCAACACCTATCTAGAACCTTCTAGACTAATACTTGTCAACTATGAAATCTTTGTAAGATTTTACAATGATTTGAAAGGAAATGTCCCTCTTGGACCAATATCAAGACCCTGAGGTCTGATTTATACTTTGAATTTTGACTTAGATTAGATGCTCCTGCATCAGACTCCCTAGGTGAAAATAATCATGATCTCCAGATCATGTGTCTTTAATAGTTGTCCTCCTGGATCACAGACTTCGTTATGTAATGATCCACTGTCTCTACATTTTCTATTGTTTTTTTGTTTCTCTTGTTCTCCAGGTCTCCATACTTTACGTTGCATTGTCCCACTGGCTATGCTCTCACATTATTCTGTTGTCTTTTTCTTGTTGCTGCTTCTTTGCTTCCTAGCAGTTGTCTTCTTCTGAGACACCTTCACCATAAACCTTCTTATTATTTTAATCTCCATGTCCAGTTTATCTTCTAACTGGTACTCATTCTGCCATTTGTCTTCAAACAGATGTTTGTTATCTTCTCTTTGAAGTTGTTGGATTCTTACTACCACCCTTACATCCTTACCCTCTTGTTGCTTTTGAACTTTCATCTCACATCCAAACAACCTCTGTTCAAAATCTTTGACAAAAAAATCATATTCAGATGCTTCCAACAAACATTTCAGCAATTCGCTTTCTACCTAATTCCTTTCAAACACGTCATCATTATGTTGTTCATCAATTTCAGCATATCTTTCTTCCTTTTCCTTGACAACCCTAAGTGATTATTTTTCAATTCCTTGACTAATCCTAGTAGTCATTTCAACTTTCTTCAGTTCTAAGACTGATTCCACTTTAGCATAAGACATTCCTGCCTCACCTTTGCCCAATTTCAATTGTGCATTCAGAATATTCATTCTCTAACTTGCTAGTCTATTCTCCAAAATACTTAGCTCATGCCAAAAATCTTCCATCTCACTTGAAACTTCTTCCAAAAATTCTATACAATCCTCACTATCTCCTTTGTCACAAGTCCAATTTCTTGGTGACACTACTTCTTCATCCTTCATCAGAATAAAATTATGATCTTCTATCTCTGTGAAAAATTTAGATATATGTCCAACATTATTCTCTTGGTCAATCAGATAAGCCAATTCTTCCATGTCCTCAACAATAACAGGTTCCTTCATATGAGACATAACTGTCTCACATTCCTTGGAGATACTTTTTTCACTAAGCAAGGAATTTATGAACTCATTCTGATGCAATAACTCAACTTAATATTCATCTGAAAGATAGTCATCATCGTACTTTGCTTGACAATTTTCAACCTCATTCAAGACAATTCCAAGAGATGGATTTCCTTCTGCAACACCTACAAACACATTCAAATTATAAATCTCAAAATTACAAGACCCAATGGTCTCATTTGATGATCCAGTCACCAAATATTCCTCTTGTTGTTCTAAGTCCTCTACATGAATTAGAAAATATTTAATGGTCTTCTTATCAGCCTCCTCAAACACTTCACTAGGTTTCTTGATATCCTTCTCTGCTTCTTCTTTCTTTTGGTCATCATTGTGAGCCAAAGTTCCTCTATTTTCAACTTTAGCATGCTGAAAAACAATACTCCCTCTTAACTGTGTATGATCTTCCATATGAGATCTAACTGTCTCAAAACTCAAATTCTGCCTCTCTTCTTTGTCTTCTTTGACATCACCTGCAAACATACACAAATTATTAATTTCAAAATCATAAGGCTCAATTTCCTCAACTGATGTTTCAGACGTCAGTGATCCATCTTCAAGTTCAAAAGAAACTTATTCATCTCTATCAACTTTTTCTTGTTGTAGCTCAACTCCTTCAAGCTTCTCTATCCTCAATTTAACATTCACAATCTACTCAAGCTTCCTCAGCTCCTCTATTAACTGCATATTCACCTGTTATTCTCTCTTCTCTTGTAGCTTATGCCACTTCATTTTCTTTCTCATTTTGTAACCAATTCTCTGGTCTTCTTTACCTTTGGAACAAATTTATCAACAAATTGAATTGCATTCTTATCTCAACATTTTCTCTCTCATACTCCTCATCCATGCCATCTGCTTTGAAATATTTCTTCACTTTTCTTCTACTACAGTCTCTCTTAGAAACTCTGCTATGACTATCAATAGTCATCTTCTCCTATATCTCTATGGTTTCCTCACTCACTATGAGTTGTACTTGAGCCTCTGCAATAGCAAGTCCTCCCTGCTACATTTACCTCACCAAGCGTTCCTCTGTACTTGGCCACTAGTCCCCTCTTTGGAACTTTATTTGAGCATTCCTCTACTCCTTCTAGGGTTCAACTCATCTGCACTTTTAAGAACACAATTGTCCTCTTGTATTTCAATCACAAATGAAATACTAGGTTATGGCTATACTCTTCTTTCACTCAGGAACTTTACCAGCTTCTTTCATCACTACTTCTTAAGGCTATGATCTTCTTTTGCTGAGATACTTCATTAGATGCAACTATCAATCTTCAATCTGTCTTTTATCCTGCAAAACTCAAATCATAGTTAAATAAAACAATACCTTCATGATTTCTCAAGCAGTCTCCATCCACTCTTCACATTCGAGTGAATCTCCATTCTCCACAAGAAAACAACCATCGCTGTGCTTTCTTTATCCTTCTGCAATCTCTTCTTAAGTTCACGTTGAATCTTATTATGTTCTACTACCAAATTTCTTCTACATAGTTTAGCTTTGCAATCTTCATTTATAACAACCTTTTTCATTAACTCACTCTGATACCAAACGATGCAGCCAAAAGGCTGCTCACACCCACATATGCTGAAAATTTAACTAGTATGCCTGTTCCCGAGATTAATACTCGTTAAAAGAGTATATGCACGCAAACTTGTGCTTTTATGGCCCACACAAACGGTTACCCATCATGGTGGTTAGTTCTTCGCACCTTTTATAACTTACCTCCGCGTAGATTCACCACTTAACAATTTGTGTGATACTGCGGTGTCGCAATTCGCAGCAAACTCTCCATCGCTCGTCGCAAACTTTAATGTTTAACAATAACTATGCCCCTTATCCTATGCGATATGCGATCGCATAAAAAATAAATTATCGCGCGATGTCTTAACACTAAACACTAAAATCTCCGATTGCGAAATCGCTCTAGGTGTGATTTAATCTCCATAGTTAATCTCGCCCAGATCTAACGGTTCAGTTGTGCCCTTGCTGATTGACCTCACATGGCAACTCAATTAGTTTACCTGCCAAGTCTTAACATGTAACCAAAATAATCGCAAATTGCGATGTGCACTTGGCTGCTCCGCTCGACACGTGTCTCATCGCACTTTCACAAATTTAACTCTGCGATGTAATATTAGTCGTCGGTCTCTTGCTCTAGACCTTTACGATTTAATCTTCGCCGTCCCTTCTCTTCCTTCGGAAATATTTTAAAGGATTTTCTGCCTTAGTCTTTTCTCTATTTTCTTTGACCGCCACCGCTCTGTGTGTTTGTTTCCTTTATGCTATCCTTTCTGATCTTGTTCGGTATTTAATTGCGCTAATCTCTCCTGAGATTTAACTTCTATTCATTCACTCGGATATTTGATGCTTCTACACACTTCATTCACGCTGCCTCAATCCCGAATACAGAACACCCTTCTGTATTACTTCTCCAAATCCGAAATTCATATTTACTTCTCGTTCTCGGCCTACGCACAAATCTTATCTGCACTTAATTGTTCTCATCAGCTTCACACACAACTGTTTAATCCCCGGACTGGAATCCCCATCCATTAAGTCCTTATCACTCAGAAAGACTTCCTCTTTAATCATAATTCATTACAGGGAATTACTACACATACATCGAATTTTTTCCATTATGGATCACTCAGCGCATAACAGAAATGACACATAGTCACAAGGAAATTTGATTTCTTCATTAAAAAATAAATGTTCAGATACAATAACAAAACCCGCTTACAATCTAGCTTGCCTGATGCTCTCTTTGCATGGCCTTCTCTTCCTATAGAGAACCCTCTCTGTCTCTCGACTCTCGGCTCTATCTCTTGGTCTGATCTTCTTTGGTTAATTTGGCCTCTTTTCTTCTAAGCTTACAATTTAATTTATAACATAGCTCAGAGCTTATCCAGCTCATACAACTAACTCCTATAAACTTGTAACTGATTTCTAAACTTAGAACTTGATCTGATATTTTCTGAACCGAATGGATCAATCCTATCCTATCTGTTAGCTTGTCCAACAAATTCTGCCAACACATAGATTCAATTACATGACTAAGCTTTTTGACTAATGAGCCAACACCTATCTAGAACCTTCTAGACTAATACTTGTGAACTGTGAATTATTTAAAATATTTTACAATGATTTGAAAGGAAATTTCCCTCTTGGACCAATATCAAGACCCTAAGGTCTGATTTCTACTTTGACTTCTGACTTAGAGCATATGCTCTTGCATCATTTCTTCGAAGTGTGTGGATTGAAAAAAAACTCCATCTATTTTTGTGGTATTAAACATGAGAATAGTGTGCCTAAGGTAACTGTGCAAATCCCCAACATACTTTAACAAAGTTTCTTGAGAATATAAATTAATACTCAAAATAAGGGCTCTTCTCCTAAACTCATGAGTATAATCTTTCACACTTTTCCCTTTCAACTGTTTAAATTTTTTCCAATCCATAATAGCCTTTTGCATGTAAGCTAAGGGATAGAATTTCCTTTTAATGGTAGCAATAAAACTTGACCAATACGTAAAGATCTTACCATATTTTTTAATCTCTTATTGAGTCCTTGCTTCCCACCACACAAGTGCAGATCCTTCCATCCTCAAAGAAGTCAATTGAATCTTTATGTCATCTTCATGAAGGTTCTGAATCCTATAGTACACCTCCAATTGACATATCCACTTTTCCAATCTTTCTGCATTTATCTCGCCATAATACATTGGAAGCTCAAATTTGCCATCAAGTTTGAGTAAGGGTGTCATTCCTTCCGTCGCTTTTGAGTGAGTGTGAGTGGTTTTTGTGGTGGAAGTGGAATATGATGCTGATGGAGATGAGGAGGATGACGAAGATGGCTGAGAAGGAGGTGGCTTTCCTCCACTTCCCTTTGAACTCTTCTCTTCATCCTTCTTATCATTTGAAGTTCCTTCTCCATGTGGAGGCTTAGAATCTTCTCCTGCCATCCTAGCAGTAAATGCATCAGACATAATTTTGACCATCCTATTTATGTCATTGAAGTCTCTCTTGACATCATCCTCTTCTAAATTTCCTTGAGTCTCTCTAACACCTAACATGATGGCTATGGATTCAAGCTCAAATTCTGATGCTTGTACCTCTTCAATTAGCTCAGCTTCTTGTGAAATTTGTACCTCTTCAATCTCAACTTCCTGAGACAAAAATTGAGGTGCTTAAAGTGCAACTATGAATGGAATTTTGGGTGAATATGGTGCTCTTGTAGCTCTCCTTCTTCTAGTCCTAATCTCAGGAATTGCAACCAACAATATCCCTTCACCTTTCTGCAACTTTAACCTTGCCAGCGTCACAAATTTGCAACCATTAATCTTGCACAAAAATCAAGCAACTATCAAGAAAATAACCTTTCCTTTCAACCTGGATTTGATACCAAATTGATCTGAGTATGAATGTTAGTTTTTCTGTGCTAATTTCATCTTCAGATTTTAAAATTTATTTAATGATCTTATGCTTGATGTACAAGTTTCCTTGTTTCTTATGTGTGTCAAACAGGTAATTTAACTGAGTTTTTATGAGTGAATTCAAGAGAATAAAGTATGAATTTAAAGTAATGAACAGTAGCAACATAAAGAACATCAAACCATAAAAATTGATCCATCAACACAGATTTTGATGAAGTAGTTCACCCCTCCTAGGCTACATCTCCTTGGTCCAGCTTCCATGGCTTGGGCCTCCGTATTATCTCAATAGTGAATTTTTTTTTGTTTACATGCATCAAATTCTCCCGAAACATTCTCCAATGAGTTCGTAATGTTGAAATCTATCAGAAATGACTATTCATTTTCTCAATTTGGCCTTCAGCTGATCTAGGCATGGCCTTCCTTCCTGGTGGCTCTAAGCTTTAAAATTCTTCAAAGTGATAAAAAAAATTGTAGAATTGATCCTCTATCTCTTCAACCTATTCCAATGTGTTCAGAGCATGCCAATCTACTAGGAATGATTATTCCTGAGCCAAAATTGGTCGAAAAATGCTCAAGATATGGCCTATTCAATTTTCCCTAGATTCCTCCTCCAAATTTAGAGAAGACTCCAGATAACCCCGACAATCTGGTGGTTCTGCCGAAATTGGATGTGCTTCCAAAGTTTCTGCCATTTTAAACTTGAGTTTATTTAGCTGTAAATTCTGATTAACTATGGATAAACTTGATTAGCGCTATAAGTGCGTTTTAATCTAATATGAATTAAAATTCTGATTAGCACTATAACACCAGGTTTATGGGTAATTAAACCGATATTAAAGGTTAATCCGCTCATAAATATCTGCTCTGCACCTGTGGTTTGGTGGAAGGGTCACATGGGGAGAGGGCTAGCCCGTGGGGCTAGCCCCCTCCAAACCTCCATTGGAATATTCACATCACATTAACTATATGGCAGAAGCTATGGTTATTAAGAACCATGATGGTAGCCTATTGATAAGGGCAGAGAGTTTTATGAGCCAGGTCGTGGGGTCGAGCCCTAACCTCGCCCCTCTATACATATTTTTCCTACCATTGAAATACACATTAATATGCGTCCAAACCATATATAACAAACCTTTGACTTTGCATATGATTTGAATATGCACTCCAAACGTTTAATAAACGCCCCATCAAACCTTTGTATAGTTTAAAATTGCACCATATATATAATATGAACTCACTGTTGTTTACCATAAGGTTTGAATCTTGGGTTTAATAAAATATATATGCCCTCCATGATATAGTTCCTAGACTTTGGATTAAAAATAAATATGCGCCCATTGATATATATAGTTCCAAACCCTTAGACCTTACGAAAATAAATATGCCACCATAAAACTAAATTCAAACCTTAGCATAAACCAACCTTCCATAAACAAAATTAAATTTGAACCCGACCTTGGATAGGGGGTCCACCAGAGGGGACATGTGGCGACCCCTGGTTGGGTTTCCTCCCACATAAAAAAATTCAAATTCAACCTTAGGAGCAGATACTTAAAAAAAAAGTCAATTTCAAACCAAACTGGTGAATCCAGTTGTGACAATTGTCATAGTGCCACTGGGAAAAAAATAAATAATATTCCCTACATGTTGACTAGGTTTCCATGTCATCAACCTGTCACAGTTTTGCAATTTTTTTAAAAAAATTGTCTATTATGGATGACGATCAATAGGCTATAACTTCTTCATCCGAACTCGATTTTCGACGAAACAAGTTGCGTTGGATTCCTGGTGATAGGCTGGTCACTGTCGTTCAGTTTCCAATAAATTCTGAGCACTTTCATTTTTTGAGCTAAATATTGAGCCTCTGATCAGAGTTGTACAAAGTATGTCAATGAAAATTGAAGTGAATAGTTTGAGGACCCTATTAGCTAATATGGATAAAGAGATGGAGACAAGGAAAAAGGAAGAAAATATCAAGCAAGGAAGAGCATAATCAAGTGGTTACAATGGGATTACCTGCAAGTATCTATTTGCATGTGTGATTTCCTTGCTAGATTTGACATGCATG
This sequence comes from Pinus albicaulis, assembly GCA_034641835.2. Lineage (NCBI taxonomy): Eukaryota > Viridiplantae > Streptophyta > Pinopsida > Pinales > Pinaceae > Pinus > Pinus albicaulis. The sequence goes on from CM076574.1 coordinate 959,364,086, forward strand.
GTACATGCATGTGTGTTTTTGGTTCTCTTGTTATCACTAGCATGGGTTTTTCTAGATGTGACAATGTTCTTCAGCCTTGCCTTTCCATATATGGATAGTCATGGTGTGGTGGTTTCTCTTGTATTTGGTTAAGTTTGATTACTGGATGGATTCAAAGCTATGTTGGGTGGTCTCAGGATTATTCACAAGGCACAAGAATCTCGGGATGGGATACACAGTAAATCCTGGTTGTGAACACCTTGATTGAGCCTATTAATCCTCGACCAGTGAATGGCGAGTTACACAGTAAATATCAGATGGGAATATCATTGATTGGGCCTAGGAATCCATTGGCCGGTAATGGCGGGATACACAGTAAAGCCAAAAGGATGGAGAAATCGTAGGCCTAGGAATCCCTTGACTGTTAATGGTGGGATACATGATAAATCCAAGAGGTTGATACAGAAAAATACCTCACGATTTAGGTGGAAAGATCTGAAAGAATCCATGCTTTTTTAAGGCCCAGTGATCTGGTGGGGATTTCGGTAAGCCTAGTTGTATTGATGAGGGTTCAGGCCTAGGAATCCCTTGGTGGGATATACGGTAAATCCTTAGGAAGCCTTGGTTTGCTTTGTTATGAGTCCCACATTCATGCTTGGAACATGACACGAGGGTGATTGGATGAAAGAAAGATTTGGTTAAGCCCAATCTATGGTTAGGTGGTTCGTGGAAGTCCCAAACTTGATTGGCTTATGCATTCATTAATAAGAGCTCCTTCTCCTTGACATTGTAGAAATTTGAATAACTGTTAAATTATTCACCGAGATTATCCTGATCACACACTATTTGAGCTTCATGCATAATACATAACCTCTTCTACTATTGATCATCAATTTGCGGAATTAAAAACAATCGCATGCGCACATTAAAACCATAAAAAATCACACATATAAACACAGTATTTATGGGAAAAATTAAAGCTGAAAACCCCCAACTATCTGTACATTATAATGATAGAGATCATGTAACAATCATAGTACAAACTCCTCACAAGCTCTCAGCACTATCTCCAATTTTTACACACTACACAAGCTCAGATCATACAAAACACATGCTCCAATCTGCTCCACCTGTTAGCCTGCCTCTACTGCCCAATCCAATATGGATAATACTTGGATCCAGGTTCGAATCCCACTAGTATGTACTGCGAAATCCTCATTGGCATCTCCATCAATGTGTGTGCAAATCTCATGCACCAGTATAGTTACAACTGATAGTCACACTACTCTTTCACCTACCTCTCCACTAGTCTCCACTGAAACTGTCTATGCACTGCAGTTAACTGATGTATTCTTTAGTTGATTTATGAGTTAATAATTAGTGAATTAATTAATAATTAATTCACACCACTCTCACTAATTGTATCAATTAGTTAGACTATCTACAACTAGCTCAACTAAGTTAAACTGAACACAACTCCATTAACTGTCTCATCAACTCCACCAAACTCTGTCACATGAGTTCTAACTGAAGTCAACCATGCAATAGCTCCACTAAACCCTCAGGAATAGTGTAATTCCTTCTGTCAGCTCCTGTGCCACATCTGTGCACTTAACTGAAGTGCTCCAAGAGAATAAGATAATGTTTAGAGTCAAAATATTATTAGGAGCTAATAATATTCGACATATCTATTTTTAGACTGGAAATCTAAAAATAGATTCTGCCCAGTATGTCTAAAAATAGAAGTCCATCTATTTTTTATGACTTGACCAACCATCCACAAATAGCATCCTACAACTCATAGAACATGATCCATAAGTCTAAAAATAGAATTTGCGCCAAAAATAGCCTGCGGGCCCACTTAGTGAAGGCGAATGCTTTCCACTAAGCTCATCATATTGTTGCAATCTCAACAATCCCTCTCAACAAGATAAGGATTATCTTCCACCCCTATCTTGCCTATTGATGTTAATTTATCTGTGGTGGGCGCCGCCATTCGAATTTCAATGTCTACGATCCTCCCCGTAGGAATGTATGAAAGAAATATGACCTTCGTTGCACCACAATCCTACGATATGATGATGTTTGGGATGTCAATGTGTTTGAATCCCATCATGAAATACTGGATTAAGCAAGTTTTGATTTCAATACGATTATCACAATAAATCATAGAGTAGGCTCTAAGTGTGAGCCCGAACAACCAGGCCAGGATCTTCCTCATCCATATAGCCTGCAGCATGCGGCCAAACTCAACGCCCTTATACTCGACCTCGCTGGAGGCGGAGTGCCACGGATCTCGCTGCACCCAATTGCTATGACCGATCTTTGAAAGTCCCCTCCCCGGATATTGCTCTTTTCTATCATTGGGCTCCTGCCCAATCTGCATCCGTGAAGCCACACGGCTTCACCTCATCCGACTGTCTGTACCATAATCCATATCCCGATGTGCCTCTGAGATATCTCAATACATGCTTGCCTGCCTTCCAGAAGAGCTTGGTTGGCTTAACCATAGCTTGTGAAAGCTGGTTCACAGCATAGCATATGTTGGGTCGTGTATTGACCAGATACATAAGCGACCCCACCAACTGTCGATAAACAGTGGCATCCACTACCTCCGCTGAAGTAGCATCCTCCTTCCTCCATCCACCGGGAAGAGGAGTATCAACAGGCTTGCAGCCATGCATGTTGAACTTCTCCAGTATCTCCCGGGCATACTTACCCTGAGAAACAAATAGTCCACCACTGCGCTGCCAAATTTCCAATCCCAGGAAATAATGAAGGAGGCCCAAGTCCTTCATCTCAAACTCTTTTTCAAGATCCTCCTTGCATGAGAGTATCAACAGCTCATCACCTGTCAAAATCAAATCATCTACATAAAGTACAATGATCAGCAACTTACCCTCCACCACAATCTGGTATAGGTTCGGATCCGCCTCACTCTTGGAGAATCCAAGTCCGATGAAATAATTGTCTATCTGTGTGTACCAAGCACGAGGTGCTTGTTTCAACCCAGACTCGCTGCTGAAGATCTCGAAACCTTCAGGCTACTATATGTACACCTCCTCATCAATGAATCCGTTGAGGAACACAATCTTCACATCCATCTGATGAATGTGCCACCCCATCTACGCTGAGAGAGCAAGAATCGTCCATATGGAAGAATACCTTGCGACAGGTGCAAAGGTCTCCCCATAATCGATCCCCTCAATCTGTGAAAAGCCTCGGGAAAAAAATCTTTCCTTGTACTTCTCCACACTTCCGTTAGCTGCCTGATTCACTTTGTAGATCCATCTTGAACCCACCACTGATTTCCCCTCTGGCCTCGGAACAATCTCCCATGCACTGTTTCTGACAATTGAATCATACTCTTCCACCATGGCATATACCCATGCGGTGTCCTCCACAACTTTCCCGGGAAGATCTTTCACATTACTGACACTTGCTCATCTTTTTCAACGCATAACGGCCGCGACTGCCTCTCGTCTGCACTGTGATGCAGGTGCTCCCACAACCTTCTCTCCATCTTGAGCGCCGCTCAAATGTAGGTCGCCGGGCGGCTGGCGCTACATGAGTTGTCTCTTCCACTCCATGAACCTCATATTGTGGCTGATCCACATCCTGAGACTCATCCTTAGGAACTAATAGCTCCTCCTCTGCATGCAAGTGTGGCTCCCTCTCAAGCGAACACTTCATGGCTTTCTCCTCATGAAATTTGATGTCCCGTCGCACAACAGTCTTGCGACTGTCTGGAAAATACACACGATAGTTGTGGGGCGTATCAGTGTACCCCACAAATATCCCAACCTCCGCAGTCGGCTCCAGCTTCTTCCTGGCATCCTTCGTCACATGAATGTAAACAGAACCAAAATCCTCAAATGGGAAAGACAAGCCTTTACCAAACGCCCCCAAAAATGCCAAGTATCCTATGAGGACAACCTGCTCCCACATAATCGCAAAGATTGCATGCCTCCCGCCCACAAGTGAATAGCCCCATCATGCAACATCGCTCATGCAAATAATTTGCACTCATCATTTTTTGTTCCTTCGCTCAACAACCCCAGCTCTGTGGGTTATGAGGTGCCATGAGCCTCTTTCGACCTTCCGCACCGCAAAATTCCTTGAATTCGCCGTAGATGAATTCACCACCATTTTCTTTGTCCAAATCACTTCACCCATCTCCCGATTCTTTCTCCACCGCCTTGAACTCACAGAACTTTGAGTATGTCTCGCTCTTATTCTGCATGAAGAAGATCCAGCACTTCCGAGAAAAATCATCAACAAAGATCACATAGTACCTGTGCTTTGCTGTCGAAGCTACTGAGAAAGGTCCACACACGTCTGTGTGAATTCTCTCAAGGATCGTCATGGCGCGACTATCCTTCTCGTGAAAGGTGGCTTTCACAAATTTTCCCAAGGTACATCCCTTGCACTGATCTGACTGTGCAAGTGTACCCTTGGGAAGCCCGGTAGAAATCTGCTGCAAAATTTTCAAAGAACCATGGTGAAGGTGGCCCAATCTCCTGTTCCATAGCTCACCCTCATCCCGACTCACCACTCCTTCTACCTTGCCTGCCATTGCTTTGTAGCCATCTACCTGCAATCGATAAAGGTTCTTAACTCGAACCCCTATCCTCTGGGTTTCACCAGTTGCCTTACTACGCAGGAAAGCCTTTCCCTCACTAAAGACAACATCATATCCCTTTTCTTCCAACATAGCCACAGAGATAAGATTCTTCTTCAATCCCGGAACATGCATCACTTCCTTCAATACGAAGGGTTTACCAGACTCCCTCTCAAAGGAAATGGTACCGATACCGGTCGCACTATATCTACCATCATCGCCCATCTCGATGTGCACTCCAAGATCTTTCTCATCCAGATCAGTAAACAAATCTCGATCTCCCGTCATGTGAAAAGATGCACCACTGTCCAGAAACCACACCGATCTCGCCACACTTGAGACCACGCATGCGACCAAAAAATCCAGCTCCAACCGCGAGGCTAAGGCCTCCAAACTCCTACAGATCCAGCAACCCGCTTATTTTCTTCTTCTATGGACAACTAGTGGCGTAATGTCCGTGATGGTGACAAAGGGAAAGCACTCCCACCCTTGACATGTCCTCGCTTCTTGCAAGAGCCTCCCGGGGACAGAAGCTTTGCTCTTCCCCTTCTCAATTACTTTGGTAGCCAGCACAATTTAAAGTGAAAGTTCTTTGATGAAGATCCATCCCTGGTACTTCGCCTTATCTCCTCTTGCACAAGATCTGACCAAAGTCGCTCCCATCTTGGCAATTTCTCCCAACCATTGACAGAGTCCTGATAGGAATGCTAACTCTTCGGAAGCCCAAGGAGAGCCAAGCTCACCAAGTCCTCGTCATCTACAGTCACCCCCACACTTCCCAGCTCATCCCTGCATTGGGTGAACTTCGTGAGGTACTTGGGCATACTGTCACCTTTCTCCATCTTTATGTTTCTGAGTTTATCCTTGAGCGCCAACTTCCTCTGGTCGCTCTTGCTTTGAAATAAATCTGTCAAGGCTTTCCACATCAAGTATGGAGAAGCCTTACCATGCAGGCTGGACACTATGTGATCCTTCACGCCCTCCAACAGAATCCTTCAACACTTTGCTATCTTCTTTTGCCAAGCCTCAATTACGGCAACATCGCTAGAAGTAGGCTTTGGGACTTCAGCATCTATGAACTCCTTCAACCCATTGTCATCCAGCACTGCCTCCATCCTGTCCTTCCATGCAATATAATTCGAGCTGCCCTCAAGGGCATACTCCAATCGCAATCTGTTGAAAGACATCTCAACTTCGACACCAAGAAAACACTGCTGCAAATTCGAATTCCACCAGCACAAAACTCAACCGCTTCAATGTATGCAATTGCTCCAATGATCAATACTGCTCCGATACCATGTGGAAATTTGAATAATAGTTAAATTATTCACTGAGATTATCTTGATCACACACTATTTGAGCTTCATGCATAATACATAACCTCTTTATTGATCTTGTCAATTTGGAATTAAAAACAATAGCATCTGGCATTAAACCATGACATTGCATATAAACACAGTATTTATGGGAAAGATTAAAGTTGAAAACCCCCAACTATCTGTATATTATAATGATAAAGATCATGTAACAATCATTGTACAAACTCCTCACAAGGTCTCAGTACAATCTCCAATTGTTACACACTACACAAGCTCAGATCATACAAAACACACGCTCCAATCTGCTCCACCTGTTAGCCTGCCTCTACTGCGCAATCCAATATGGATAATACCGAGATCCAGGTTCGAATCCCACTAGTATGTACTGCGCAATCCTCATTGGCATCTCCATCAATGTGTGTGCAAATCTCATGCACCGATGTAGTCACAATGATAGTCTTAACTCTTTCACCTACCTCTCCAGCGATGTCACGTGAAACATCATGCCAGCAATGTGGGCGAGTGTATTCTTTGGTTGATTTATGAGTTAATAATTTAATGAATTAATTAATAATTAATTCACACCAATCTCACTAATTGTTTCGATCGGTTAGGCCTGAATACGACTAGCTCAATAAGTTAAGCGAACCACCGGCTATTAAACATGTCATCCCATAGAAACTTTGGTCACATGAGTTCTAGCGAAGTCAACCATGCAATAGCTCCTAAACCCATGGAATAGCGTAATTCCTTCTGTCAGCTGCATGTGCCACATCTGTGCACTTAACTGAAGTGCTCCAAGAGGATAAGATAATGTTTAGAGTCCAAATATTATGAAGAGCTAATAATATTCGACATATCTATTTTTAGACTGGAAATCTAAAAATAGATTCCGCCCAGTATGTCTAAAAATAGAAGTCCATCTATTTTTTCCGACTTGACCAACCATCCACAAATAGCATCCTGCAACTCATAGAACATGATCCATATGTATAAAAATAGCCATAGTCTAAAAATAGACTTTGCGCCAAAAATAGCCTGCGGGCCCACTTAGTGAAGGCGACTCCTTTCCACTAAGCTCATCATCTTGTTGCAATCTCAACAGACATTTCATGTGTAAATGTACTTGTTCACATGTGGTTTTTATGGTTGTTATATGCTTGTTATTTATGTTGGTTATGAGTATGTTTTATGACAGACTTGGTGTATGGATATCACTATGTTTTGATTAGAAAATGGATGTATAATGAATATACAGATAATAATTCAGCTATTGTGATAAGGCATTGATGCTTCTTTACGAATCTTAGATAAGTATGAGACCTCTGTGCTCAGATTGGTTGTTATGACTTGTATATTACATATTTGTGACATGTTTGACGAAATGCTTGTCATGGCTAGTAGGGGTCAGATTAAGTATTTGTACCAATGATTCTATTAGTATCCTTATTGCATTTTTATTTATCATTTCTAAATGCTTCATGAAGTTTTGCGCAGTGACCTGAGTCTTGACCCTAAAAAAGTGGCACAAAATCCAGGGTCGTTGGCTCAGAAATGCAGGAAAAAGTCCACATTCGTTGGCACGCCTTGCTATGGGAGCGACTGGAAGGCCTCAGTCACATGCATGGATTTTCATGGGAGTGGCTGAGGGTCCAAATCAGTAAAATGTTAAGTTTTCACGGGGGTTGGTCACCTGGAAGGGTTGGTTGGCTCCTGAAAGTTTTGTAGCATGTGTGGAAGGTCAGATTGGTTTCCTTTTGTTGGTTCCACTTCCTTAACTGTACATGGGGAATTGAATCACATCATAGTAGTATCTTGTCACATGTTTACCCCAGTGGACCGATTAGCTTGGGTAAATGTGGGAGGAGTGTGTTACAATAAGGAGAATTAAATCAGTTTGATTTTTTATCTTATTTTGTGATATGAATTAAGGTCATATGGAGTATTCATATATATCTTAATGAATCATCACATGGATTTAGAGTTTTAAATGCAAATTCATTTTATTTGTGTTAAATGGTTGGATTCTTAAGTTCCCAACCATATTCTTGTTGTGTCATTTACTTTCTCAATTTCCTCAATATATCCATAGATTGTATGTCTAACCCAAGGCGTATGAATGCCCCAATCTCTAAATATGTAGAAAAATTAAATCCCAGAAGTATTTTTCCAAAATTTTTATGTTTCTCCTACATAATTTCCTGAAAGAATAAAAATAACAAACCCTGAAATAAAACAACATTAAATATTACTAGATTTTACACTGTAACACACAAATCCGACTCTTAGACCCAACATACTAATTAAAGTGCCTCTATTAATCAATTTTCCATCCGATACAAATCATTAAATAAACTACAAACTTCTACTAATCAAATTTACATTCCAAATAAGATAAGTGGATAATAATACTAATAATTTTTCACTATAATATTTTCCAATATAAATGAGAAAAAGTATCGTAATTAATATTATAAACATTTACTAAAAAAGGACATCATTATTAAATGTTATCCTAAATTTAAAGGAAAGATTTCATCGTAAATTTAAAAAAATATTTCGAATGCTACATTATCCTTTAACATAATAATTTCAAGCCTTTTTGAACGTAATAATTTGATTTTTTTCTTATTTTAATAATTAAAAAAAAAATTTCTTAACAATTTCATTTTTTCCCCTATTTTAATAATTTAAAATAACTATAAAATATCATAAATCATATTGCAATAACACTTTTAAATAATTAAAAAATATCATAAATTATATTAATAGTATTAAAGTCAAAATAATTATATTAAGCTACTATAAATTATTATTTGACTTTTTATCTTTTTCCTTTTGGAAGTACGTTGAGTTTAGGTCTAGGCCAACTACAATGTTAAATGGGAGAAGGATTTTCTTACTAGTGGGATGTTATTAATGAAGTTAGATTTTTTGAAGTTGGTTTGAGCTTGGACATTCTTTGAAATAGTTTAATTTCTAAAAAATGGCTCTCATTCTCAATCTCTCCCCATAATATTTGAACCTACAACCTAGTAAAGACTAAATTCCACACAAAGCAATTAGTCTACACCTTGTAAGATAAATCATTTAAGTCATATATTTGTACAAATTTTTTATTTATTAAATTTTAAAAAATATTAAAACATTAATTAATATACATTTATATTATATTTGTAAAAAATTAAAATATTAATTTAATGAGTAAAGCATTAATTAATGTAGATGCATGTTATATTTGAAGAGAAAAAAAAGGATATTAATTGATAAGCCAAAGTGCATGGTGGAAATAGAGGTAGACTAGTTAAGTATTATAAGTAAAGAAGTTATAAGGTTAAGTTTCGATATTCATTGTTAGATTTACAAGTGTGTTTTTTAATAAGATTTCTAATTTTTTAATTTAATTATTAATAATTATTATGTTAATGATAGTTATTTAACTTAAATGAAGTACTTTCTAATAATAATATTGATAATAGGTTGAAATTTATTTGAAAAGTAGTTATGTATTTTATTTCTATTCAATTTAATATCATATTCACATGTCACAAATATTTTATTTAATTTTCCGCTAAACTTTTTTTTTATACGTTACTATGATTGTGAGTTGTATTTTTTTCCAATTAAGTTTTCAAAATTATCACTATTTTCACATTAAATAGTGATAAGCAGAAACATTCAAAAACTAAGAAGAAAGTGTTACAGGCAGTGTCAAAACAACTTCCATTGGAGTTGGGTGCGGAGGCGTTCTGGCCTAGTGTGGAAAGCCCTAGGGAAAAGCCTTAGTGGGGAGGTGGAAACACCTCAGGATGACTAGAGATCAAGAGAAGGCATGGGTGGAGGAGCGATGATTCTTGATTTTGAAGCGCAGGCCCAAGGTCAGCCTTTTGTTCAAAGGGTGGTTTTGTTTTCATTTTATCTGCCAGGAGGATGCAGAGTGTATTCTGGTATATCTGTGGGGGAAGGGGAGGGGTTTTTAATTACTCCAAAGGTGGAAAGCAGGGTTTGATTCTATGGCAGGCATTCACAGGAGTAATATTTTTTGGGTTAAGGTTCTCGGCTTACCCTTGGAATTGTGGAACGAAGAAACTGTGCAGGAGATTGCCAACGGTATTAGGAAGTATTACTTCTGGGATGGTGGTTATTTTGGACATCTTGATAATAGATTAGTGTGGGTTTTAGTGGAATTGGATTTGGGGAGACTGTTGATGGCAGACCTGGTGGTTGAATCGAGCAAATTTTCTATGAAATTGATTATCGATTATTGGGGCTTGCCCTACAGATGTTTGAAGTGTCATCAGACTGGACATATGTTCACAGATTGCCAATTTTTTTCATCTCAAATTGGGGGCTATGGTGAACGCAGGGGCGATGATGGTTTGGGTGGTTGTGTTCATCTGTCGACAAAGTCTCCAGAGGAGTGTCCGCGATAGGCATCAGCTCCGGTGGTTTTGGATCAGAGTGGTATTCCATGAGGTAACTCAGTTAAGACCCAGACTAAGATGGTCGATATAGCTATTAACTATAATCATAAACCATCCTCTTATGATGATTACTCGAATCCCCTTCAGATTGGTTATATGGGTTTAGAGATTGGTTATATGGTTATATAGCTATTAACTATTAGCTTTTTGTTCGAATCCCTCTATGAATGTTTGTGTGGGTAGGTCGGGGTTCCTAAATGGTTTTGTGACTACACCTGGTTTCACACAATCCACAGATTGTCCTGTGGAACCTTCTAATACTGATATTAATTGTAATAATAAACTCTCATCTTATAACGTTAATTTGAGTCCCCTTCCAGCTGGTTATTTGGGATCAGAGTCTACTTTTCGTACAAATTCTTCTTTGAATGTTTGTCTGGTTAGGTCGGGGCTCCTGTGGTCTTGCAACTTCTCATGGATTTGTACAGTCCATTGATTTTCCACTGGTTCCTTCTGCTGTTGATAGGTCGAGGATGGGTTCCGATAGGATGGGTGGGTTAGTCGGGGATTTTCCCTTTTCGAATGAGATTCTTCCATTTCGAAACCTGATTTTTATGAGTCTTCGAGTCATGCGGCCATTCCTGGGTATTTACCCATCCTCAGCAATCCTTTACATACCTCTATCTCCCTTATTAAGGTGCTCATTTCCGATAGTAGGCTCTTGACTTTTGTCTCCCCGTATAGTGAGCTAGAGGATTTATTTAGGGAATCAGAGGCAATGGAACCTTTGGAGATCAAAAGATATTTCTTTGAGTCTGTTTTGAATTTGGGTGCCTCAAAACAAAAATATTATGTCACTCATAGGGAAAAACGAAATCCCAGATACAAGAAGGTATCAGATTGTAACTCCAATGAAGATTCTCCGGCTATCAACGAGGCCTTCACGGTGGGGTCAGTTATGATATCAGATTTCAATGATACCCAGGCCCTTAGAGGGGATAAGCCCATCACTGAGGTTCCCCCATGATAATTATATCTATAAACATTAGGGGTTTGGGAGCTAAACCCAAAATCAGCTCTTTACTTGGTCTTTTTCGCATGTACCAACCGTCTATGATTTTTATTCAAGAAACAATGGTGGAGTTCGACAAATCCTAGAGGACTATGTTGAGAGTTTTTCTAGGTTGTCATGTATGTGCAACGAATTCTTGTGGTTTATCAGGAGGGTTGGGGGTTATGTGGAATCTCTGATTGCTAGAGTTAAAGGCTTATCATATTTGTGCAAGTATTCTCTTAACTAGATATATGACAAGGTTTGGACAAAGGATCATATTCTTGAATGTATATGCTATTTATGTTGGTTGAAGAAGTTTTTTTGAAAGAGTGGTCAATACAAGTATCCTCAATCTTAGTTCTATAATTTTGGCCGGGGACCTGAAATTTTATTTTGGGAGATGATGAGGTGTGGGCTGATAAGGCATAGATCGACCCTCTCACAACTTTTAATAAAGGGTGGATGGAGGCATATTCTATGGTTAATGCAGTGCCAGGTAATATGGAACCTAAATGGAGGAATGGAAAATCCAGAGGTGAGGGAATCTAAACATGTTTAGACAGATTCCTGCTAAGTCAAAATTTATTTAATAATCTAAAGGAGGTGAAATCCATAATTATACCTTGGCACATTTCAGATCATCAGCCGATTCGGATTTCTTGGAATGGGATGGGGGAAAGAAGGGCTTACCCCTTCAAGTTCAATCCTCGTTGGCTAAAATTGGATTATTTCAAAACATTAGTGCACAAGGTTTAAAGTAAGCCCAATATTCTATCTACCAAGTCCCCTATGGTTACTTTGCATTAGAACCTAAAAAGCTTAAAAGATGAGACACATAAATGGATTGCACTTAAGAAAAAAGAAGAGTTAAAATTGTTATTCAAGATTCATAACAATATTGAGAAATTGAGTGATGTCGCTGACCCACTATTCTTCTCGGATGAATATCGAAACAAAAAAAATTCGTTGGAGGGTTGTAGGAGCGAAATTCTGAAAGGCCAGGAACAAGACATCAGACAAAAGAGTAGGGTGATATGGATAGAAGTGGGAGATAGGAATTCTAAATATTTTCACAGGAAATTTAATTTCATAAAGCAACAAAACTCTATTAAACATATTAGGGATGAGGATGGGAATTTATCTAAATCTCAAGATTCTCTAGAACAGGTTGTCATTAAACACTTTGGAGGGAATTTTACTGCTAGGATGCACATGTATGTGGACAAAGCTTCATTTATTGACGTAATTCCATCAATGCTGACCTAGGAGGATAATTTTAGTTTGGGTACAGTGATAACCAGTGAGGAATTGGTGTCCACTATGAAGGACTATGCGAAGGACAAGTGTCCTGCACCAGATGGTTGGGGCGTTGAATTGTGCATCTGTTTTAAGGAGCTAATGCTTCCAGATTTATTGAAGGTGGTAGAGGAAACACAACATAGGGGATTCATCATTGGGGCCATTAATGCCACTTTTATAGTGTTGATTCCAAAGAAAAAGGATTCTAAGACCTTTGCAGATTTTAAGCCCATATCATTGTGTAACTTTGTGTATAAAGTTATGTCCCAATTGATAGCTAGAAGGCTTAAGCCGATGTTTTCAAATTTCATTATAGAGGAGCAATTTGGATTTATAGAAGAGAGAGAGATCCAAGATGCATTTGTAATTTCTCAAGAAATTATTCATTTGATTAACACTAGTGCTCAACATCCATGTCCTCTGAAGGTAGACTTGTTTAAAGCCTATTATTGCATATATTGGAAATTTATTTTATTGATTTTGATCAAAATGGGTATGAGCTCTCAGAACTATAGATGGATTATGGGATGCATAAGGACAACACATTTTGTTGTGATTATTAATGGTTTATCGTCTACGTTTTTCTTGGCCTCTCGTGGGTTGAGACAGGGTTATACGTTATCTCCTTTACTCTTTCTGTTGGTGATCGATACTCTCAGTAGGAAAGAGAAGGATGTAAGGGACAATGGTCTTATTCGGGGGGTTAGAGTTTATAAGCATCAATGGGTGACTCATCTCATGTTTGTAGATGATATTTTTTTTGGGGGTCAGTCCAATGTGGTGGAATGGTATATTATCCATAGCATTATTAAGGCCTTTATGCAGGCAACAAGATTGATTATGAATGAGGAAAAGTCAATGCTCTTACACAAAGGAAGGGTGGAAAACACATTATAGGATATTAAAGACATTTTTTGGGTGACATTTAAGAAGTTGGTTGAAGGAATCACATATTTGGGTTTCACTCTGAAACCTAGTGGCTACATAAATAGAGATTGGGATTGGTTTATTGATAATTCAATCATAAACTAGAGTACTGGACACACAAATGGATGTCTCTCGGTGGGAGACTTATCATGTTAAAATCGGTCCTACAGAACCTCTCAATATACTGGATGCATCTCTTTATTTTTCCAAAGGAATTCATGAAAAGGATCCAAGCGATTATGGGAAGTTTTCTATGGTCTGGAGCACGTTTAGGAGCGAATGCGCACAAGATACATCTTGTTCGGTGGTCTATCATAGCTAGACCGATAGAAGAGGGAGGTTCAGGAATCATCGAACCTGGAAATTTTAACAAAACTCTTTTAATAATAAACATGTGGAGAGCGATAGCGGGTGAAGGACTATGGTCAAGTATCATCCAAGACAAATATCTATTCGGCCAATATTTCACTTCATGGATAATGAATGGGGCTAGGAAGAAGGTTACGAGATCTTATATTTGGAGAAGTATGTTCCAGGTCATGCACCTTCTTATGGGAAATGTTCAATGGACTATAGGAGATGGATCTCAGATCCAGGTAGGTCTATATGCCATTGTTGACATGTATGACATACACTCCTTATCGATCCAAATTCCAAATTTTCTACATAGTAATCATATACATTATATAAAATATGTAATTTGTCAGGGTGTGCAAAATTTGGATAGTCGGGCATGGAGTTTGGCAGAGAATTTGGGATTACCTAACGAATTCAATGAGGAATGGGAGGACTATACCGCAGGTCTTAGGTAAGCAGGGATCACTCTTACTAACAGTGAGGACCATATGATCTAGGCTGGAAATCTTAAGAAGGGGAACCCGGTGGTTAAAGACATATACTTGGATTCACCTATTATGGACAGGGGTCTTAAATTTTCACAACATTTTCAGGTTATATGGAAGTGGAATTTACCGAATAAGATCAAATTTTTTGGTTGGCTTGCGGTTCATAACCTTTTTTGGACTTGGCAGGATCTCCAAAGGAGACGATTTCAGGGACCATACATATGTATATTGTGTAGGAAGGGGGAGGATGAGGTAAATCATATATTCATGGAATGCCCTTACACTAAGGCTATCTGGGAAGGTGATCCAGGTGGATATTGGTGGCCACCCATCTATTCCACTTGGGGCCCCACCATTGTCTCTTTCAGTTTTTTAGTTTCGGCACAACTTACTATTTTTAGCAGTTTTTCGTGTCATGAACTTTTGGAGCTGTTTTGAGGCCCTAAACGACGTTTTTTGGGAAAACCGGGAGTAACATGGGTCCATGGACTAGTGTTTTTCACATCAAAAGTTTTATTCCTCGGATAGATACTTCTAACGAGGTATGGTGCGCGTCAAACGAAGATTGTATGCCAAAGATACATCCCCGGGAAGTTGAAACACTAATTTACCTAAACGGGGCCCATAGTTTTGGTGATTCATCTCCTAGGGTTAGGGTTTTGGATGTTTAAGGTTTTCCATTGTTTCTAAATAATAAATAGGCCCTCGAGCGTCATTTTAACACAGTTGAGAAGCCTGTAGCCGCCACATCTATTTTCAGAGATAAGCTACCAACACCGTAGCTAGTTTATTTCCATTATGTCTGTAAGAAAATTTTAGTTCTTTGATATTAATGAAATGAAGTGTTATTTCCATTGCATATTTGTATTGATTGTTATATGTGTATTTTTTTGCGTTCCTGCATAAATCCGGATCAGAAGGGGTGTTGGGACACTATAAAATTGTAAATATGAGCTCTTTCATCAATTTGAATTTACTTACATGAAGTTTACTTATTAGATCATGGATCAAAGATATAAGGTATAAGGCTCTTTCGCTATGTGTTTTGGACAATCTGGAGGAGGTGCAATGCCCTTATATTTGAGCAACAAAATATAGAGAGACACGAGGATATCATCACGACGGTGGCTTTCTTCAATGAGATAGGGTTGACACATGGAAACAAAGGTTATAAATCTTTTAGAGCTAAGGAAATTTGGAAATCATTCCCTGTGGGATTCTTTGATGGGGCAAGCACTAATAGAGTTTGTGGTTGTGGAGTTGTAATCTACTTAGAGGAGGATAAATTCTATCATTTTTGGTGGGAGGCCAGAAGAGGGACTAATATTAGCAGAGCAGAAATCATTTCATTTTGGGTTGTGTTGATTGCGGCCAAATGGCTTTGAATTGATCAGATTCAGATCTCCAGTGATGTCAAAGGAATCATTGATTGGGTCAAGAGAAGTAATGACTTCAACCCTCCTATTTTAAAAAACTCGATGGCTCGCATCAAAAATTTGGTAAGGACTTTTCAATGAGGTCGGAGTCTGTGACAAAACTCTTCCACAGCCAATGATTTTTTCACACTCTGTCCATCATTTATTCGATTGGCACATTATTCATCTCTGGAAGGAGAAATAGCACAAACAGAGACATAATGAACACCCACCCAACAAAGAAGAAGAAGATCCCATTTTTTAAATTGCAAAGCATTAACATAAACGCCCGTGCAACACCAAATGTGAAAAGAAGATTCACACACACTGTCACGCTCTGTCCAGCGGATCTTGTTTCCAGGGGAAATGGTTCACTGGGAATCAACCATCCGAGAGGTCGCCATGACCATGCAAATGATGACATGAAAACACACACCATCAATCCTGTCGCCAAAAGAATTCCAATAATCACCTGCAATTTTCAAACTCAAAATTATATTTCTCCATTTCGGTATAAACAAAGATATGAAATCGAAATTAAGGAGAAGAGAAAATGGGGATATCCTGTGAAATGAACATCTGTATTCCAGCTTCCAGAAGAAGCACTCTTCGAACAAGTTTGTCCACCGAGTAGATGGATATAACAATGGATAACACATTGACTGTCCATCGAAGTCTACATTCGCAGACCCTACTAGGCCTGTAAATCCCCCGCCGGCCATTCTTTCTACTATATACCCTGCACATGAAACACTCAATAAAATCCTGAATGAACTATGCAAATAGTTATTTCATTCAAATAATGACACACCGATTCCTCCTTTCAACGTATGCATACGGACATAAATGGCCTCTGAAATTACAAATGACTCACTGGGCTTCAAATTTATTGCCTCCAATTTTAGTTCCCGCAGTCAAATATTGCGAAAATATTCAGAGTCAGCATCTTCGGAACCACATAGTCCATGTCTGATCACGTTGTCCTTGGCGACACTAGAGGTCTTATCCGCAACATTAGACACGTAGGTACATAAGGTTTCATTAAACACTGTGTACAGGGTACATTGACACGTGGTATCATACACCATGATAATTAAATTTTAACCCTATCCTTTTGGCCCCACTTCCTTATCTACCGCGACAGAGAGTAGTTATATGGAAAGTAAATTTATGGGAGTTGTCTTTAGTGCGACTTTTTGGAGTTTCTGGTGCCAGAATCCGGTGAAAAAAATTGAGGTAAAATATTGATTTACTTTATTTAAAATGGTTTTTTTACTGTACATATGGATTCAACACCATAAAAATCCCCTAGGGCACTTCGATTGTGCAAGGTTACCCATCAAACTTCTGTTTTCAATGAATTCTTACCGGATTTTACATAAATTAAACAGGAAACTTCCACCAAAAAAACCTTCAAAAATTCGCACTAAAGACTACTCGAAATTTATGTAATGAAACTGTTGGACTTACCAACTGATGTTCCTAATAAATCGCTGACTCCACAGTCGACGGTGGAGGTCTCGACTTCCAAATGGTTTTTTCCACGTGGAATGGATAACAGATATAGATTCAATTTGTAAGTTAATTAACAAGTGTAACGGATAAAGATGCAGTTATCATGAAAGAAAATGAAAAATAAAGAGGATACTATGGAGACCACCAATCCACGTAGATCACACCTCAGATTAATACATATTTGCACCACAATTTGTTAATGGATCCTCAATATTCCAGGGGTCAATGCAATCCTATGCTTGTGTTTCTTGTACATAGGGATGGGAGTAATGGATTTGGTCATCGAACTCTAATTAAACATCCACACCCTCTTATATTTGTCAAGTGGTTTTTTACATGGTAATATTTACGTTGGAGGCGTTCTTTTTATGAGATTGGGTGGGAAAACACTATTTGCCCCACCCAATCAGAGAGTTTCTTCATCACCCTTCTAACTAATTATATAATTATATTTTCCCCATCCAATGAGAGAGTTTCTTTATCGCCCTTCTAACTAATTATATAATTAGATATTGACATTTGGCGACAGAGTATTGAGTAAGAGTAGTTAAAGTCAATTCGTCCGTCCTGTCATCCTCAATTTTTCAGTGTTCTCTCCTCCAACCACGTCAGAATGGCATTAAGCCCCAACGCCTCATCAATTGACTGGAATTTATCCAAATTCAGGTAGTCACTGCCATTCGACAGAGCTTTGTACAACGCCATGCTCGACTCCCCGGATATCTTCTAGCTACTGTCGGTCTCTAACACCTTTTCTGTAAGGCCGCGACGGGTATTCGGGATCCTCCTAGGCCTTCTTATCACATTTGTCGTTGTTATTATGTGGGGAGGCGAGCTGAATTTGCCGACGAGACAAAGAAAATGCCGACGGAATGGCGCACATAGAACCAGGGAAGTTGAATTTAGCTTTGGGGCCTCTCAAGCAATAAAATACGGCATTGTAAGCTCGGACATCTTGCTCTGCAGTTTTGTAGGAGCCGAGCCATATCTTCATTCTGGTTTTGGGCATCCAGATTGCATGGCTCAAAGTTTGGTTTCTTTCTCTGGACTCCAACGAAAAATTTCCAAATATATCATGCATTTCTCTATGCCCTCATGAAATAGAATTTGAGAAACAAGTGGTAGAACATCTAGGGCTTCATCCACACTGGAGAAACAAAAGCGTTCATATGCTTCACACGAGTACATGACCTGAAAAATTCTGAGATAAATCTGTGAACTAAATGATGTTTTTATCTTGAGTTCATGAGGTTCCTCGTCCAAAGACCAACGATTAGAAAGCCAGGCTTCATAAAACTCAGATTTTCTCAAAACTTTAGTATGAAGGTACACATTAATTTCTTTGCTTCCATTTTCACTAATCACCTATAATTTATGTCAACTTTTTCTTCATCTCCAAATTGTAACAATTTTTTTACACTACTTCCAGAAGAACCTATTTTAGAAACTACCTCACCAACAAACACACATTCGTCCCTAATTATATATCTGTAAAATCAATAATCACAGTTTAGCATTTGAATTCCCCTAAATTGGTGGCGCTTTTGTTTGCAATATTAGTGTGCTAGAACAACAGCATGGTGTTCCTCGGGAGCTTTATCCATATTTGATAACAAAAAATCTCTGTGCTACTGGCGAGTTAAAAATACCTAACCAAATATTCGTTAGCGTTGTCTAACTCGTAGCGGTGGAGTGACTTGATTAAACTAAAGTGAAGATTGAGTGGAGTTAGTATATAGTTATGTGAATCCATATCAAAAGTGCGGATTTTATGAAGGTCGTTTATTGAAGAGACAAAGTTATTCGAGAAGACGTGCCAAACAAGTATTTGTGGATTGTACTTCCCATACAATAGAAATTCCAACAGAGAAGGTTAACCTATTGACAGAAGGTGTAAAAAATGGTCTCAATGCATGAGGGAACTCCACGGTTTGTTGTTTGCTTCTAGAAAAAGTGATGTAGGCCCGATTTCTCGAATTCTTCTCGAAGATAAGTTGTCCTTTACAGTTATAGTCCATATGTGGAATTCTACTTCTACTTTTTATCGATGCTTGGAGGTATCACATTACAAAACTTTCCCACATGCTAGAATTTGTTTTTAATATTATAAAATAAAGTTGAGTTGGATTTGATGAAATGATTAAGAGATAAGTCTAGTAGCTTTTCTCATATAAAATCAAAATATTGAAAGAAAAATTAATCATCCAAAACACAGTCCCAAGTATAATCCAAAACCAACTTAATCATAATCAGTGAAAATGATTGGAGGAACCATACACGTGTGATTTTATCTTATAAAATAAAATTCCTCTAGCTTCTTTTCCGAATTTCATCTGAGAGAACGAATCGTTTCTTTTATTTTGTCCTCTCAATGAACAAATTGTTTCATTTATTTTATTTTTATGCCGGAGGCGTTATATTTATGAGATTAGGTGGGAAAACACTATTTTCCCCACCTAATCAGAGAGCTTCCTCGTCGTTCTTCTAACTAATTATATGTTGACATTTGGCGACAGAGTATTGGGTGAGTTAAAGTCAATTCTTCCTGCCCGTCCTCGATTTCTCCACCATCCATGAGATCGACGTTGTCGAATGCCTCGATTTCTCCACTGTCCACGAGATCAACACTATGGGCCACTGCGCGCAGAGCTTCAAACTGTGGTGCTTGAGAGAACACATAGCTCTTGTAGGGTAGGAGTCGTCTCTTTTTTCAGGGAGCATCCGAGAGAACATTGCATATGGTAAAGAGAACGCAACTAAGGAAGAGATCATAGATGTAGATAAGGCTGCAAATTATGATGAATTCATTTCGTAATTTTGTTGCCTAAATCCTTAACTATAATTGCATTGTAAACTTGTCTATTTATAAAGTGTCATTAATGAATCGTGCGAACTGTGAATATATATTGCATTGTAAACATGTCTATTTATAAAGTGTTATTAATGAATGGTACGAACTGTGAATATATATTGCAAGTGCTTGAAGGATGGATATGAAACCAATGCAAGGAACAGGGGAACGCAACTATCTAGGGGATAGAAGCAAAAAAATAGCAATAACGAGGGAATTTTTCAAAAAACCTAGCATCTTGCTATTGGACGAAGCAACTAGTGCATTGGATGCTCATTCAGAGGTGGTGGTTCAGGAGTAATTAGATAGAGTAATGGTGGGACGAATGAATGTAATTGTAGCTCATCGATTGGCCTCAATTCAGAATACAGAGTGCATAGCAGTTATTGAGAAAGGGAGCATTGTTGAGCAGGGAAGTCACTCCCATCTCATGGTCAAAAGTGAAGGCAGTGCACATTTTGGTCTTGTTAAATGCAAACCATGAGTACCAACAGGAGCAATACCCTAGCAGCAGAGCAACAACAGGTGGCCAAAGCAACTCCATGATATTTGGCGGTCAGGGAGCCCGCTTGCCTTGGGTTTCTATACTTTTCTACGAAACTGTGGATATGAAGAAGGAAGGAAAGACAGTGGGCGGGTATATGTTGATCCAAATTAGAATTTGCCTTGGCCATGGCCTTTGTAGGTGTCAATTCCATGTTCCTCTCGAGCACACATAAAAACATCAGAGCCAGGTCGATTGAAGTTGTTGAGGGTTTTGCACCAAGTGGACTAAGGGTTTCGAACTAGGTGAATCAAATATTTTGAGGGTTTTGAATAATTTCAAGTGCAAAAAACGTAGTTGCGTTTGAATCGGACATCAAAACTAGAGGATGCAACAGATTTTTTAAGAAAATAAAAAAGAAAGACAACGAAAATTTCGCTGGAGTGCAAGCGAATTGCAATATACTTTTGGTCATCATTCGTGATAAATTAGGGAAAGCTAGAAGACAACGAGAATATTTGATTACATTAAAAAATAAAGGTGTCTACAAAAGAAAAATAATCTTGCATGGAAGATGTATCCCCACTCGTCGGCGTTACTTTGCACCTCTCGGTGCAAATGCTAGTTATATTTATATTTAGGTCGATAGGATTTTTTTTTAAATAAGATCACCTCAAATGTTTGTCAACACTTTCAATATACTTATGACATGTGTCTAAACCATCCAAACTTGACACTTGACAAATGTGACATCTGTCCATAGCATATTTTGACAAACGTGATATTTGTCCATAGCACAGTTTATCAGTTAACACTATTTATGAGTTTTGACAATTAACACTGTTTATGAGTTTTGACATCTGTCCATAGGCACTATTTATGAGTTCAAGTGATTGAACGGACGCCAAAATTTATTTAATTGAGCTTGTTTTACATTATCAAATATTTTTCCAAATTTCTATGTAAAATTCTTCCGTATTTGCTCAAATTCCTCAACCTATTCCCTCTCAGAGGGTCTTGACATTGCAGAAACAGTCGCTTCAGGAGTGGTATTTACCGAGAAGCTGCAAAATAACTCTTCCGTATGTGCTCAAATTCCTCGACCTATTCCTTCTCAGAGGGTTTTGACATTGCAGAAACAATTGCTTCAGGAGTGGTATTTACCGAGAAGCTACAAAATAGCTCTTCTATCTTTGCTCAAATTCCTCGACCTATTCCTTCTCAGAGGGTTTTGACATTGCAGAAACAGTCACTTCAGGAGTGGTATTTACCTAGAAGCTGCAAAAAAACTCTTCCATCTTTGCTCAAATTCCTCGACCTATTCCTTCTCAGAGAGTTTTGACATTACAGAAACAGCCGCTTCAAGAGTGGTATTTACCGAAAATATGCAAAACTCAGCCTTAGTATGAAGGTTTCATTTTATTTTTTTTATTTTTTCTTTCACTCTCTATCGGCACATTTTGTATAGTTGTTAAAGGTTTTAAGTTACACCTTTCTCCATGCGTTGAAGGTATTCGGCCCTGAAATGATTTTCGTGTTTAACATGATGTTGCACCATTTAAAGGGGAGTAAGCTAACCATTCGACGGAATGCCTTTTAGGTTTTGCACCCCCGACGACCAGTAAATCCCTCCAGCGAACGCGGCCCCACATCCCTGCCCGTCTCCGTCCGTCTCCGCCCCACGACTCTACCGTTTGAAGGAGCCCATTTAGGAGCTAGTCGAGCTACTCACCGTTACCATTTCCTCCTACCCACCTATGCATGAGGGTGCCCATGAACGCAAATTATTTCCCGCTTCATCCCACTGTGAACGAGTCGGTGCAAACCAGTCGAGGGAAGATGGGGAGGGGCGTGGCATGATCCTGTAATTGAGCGGAATATATCCTTAACCAATGGACCGATTGAATACGACAGAATGAAAGCCATCACAGCAATCGTTGGAATACTATTGAAAAATCGACTGAACGAAAGTTGTTGTACCATTACTGAAAACCGATCTGTTTTTTTTAGTGAATGTCTATTTTTTAATTCGATGTCTGTGTATTTTTAAGTGAGAATCCCCGTTGTGCCGACTCCATCGTTGCGGCAACTCGCTTAAATGGAATTCACTGGATCACTACTGAAAACCGGTATATTTTTCTTAGTGAATGCCTGTTTTTTAATTCGATGTCATTGTATTTTTAAGTGGGAATCCCCGTTGTGCCCACTCCACCGTTGCGGAAACTCGCTTAAATAGATACTCACTTAAAAATGGTGAAGAAAGTGAAATGGGAATCAATAATTTCCCTTCCGATGCAAAACCCCAAAGAAAAGCTCATCTTCTCTAGGTTGTATTTAGATTGGTCTCTTGTACGAGGAAAACACATGGACTCCTTAGATCGGATTGAAAAAATTCCTTCAACTAGAATTGGAGACTTTATTAAAGGAGAGGAAATGAACCCAAATTCTCCATGTTCTTTCACCTGGGTACAAAACAAACGCCCAGGCTCAAGGCCTACTGCTTCCTTGGTATATGAAGTGTAAGTTTTTTTATAAATCCTATGTATATATGTTGGTATGAATAGTGCTCAAACAATTTTCATGGAATCATATGTATTGAGTTTCCAAATTTTTTTATGTAGCTATGCTTGTTAATATGGCCCCGATGACAGAAGAGGAGAAGATGAAGTGAAGCGAAACTACTCATTTGTGAAAAAGAGGGGATGTTAATGCCATTTCATTGTAAAAATTATGGTTCAAATCCATGAGGTTGCGATAATAACATATAACATGTATGAGCATGTAGATAGCCAAGGATTGCCTTGTCATGGCCAACATGACACCTCAGGTCCTGCTAGGGTGTTGTATCAACCAAATTTATCAAGGCACATGGTTTCCTATGTAGAGAGTTGTTTCTTCTTGGATGTGTCAGTTGACTCTGTTTGTAAAATGCATGTTAAAAAATATATTGACATGGATGTTGCAACTCGAGATAGGGATTTCTTTTTGTGTATAAAAGATGTTGTTAACATATATAATCGTCTAATGAAAGGAAATTATCAGTTGCATAAGAAGGATGAAATGAGTGTGAACCTTTGGTATAGGAAACAACAAAATGATTTTTTCTTTTATCAAAAGCCAAATGGTGGAGATGTCCATTTTATAGTTGGAATTCAGATGAAGTAGATGTTGGAGCTAGTTTCATGGGTGGTGGCATCACATAATACATCACATGACATTTTTCTATGGTTGGAGTAGCTCATGCATAGGTGCCACCAAGTTGATCATAGTTGGAAAGTTAATGCTTTCATGGTTGATGATGCATTGGATAAAATTGGTGCTTTAAGGTAACCTCAATATTCTTATTTTACAGTACAACTTGTATTTATTACAAAAATAACATTGTTGAAATGAATTGAATCTGGCAGGAGAATCACAAGGTGCAATGTTATCTTGTGTGTTTGGCACGTATGTCGAGCATGGCTAAAAAATGTGAATCGATTGGCCAGTAATCCAGAAATAGAAAAAGAAATGTTTAGTGATTTGGGTTTAATTATGAATTATTGTTCCAATATTGAAGTGAGCACTGCAATTAATGCTTTCTTCAACAAATTTGTTGATGAGGAAAAGTTCCTAGACTATTTCCACAAGAATTGGGTTGCTGGTGACAATATTTGTAAGTTGAAAAACTCTTAATTTACATTTCTCTTTTTGGTTTGAAATATGGATGAAATATCTTCATTAACCCAAATTTTATGCAATTAGGGATGTGGGTCAAATCTTTTCGGGGTTTTCCCCATGCAAATCAAGAAACAAACAATGCTGTGGAATCATATCATTGTTACCTAAAGACAAAATTTCTATCTGATAGAAGAAAGAAATGTTCTCGCAGGATGGATTGGTTGATATATGTTCTTCTAAAAAATGTTGAACCCTGCTATCGGTTTAAGGAAATTCTAAAAAAATAAGGATTTTTAAATAATTACAAGAAAGAGAAACAGTTGGAATCATCAATGGAAAAAGCAAAAAGAATACCAGATAGTGATTGCAGCCCTCATTCGCAAATGTCTCATGCTTTTTGGGTGAGGAGTCAATCTAAAGTTAATAAGAAATATCTTGTCACTTGTCATCATACAAATTTCATAACTTGTGATTTCCCATGGTCTATTCATGGCAACATATGAAAGCATTCCATAAAGGTGGGTTGGTTGTGTTCTGGTTCAATGGCTTCAAACAAATTACAAAAACATCAAAGCGCAACTGAGTCATACAATGACCCTCCTAAGATAAATATAGAGGCAGTATCCGATCTTCCTGAAGATGCAAACAAAATTGCCATGGATAGTCACAATGTTGATGTAAATTTTGAACAAATTGAGATGGCCAAGGAGGAGTTATTTGGCTACTTAGACCTGGTTAGAAACAATCCTCCTGCTACTTTAACCAAGATTGAACAGTTGATTTCTTTAGTTAAAAATTTTTTGGATGACGCCAACAATATTCATATTATGGACTCTGAATTCAAGTGTGGATTGGGTGCTTTTGAGTTGTCTTTGAAGAGGAAGAAGAGTTTCCTAAGCCCAAAAAAGAGAAGAAAAACAAGGAAACACAATGCAAGATTGGAAATTGACTTGAATATCCTAGCAGATGAAGATTAATCATTTCAGTTTGAAGAACTCAACAAGCGAGGTTGCCCTCGCGCCAACAATGAACACTTTTCTAGGTTTCTTGTGCATGATTTTGTTTTCAATTTGATATTAATATTTATTCCTGTATTAACTATATTTGATGTATTAATGTTTTGTTGACTATGTCCATGTATGTTTGATAGGTGGTGAGGATATGGTTGGAGATTTCTCTAATTTGGTGGAATTTTCATTTAAGGTGATTAAATAACTCCATGCATTTACACTCAGTCTTTTAATACATTGATTGTTTTGTAAGTGATGGAAGATAGCTTTCAAGTGGTTTTGCATACTTGCATAGTTGCATGTATTGGTGTGAAAAAAATACTCTGATATATAAATTCGAATAAAAAAAATGGAAATGTAACAAAATTATTAGAGGAACTGCAATGCAATTGTAACTAAACATGTCAAACACAATTTTACCAATTTTTTATAACTAACAAAATAAACTGGAGAGTTATATATTACAACATCAAATATAATGCCTTTGTTGTCTATGAGTTGCTGCAACGGTGAGCCCGTGTTGCAGCAACGGTGACCCAGTGTTGCAGCAACGATGAGACAGTGTGTCAGCAACTGTGAGCCAGTGTGTCAGCAATGGTGGCTCAGTCTGTCAATTTGAATCTGTGGATGAAGGGGGGCATTCATGAAGATTTTTGATACAATAATCACTATGTCCTAGTTCATCGGGACGATGATACCCTCCTTTCTCCATAACTACATTCCAGCAATCAAATTCTTCTTTTTTCATCAGCGTATATTTCTTTTTATATACCCTTGTTGGAAGCCAGATCATTGGATACTGAAATATAAGACCCATCTAGTGATTCCCACACTCTCCCATAGCAATAATATACCGAGCAACCCTTGCTAATGTTTTCTTTAAGTTGAGGTATTTAAATGGATCTTTATTTTTGGGTTGTTTTCCCACGCTATCCCACCTTTATTTACATCCTCCCGTTGCCTTAGTTTCCAAAAATTGAATCTGTCGTGCACAATATGCAATGGTCATCTCCCTGTTCTCAGAGATAACCTCTACTACTTCTGGAGAGTTGATGTATTTTTTATGTTCTTCTATCACCTCCACAAGTTTGGGATGTTCTCTTCTAACCCATAGAAGGCTCTTGGAATTATGCAAATAAATGTTCACATCATCCAACCAACTGGCCTGATTTCTCAAATACGATACAAATGCCCTCAATTGGACATCCCATGTAACATGGTTGGGATTCCATTTTGTATTATAAGGTAACAAAAAATTATGTTGGTACAGTTCACAGAGCAAGTCTTTATCTTGATCACAAATTGACATATATGCCTCCAAGAAACCATCACTACTTTCAACCTGGAGAGTGATATTTTGGATGATAGCATTCTTTTTAAATATCAGGAATTTTTCAGTCAAGTACGTGTTGTAATTGGTTGAAGGAGCCCTGCAAGTGAGCACACCATCCATTAGCTGTCTGAGTTCTTTCTTATCCTTCTCAAACTTAGTCACTCTCCTTTCCAGCTTAGCCACTGTTTTTTTATGTCTTCATAAAACTTTGTTTTGATATTTTTCTTCGCATATCTTGGCAAGGTTAGGAAGTGATTTGTTGTGCACACTGTAAGGTATTAGGTGTCTCGGATATGCATATTTAGACAACTGTAATTTATCCTTTGGTTCCTCATCATCTTTTTGCTCACCAATGTCTTTGGTCAGTTTGATCTTTGGTTCCTCATCCTCTGTTAATTTCATATCTGGTTGTTGTTCCTCTATGCCTATACCCATTTCTTTTGTATCTTTGATATGTAATTCATGTTCCTCTATATGGACAACTGTGATTTTGGTATGGGACTCTCCAACTTCAATGTCATCAGTCTGTTTTTTTCCAAGGGGTATATCTTTTTGGACCCTTAGAGAAGGAATACCTATGTCATCAATGGGTATGGACTCTACAACTTCAATGTCATCAGTCTGTTTTTTTCCAATGGGTATATCTTGTTGGACCCCTAGAGAAGGAATACCTATGTCATCAATGAGTATGGACTCTGCAACTTGGGCCAAGAAATCTAATCTATCAAAAGTTTCTTTTTGTCTAAGCTCATTTGTTAGGGTTGTTAGCCATCAATAAAAAAATTTCATAACTGTTGATGGCTAAAACATGTCTTTTTAGTCTTCAAGAAACAAGTTTTAAGCAAAATTGTGAGTTCTTGAAGCCTTACTGTGCACCTTGGCCAAAGGTCCTTTCCTCTGATAATCTTCATTCAAAAATCCACTAAGTAGTCCCGTTGTTACAAAAGACTTTTCTCAGACCTTTTCTTCATCATTTCCACCTTCAAAATTTCCTCCCAAAGTCCCTCCATTCCACCCATTTTCCACTCATTACTACTTATCCTAAACATTCATCTTATTCCCAAAAGAATCCCCTTTTCTCCCTCATTTACCCTCATTTTCATTAAAAACCCCTTTTTAACCATTATAAAACCCTTTACTTGGTTAAAAACCCTTTTTCCTTCCTATCGGAACATCTAAAGGCTCAAAAAACCCACTTTTTGGCCTATTCCGACCTTTTTTATATATAGGATTTAAGCCCCCCTGGCTTAAGCCCCCTTCCCTTTTCCTCCATGTAACCCAGCCTTATGACCGAGCGCTAGGCCCATCGGCCCATCGGAATTTCGGCATTTTGGCACTTCGCCGGTCCCCATGACCTTTTTTCCTTTTAAAAATATCCGCTGCCGATGCGAAACCCCGATCGCATCTGGACCATTCATTTTCCCCCAGATCGGACAATCTGCACATCCTTCCATCGCATCGCACTTTGGCGTCTTCTCGTTTCCTCTTTCCCTTTGTATTTTCTTCTGCCGATGGCCGATCCCCAGATGAAATCTCCACCGTCGATCTCCCTCAGATCAGACGGTCCGCGCTCCGTCACACTTCATCGCATTGGCGCATCGCTCTTCGGCGTTCCCTATTCCCTTGTCCCCTGACCCTTTTCACCACCGATATGTGAAATCCTGATCGCATCTCCACTGTTGATCCTGTTTTAGATTGATGACTCTCGCACTTCGCCTTCTCCATCGCATCGCACCTCATCATTCCATCGACACATTGAAAATTTCTAGTTATCCCTCCCATAACTCTGCCCCACCGATTGCCGATCTGCTGAAGTCAATCTGAGCCGTCCTCCCCCCCGATCCGATGGCTCCCATCGATCACTCCCACCAATCATCCTCTCGACCATCTCTTATCCCTTCACCCCCCACAATAGATCTCTATCGTATATATGGTTGATCTAATGGCTACCGTGCTCCTCACTTCTCCTCCTTCTCCTGACGCGCACTCCCGCTACCCAACAATATAACCCACGTCACCTGCTGGCCCCACCTATCCCCACTGCTCGTCCTCCCATGACCCTTTACCTTTTCGCGTGCCATGTCCACCGTTGGATCTACAAACACAGATCTAATGACCATTGCATCGTTTCACGCTCACCCTCGCCAAACCTCCCCAGCGCGCAACTTCAACGCAAAAATAATGGTTTTTTATTAGACACGCGTCACCCGGGGAGCCGTATCGCGTTCATTCTGGCCAAAACCATTTACTGCCCATCCCTTGCATGAAAACCACTTCTGGTTTCGCAAAACCGCTCATAGCCGCTTTGCGCCATAATTCAATTTAAAACCCTGGTTTTGCCTTCTTCCATGGGTTTTTCCACCTCCGCTGCATTCTTCATTTCTCTGTAAACGGTCCTCTGCCTCTCTCGAGCCTTTGAAGCAGTTTAACCCAAGCATCGCAGGTTTTATTTTATCAGTTCGTGTGTGTTGCAGGTTTTCATGGCAGAAAATATATAAAGTCTTCCCACAGTCAATTACAGTGGCTCAGAGCCGAGGATGACGATCCTCGAAGGCTCAAAACAATACAAAAAGGGATTTATAGGGTTTGTCTCAGTATTTTTCAATGTTTCATGGACATTGATTGATTAATGAAACCCTCCAGTGCATAGAAGAAACACCTGTACGCAGAAACAAAACAAAATCTGTGAAGAATATTAAAGGCTTAATCAAAGAAATCAAAGGAAAGCGAGGATTAGCATAAAGATAAAGAAAACAGTTTGAAGACAAACGAATTAAAGTTAACACAAACAACAGAAAGTGACAAAAAGCCTGAAAGATGATTAAAGGAGGCCTAAAATTCAAATCAGAGGCCTAATCAGAGTTAGAGTGACAAATCAAGACAGATCACCCAAAAGAATGCTTCGAATGACACATCAGTGGAGCAAGTAATCCCTCCAAAGACTAAAAATGCCACCTACAGGCCTATTTACTCAAAAGACTAAAAATTTAATGCACAGTCAGAGATATTTGCGAAAGACAGCTTAGAAAGTAATTGCCAGCCTACCAAAAGCTTCAAAAGTCAACAAAAGTGACTGAAGTAAATGAAAGTTAATGTAAAAATCAATTAACAGAGTTAAGACATTAGATATCTTCTCCATTAGGCCTCCCAAAGGTCAAGAAGCATTTACTATGTATTAATTGAACACATAACCCTTTCTTTCACTCCACCTCCTCATTCTTCTATAAATACTTCACAAGGAAACATTGTTGTTGTTAATTGAATACTTATTGAATGTAAATAGTTGCTGAGGCTGCTGAAGCTCTGTTAGTAATTGAAGAAAGATAGGATGAGAAGAGAAGTTTGAAGCTGTAAAGACCTAGTAGACTTGAAGATTGTAACTGGTTTGAACATCAAATATACATGCTGGTTTATGGGATCCTGGTCTATGTCAATGGTGATGTTTTTCTTACTGTAATTTTTGTTTTCCTTGTGTTTTCATACTGTCCACTTTCTCTGAAAAAGAACAGGAAATATAGATTAGGATTTACTGCAAAGTACCCTATTTCTCACTGATAAGCTTTATCTCTATTTTTTCTTCTAATTGTTGCTTTGGGAATGATTTTAATAGAGTATAACCAGTCAAGGAATGTTGGCGAGCCCATGTCTTGCTGAGTAAAACCTGAGATCTTGTTCTTGAATGATCTTTTCACTGCATGCTAAGTAGAGTCTATTAGGTCCCTGTAATTAGAAAGATTTGGAAAAGTCCAACTGCAGGGAGAACACTATTTCAACCACTTTGGGATTCTAGGATCTAGCCCTCCTGAATCCGGAGAGGAATCTCTCCAATAAGTGCAAAGATTGGATACATCTTTAAGGCTTTTGGGTAACGATATTAGGCTATTTATTAAGGCCGAGGGTTTTTATTTGTTTTAGATGGTTGAGCATGATTTATTAGTTGAGTGGAAAGTCCTAAATGGAAAGAGTTTCAAAGTTGTGAAGTTGCAAGCAATCAGAACAAGATTTGGCTAAAAAGATAGATATAACGTTGGTTTTTATTCCATTGGGCTATGGAGTCATAATAGGGTTTAATTGAAACAAAAAGGTTCAAGAGTGGTCCATGGGGCAAGTCATCTATGTCTAAGGATCTCTTTAAAGTTGATTTTATGGAATGAAATGAAACAATAAGAAGGGGAATTGAAAAAATGAAGAACAAAGAGCAGCCTAAGATCAGGTAAGTACTTTGAAACTATCTTGCTTTTAACATGCACTTAAGAAAGACATAAAATTAATCTAAGATCTGGTAAGTACTTCGAAACTAGTCAGCTTTTAATGCACTTTTAATAGAAAAACATTTAAAACACAAAGGGAAACTTTAAAAGAAACTGTTGGAGAAGAAACTAGAGGACAGGGCTCACCATAAACTTCCCTAGCTCTGATTTACTTTGTATACTTTCAAGACAAACACATAAGATAACAGAGAATGGTCTAAGATTAGGTAAGGACTTTTAACTTGGCCTGCTTTCAACACACTCTTAGGGAAACTTTCAGCTAGTCTTTGGGGATAAAACTATAGGACAGGGCTCACCATTGCTTCCTTAGTTCATCTCTACTTAACATAAACTAAAAATAACATTCAAGAACAACATTCATCTCAGACAGTAGGACGAAGGAACGATAGCATTCCTAACTGCTTAAATTGAATTAAATCATTCCTAACCAACACAATTTGGAAAAAAACATATAGATAAAGCTTATCAGTCAGAGAAGGGTACTGATATACAGTAAATCCTAACTCTATGCTTTCTATTCTTTATTAGATAAGATAGACAAAGCGAAGACAAAAATAAAATAACAATTTACAATAAGAAATAACATCACCGTTTACATAGACCAGGATCCCATAAATCAACTTGTATTGATGCTTCAAACCAGTTACAGCTTTAAGTCCAATGTTTCAGTTCAACAATCATCTTCACTTCTCAGCCTAACTTATCTAATCACAAACAGAGCTTCAAGAGCCTTTGAACACTATTTACAAGTAGAAGTTTCTAGCACAAGTATATTTCAAAGTTCTGCAACCAACGTTTACAATGAATTCCTCAATGAGATTTTATAGAAGGATGAGGAGGTTGAAAGAAAAAAGATCTAAGGTCTCAATTAATACAAATTTATTACTTCTCGGCCTTTGAGGGGCTCAATGGAGAAGTTTACAGATATTTGTCTGTATTAATTTCTTTACATTTAAGAGTTAACCTCGGTGGGAGCGTTTGTTGACTTTAAGGCTATGTTTCATGATGTAATAACTCTACTGATATTTTTGCATTAAGTTCCTTTGGCAGAATTAACTATTCGGCTGTGTTGAGGCAAATATCTTCTTTTCTAGTCATCATTTAGCCTCTGTTGAATGCTTTGAGGCTACAGGTGTCTTCAAGTCGCTGAGAGGAATCAATTAGCCTCATATGTGGCAGTGGAGGCATCCTCTATCTGTCAGATATTTTCAATTTTCATTAAACATTGTTTAATTTAGTGGATTAGGCTTTTGATATTCAATCTTAGCCGTAATCCATTAAACTGTGGAATTAACCTTTAATCTTCAATTTTGGCTTGTTTTAGTCTTCAACACTGATACTCTTTGGCTTTGATTTAATTTTGTGTGTCTTGTTGATGTGCAGGCGCCTCATAGGGCTTATATGGCATCAATGCCCATGAAGCATTGACGAAACGTGAAGTTTGAAACCCCGTGGAATGATTTTTCTTATGAAATAAAAACCCAGAGAGTCGTCACCCTCGTCTTCATTTTCCTTTAATATAATGGAAAAATCATTAAACCTACAAAATACAAACAAAAATTAAGAAATCCTGCTTTATTGGGTAAAACTACTTCAGAGGTTGTGGGGGAGGAGCGTGGCCATTGGATGGCAGCATCCAACGGTGGAGATCTACGCATAGTGGTCAAAAGGAGAGCTGTGGGAAGAAATAAGTCAGATCCGTCGATCTACTGAGATCGACGGTCAGGATTAATTGAGAGGATCATAATGCAAATGGAAACATTATGAAAAATAGAAGAAAAATGCGAGGAAAAAAGGTTAAAAACCCTTTAGAGGAGGAAAAGCACTTTAAAATGAAAATCGGGGTTTCGGATTTAACCTGGGCCATCGGATGAGACTAGCCCAGGCGATCAACGGTGGAGATCACTCATTAAAATCCTTTGGCGAGGGTGGAGGGTGATAGCGTAATGAGAAATTAGTTCTGATCTGTTGATTTGCAAAGATCAACAACGGGGAGAGAACGCGATGGATCAAGTGTAAATGGGAAAGGCGGTTTTGGCTAAGAAAACCACGGGTTTCGTGCTGCGAAAGGGTGGGAAAATGGTTTTACCTTTTGGAACACGATACGCGTCCTCGCCCGACACGTGGCATTATAAAACTGCTCATATCGCGTGATTTTGAAAACTATCCTCCGCGCTGAAAGCTACGTGAAAATGCGCTTGAGCCGTTAGATCTGGGGTCTCAGATCTGACGGCGGAGAGCGAGCGCGCATTTGGAAAGATGTGTGGGCAGAAGTGGGAAGGGCGGTTTTATTATGGGCCGTCGGATCAAAGTTTGGACGACGGAGATTAAAAACCGAGGAAGGTAGGACCCACAAGAGGTAGACCTGTCAGGGTTAATAAGAGCCATTGGATGAAACAAATCAACGGCTAGGATGAAAACTAGAGTTCGAACGAAATAATAACAAAGTGGAGAAAGGGTTGATAAGGACTGTTGATCTGCAGAGATCAACGATTGTGAATTGGCCAAAAACTTTATGAAAAGGGGCATATAAGATTTTAACCAAAGTTGGGAGATGCAATCTGGACCATCCGATCTGGACACGTGGATGGTCCAGATGCAATCGGAGGCATGCGATTGGTGGGGAAGAACTTTTGAATGGCGCTGATGCGATTGAGCGCTAGCCGTCGATCTGTAGATCAGATCGACGGTGGGGAGTGAATCAGAGGGGTTCAAAAAGCAGAGGAAGGGTTTGTGATCGGAGCAAAAGAGGGCCGTCGGATCTGGGAAGGCGGGGAGGAGATCAACGACTTACGATTGATCGGAGGGAGTCAATCGGGAAGGAGAATGAAATGCGCCCGGCAAAAACTTGTGATGTGATATTGCCCAGGCCATTTGATCAGCTCAAGATCAACGGTGGAGATTATCTCAAATATGAAACCAACGGAAACCCTTTAATACTTATGAAAATCCCAAAGTTTTATAAAATGCAAAGGTTTTATGGGTCAGGGTGGGTTATATATATGTGGAATGGCCTGGCGCCCATCTGCGGGGCCCTTGGTGTGTATGAGAAACAATAGGCCCGAGGCTTTTATTTGCAAGGTGCCAATCGGATTGGAAAATTGGAGCAAGGCTTTCAATCTACCCATTTAGAATTTTGCGATGCGATTGGTGCTTTGGGAATTTTAACTCTTGGTCCTGGGCGCAAGTTATATGGAGTAAAGCAGAGGGAAGGGGTTTATATAAATGGGGCTTAATCGCATTGGAACTTTGATGCGGGGCTTTTCAATCTACCGATTTATATTAAAAAACATTGCATGGGCGCATTTAGACCAAACTTAGGAAAAAGTGGGTTTATTGAATTTACAAAGGAAAAAGGCAATCGGGAATGTGTTTATACAATGTTTTAGTGCCTGATTGCTGGCACAGGGGTTATATGAATCGATGATTGGACCGGGGCTTATGTAATAAAGGGCCAATCGCATCAGAGGTCTCAACTTAATAAAAAGACTTGTGCGCTCTGTTTTTTCCGATGCGATTAGTGCCAAATGGACTCAGCGCTTGGTTCCAGCACATGGGAACATGTGGGGAAGTGGTTTAGGATTTAGCCCAAAGGGGCTTAAACCCTTAGTGAAAAAACTTATTTTTTTAATGAAATTTTCAGGGTTTTTTGATGGATTTGGGGGTTTCGACAGAGTTTAAAAAAGGAGTTTCAAACTCTGTAATGTGGATTTTATGAAGGGGGAATGGGGAAAAATATAAAATAGAGGAAGTTTATAAGGAAAAGAGGAGGCAAAAATAAAGTTAGTTTTGAAGTGGAGGGAGGGGAAAAATGGATTTTGCAGCAGTCTTATCTTCATGGAAAACAACATAATTTCTGAGTTTGGAAAGGAAACATCAATGAAGATTGAAACAAGGGCATGATGTCTTCAAGATTCTTCAAGAGATAACATTTTTTAGCAATAAAACTTGTTCCTTGAAGGCTCAAAAATTGTTTTAGCCACCTTTTGATATAACAAATTTTATAGGTGGCTAACAGTGGCTCCACTTGGGGATGGTGCCTTCTTGAAGGCATCAAGAACTTTAGACTTGCATTCTCTGGGAGGCTGATCAGTGCCTTATCCATTGTGCTGCTTTTTCTTACTTGGATGTTCTTCTTTTGCTCTGGAAAATGTTAGCAGCCATGAAAAAGAAAATGGATCTTCATCAACACAAGCTTTCTACTTACCCAATCTGACTTATCTAACATTTTTTTTTCTTCTTTAGAGTGCACTTGGATTGGCAAATTCTCTTACAACATTTTATTCTTTTGAAAGAAAAACATCTAATCTATTTCTACTCCTTATTTATCCATGAACTCAGATTAAACAGTTGATTTCATATTCTTCTCTACCTAATCTACCAATCTGTTAGGATTAAACAGTCTAACAGATTTTTATTCACTAATTTATAACACAGAAATTTAAAAGCATACAAGTCGGGGTTGAACAGTCCAACTTGTTGCAGATCTATGGCATAAAAAACAAACTACACATAGATATTATTTTGCAGAAAATTAAATCAAAACGGAAGGCTTTAAAATTTGAATTTTTTTTAAGCACTTCCTTCATCTTTTTTCAGCTCTGCTTTTACTTCTTTTTGAGCTGTTCTTTGCTTGTTCTCTGGTTTATATTTTGAGCTGATTAGAACCATTTTTACCTATTTTTTGACTCAGAATTTGAAACAGATTTGAGTCATCCTTGTCTGGAAACTTAGGTTCAGATTTTGAGCTTGTTTGAACCTTTAATTTCTAGCCTAATCTACCTACTGATAAGCCAAGATTAAACTGTTTGGCAAATCGAATTCACTAACCTATTAGCAGTCAGTTTAAAACTAATTAGTCAAGATTAGGCTGTTTGACTAATTAGAAGTGTGTTTTCAGGAGTGGCATTTGAGCTTGCACACTTTCAGATTTGTTTCTCTTTTTTGGTATGGGGCTGTACCTTTATTGTTTTTTCAATCTGCCCTCTTTTCTTTCTTCTATTGTTTTTGTATTTTTGTTTTTGATAACTTTGAATGCAATGATGGATGAAATATTTATAATGGAAAAAATATAAAAAGGCTTCAAAACATGGCACGAATTAAGAGAAGTAATGTTTAAGCATCCTGCCATTGACAGGACCCCTAAACAGTTCAGTTCCATTCAACTCCTGCAAGAAATAAGCATTGTTACCAATAGCTGAATGAATGAGATAAGGGCCAAGCCATAATTTGTCAAATTTTCCATGCTTTCCCTTGTCTTCCCTCCTTGAGTCCCACTTTAACACTTTTTCCCCAACATTGAAATTGTTGGCCTTTGTTCTTCTATCAAAAAGTTTCTTGATGCTGTCTTGCTTTTGCAATGCTTTGTTATAAACCTCCTCCCTAGTTTGCTGAAGGTGAATGGTTTGATTTATTCTTCTGATCATGTCATTATCTTCAGTTTGAAACTCTTGAATCAACTTCATAACTGGTACACCAGGCTGGTTGGAAAAATTGCATCAGTACCATACACAAGTTAGAAGGGTGACATACCAATAGATTTCTTCAAAGTCAATCTGTCAGCCCAAAGTGCATGAACAAGCTTTGTGTGCTAAGACTTCTTGTTGTCCTCCAACATCTTCTTGATTATGTTCACCAAAATTTTGTTTGAGGATTCTACTAGTCCATTACCTTGAGGGTAATAGGCCGTGGAATGACCTAATGTTATCTGATATTTGTGACAGAATTCAACCATATTCTTGGATCCAAATGCTGCTGCATTATCAGTGATGATCTTGGTAGGACAACAAAATCTAGAGAGAATATTAGTCTCTATGAATTTTATAATGACATAATCACTGGCTTGCCTACAAGGGATGGCTTCTATCCATTTGGTGAAGTAGTCTGTGGCAGTGAGAATCCATCTATGCTGGGCAGAGGATGGTGGATGGATTTCTCCTATGAAGTCAAGTCCCCACTATTGAAAAGGAGCTTCAATAGTGATTGGATGCAGACGTAAGGGTAGCAACTTACTTTTGCCTTAAAAAATTTGGCATTTATGATAGGCAATGGCATTTATGATAGGCAATTATCATCTTGTGTACATCAAGAAAGAGAGTAGGCCAATAGTAACCAGCCCTTAGTATTTTGTTGGCTGTTGTCTTCCAGTAGAGATGACCTCCACACTCTCCTTCATGGAACTTGTGCTTAACCTTCTCTGCATCAAACTCAGGCAAACATTTACGCAATATCCCACTTGCATTTTTCCAATAAAGACATTGATCCATAATGCAATAGTTTACAGCTTTTAACTTCAAAAACCTTGCCTTTGTTTTTGATAAAATGAGAGGTGTATTCAAATTAAGCAAAACAAATAGAATATCAGCATACCAAGAGGAATTCATAAAATGGTCTTCAACAATGGGAGTTGAGAATTCTTCTTGGTCATCTAAAGAATTTATCATATTAATATCAAGAACTTCAAAATTTGATTCAGCCATTAATCTAGCTAGACCTTGGCCTTTGATGAGTTTAGTGGGCTTGATCTCCAAATCATATTCAAGAATAAAAGCTATCCACTTACCTCTCTTACCATTTGGGTCCTGTGTTAGAATGTCTTTCACAACTGAATTTGGGACAAAGGCAATGATGTGTGAGTGAAGGATGTAGACTCTGAAGTCTTTCAAAGCTTTGACCAAAGAAAAAGCTTGCTTATCCATAATGTTATACTTCAAAGGAGCATCTCTCAATGCCTTGCTAAAGAATGCGATAGGCTGCTCTTGTCCTTGTGTATTTTTCTGTAAAAGGACGACATCTATTGTATGTTCTGATGCAAATGAAAAAATATAAAAATATTTTGAAAAATCAGGACTTATTAGAACCGGTGTTTTGGTTAACGCTTGTTTCACCAGCTCAAAGAAATTCTTCACTTCTAAGGTCCATTTTACCCCTTGCTCCTTCTTCAGCATGTTTGTTATGTTCCTAAGGAGCTCGGCCAAGTTGGGTATGAACCTTCTCAAGAAATTAATCTTTCCAATGAAAGATTGTAAATCCTTGATGTTTCGAGGATGAGAGATTTGCAATATGGCCTCAATCCTCTTTGGATCTATCTTTATACCCTCTTCTGAAATAATGTGCCCTAGGAGTTTACCTTCTTGAAGCCCAAATAGTGTTTTCTTAGGGTTTAAAGATATTCCAAACTTTCTGCATTTCTCGAAGACTTTCCTCAAGTGTTCTAAGTGCTCTTCATCTGTTTTTGAAAACACAGTGACATCATCAAGATAAATAATGATGAAGTAGCCTAATTATTCTGAGAATGCTATGTCCATGGCTCTTTGGAAAGTTGCTCCAACATTCATTAGACCAAAGGGCATTTTCAGATACATGAAAGTGCCCCAAGGTGTAGTAAACGTTGTCTTTAGTTGATCATCAGGGTGGACTAAAATCTGATTGTACCCCAAATAGCCATCCAACAAAGAAATTCTTTTGGAACCAACTACCCTTTGTAAACTATGGTCCATCTTGGGTAAAGGGTAGTTGTCCTTGAGTGAAGCTTTGTTTAAATCTCTAAAGTATATACAAAGCCTAATCTCTCCTGTTTTCTTCCTGACTGACACCAGATTAGACACCCACTTAGAATATATAATAGCGACAATAATACCAGCTTCATATATTTTCTTAATCTCCTTCTCAACCAATGGTAACTGAACAGGGTTTATTCTATGCAACTTCTGTTTGAATGGCTTTTGGTTTTCCTTGAGAGGGATTTTGTGCTGAATTATTTCAGTGTCATAGGACTTCAGATCTTCGTAACTCCACGCAAAAACATCAGAAAAATCTTTAAACAGCTCTATGTATTTGAGTTTAATGTGAGCTAGTAAAGTCTTAGACAGTTTAATCATCTTAGGTTTAAGTTCACTGCCTATATTACACTCTTCCACTTCAGTCTCTACAGGCTCCAATTTTGGCTTCTTGGCCACATCGTTAAAATAAAACAACTCTTCTAAACGAGACAGACCCTTAGGCAAACTTTGATTTTCAAACTGCAGAGTTTCTAACTCCTCTGTTTCTAACTCTGCAATCATTTCTGTTTTATTTTCAGGTTTTATTGACAACAGATTTATATCAACAAGCTCAGGAGGCGGTTCCCCTTCACCAAGAAAATTTTCTTCATTAGGGCAGTCTATTTCATAGTCTGAATCTGAACTGTGAAGTTCAAATTCATTTCTGAACTGCATAAAGTCTTCTATTTGTTTGTTATCGTCAAATACTTGCCAATATTTCTCATTGTCAGGAATGGTTGGTCTGAATTTAATCTGAGTTGTACATTCTTTAGTTTCGTATGGCGTTAAACATGTTCTGGCTGCAAAAGCTAAGCTGTGGGCTATGATATTTTTTCTCCTCGGGACAAAAATCAATTGGGACTCCTCAAAATTTTTTAATAGTTCCACAACATCGTTTCAGTAGGCTCTAAGTCTCGGGTGATTAGCGTTGTATTCTCCTTTGACCTGCCTAATGATTAATTCTGAATCCCCATATACTTCAATTCTCTTGGCTCCTAATTTGTCCAACAAATGTAAGCCTAAGAGAAGGGATTCATATTCCGCTATGTTATTCGAACAATGGAAGTTTAATCTACAGGAAAGGCTTTCTGCGTGGTTGTTTTTAGTGTTTCGAATCCAGACACCTGCACCAGCGTTGCTCCTAGTGCAGGAACCATCAAAGTACATACTCCACAGAGGATTAGTCTCGTGTTCAATAGTTTGTTTGCAATCCTCTGCAACTATTGTGCTCTCAGATGGTTGTTGAGTATTAGCACTTAGTTGTGTTTGTTTTAATTCCTCAGGATTTTCGTTAAGTTGAGGAAAGCTTTCTTGACTGTCAAGTTTAAAAAGCAGCGGGTGCATGATTTGTAGCTCAAGACTTGCGTGCCGTTCGTTGTTGTTTATGTGTTCAACAAACTGTTTTGACACTTATGTGGTGTTTACCTTCTCCTCTCTATCGGCCATCAACTCTGTTAAAGTGACTTGTTCACTAAATGATTCATCGTTAAACATAATAAAAGAATCAAGGCCTGTGTTTATGGAATACAAAGGAGAGTTTTGAGGTCTGTCTTGGCTAGTAACCATATACTGCATATGAGACTCCGTGTACAGTCTTCTTGATTGATTAAACACAGGGATGGTCACATAGGTCATGTCCATCTGCATAGTTCCTTGTAACTTAGCCCCCCAAGATCTAGATAACAGCATTCCATATTTTGGGGGCACATCAGCCACAACTATATCCATGACCAAACATTTGGCTGGAATCTGGGATAAGTTAATGCAGAGGTCTTTGATTAAACCTAAAAATTTTACTCTGCTCGAGTCAAAAGAGTAAATTTCTTTATAAGGTCTGGTGATTTCTAGACCCATGCTCTCCATTACAGCTTTAGGCATTAGATTGTGAGAGGCCACTGAGCCATGCATAGCGTTATGCAAAATCTTGTCATGAACGTTTAAACTTACATAAAAGGGAGGAACATGTCCCTCTTGATATCTACCTTCAATATTTGGACCAAAAATAAGCTCTGGCTGGTCATCATTAAGATTGACTGTGTCATTACTTTCCTCTATATTTAAAGCCTTCAAAATTTGGGTCCTATATAGATTTTGGGTAGCTAACTCAATCAGGGGAACAAAGATTTTAATTCTTGAAATTTCCTGCTCCAGGCTGAAAGGAATTTGACTCTTTGAAGTGCTTGTCTCACCCTTATTAACTGCCATCCTGTCAGCAAAATCTGTTTGCTGATTTGTTTTATTTATATTTGACAAAATTGTTCTCACAGGAGTACTAGCTGAGATACTGGTACTACTAAGGTCTGCACTCTGTTTTACATTGTTTTGAGTGCCTTTCTTTTTACCTTTATCAGAATTCACAGCCACTATTTTGTCCTTTTGTTTTACAATTTTGGGTTTACTTGCAGTGCTGTTTTGTGAAGATTTTTCAGAGGTTTTGTTGTTGGGGGCTTCTAGATTTTTCTTGCTTCTAAGGTCATACTCCTTTTGAGGCTCTATGATAACATTTTCCATATCTTGATAATAATTTTCATCATCATCTCTTTTGTCATCATAGGGGGTATAAAGACCTTGTTTTATATCATAATGAACTTCAAAGTCGTCATTATCTACTCCCAACATATTGATGTCCTCATCCTCTGTTTTCTCATATTTTTCTTCAACCTCACTTATATAGTTTTGATGAAAGGGAGGAGTGATTTGTTGATCATCTTCCCTTGGTCTATTTTGAGGCTGGTTCCCTCTAAAATTTTGATTTTGGTTCTGATTTCTATTTTGAGGAGCTGTTTGGTTTTGACTTGCTTGTGCTCTCTCAAGAATGCTCATTTTATTCATCATCTCCTCCATCATTCTTTCCATCTTTGAGCTGGAAGTAGAGGGTCTAGATTCTTCTCTGAAGGACACTCTCTTCTCATTCTTCATTCTTGCTCTTTTCTCCATCAAGTTAACTTCCATAGCAAGAGCAACTTTTTGCATATCTTCGAGGGTTAAAGGGTCTCTTTCTCTCAGCTAATAGGCCATTTCAGGGTCAAACCCTTCAGGAAATTTGTTTAATGTTGAGCCTTGTGGAGGTTTTAAATTTTGGGGAAGGGCATTATACACACTATTAAATCTAGTGCAGTAAGCTTGTACACTTTCCCCAATGTTTCTGTGGAGATTTTTGTAATCAGAAAGTATTTGAAGAGGGTTTTTCCTCACTTCCCATTTGTTTAGGAATGTTTGATGGAAGGCTTGGAGATCGTTTATACTGTGGGGGGTTAAGCCTTTAAACCATTTTCTTACTTCTCCCCCCAAACTCTGAGCAAATAGTCTAAGTTTGATAGAATCATCATCGATTTCATTTATGTCAAAGTAGTCATTCATCTTATCCACATGTTGTGATGCAGTTGTAGCATTGATGGCATCATATAATGGAATTTTGGACTGATAGTCCTGTGGAAGATTGACCAAGGGTGCAGGAAGGACTAAGGGAGAATACCATGCTGCCATGATATGTGGTTGGGGTGGATTTACAAGAGGTGGATTAACAAGAGGGAAATTGGGTTGGAGTGGAGTGGTTTGGACAGTGGGTGTAGGATGAACAGAAGTGGAACGACCAGGAAAAGATTGCTGAGCTAATCTTGGATGAGAGACACCTAAATTGTGAAGGAAATGTAAATCAGGAGGTGTTGTTTCTCTACTACCATGATGTTCACTTGTTTCCGGGGATGAAAGTGAAGACTCAGAATCTAGCTGATCTAAATCACCAAGAGACCTAGTTCTAAATGTATTTCTTAGATCTACTTGTGATTGTTGTAGAGCTGTAAGATTTTCAGGAACTGAATTAGCTCTCAAGGGTGATCTAAAAACAATTGACAATTTTATCTTAGGAGACTTCCTAAGGATACTTTTTGGTTTATCAACTATCTTAGGTGGGTTTGGGTCAGGGTAAGCTCTAGTATGAATCTTTCTATGAGCCACTATGCTATGAGTTTCGGTCCCAAGTAAACAAGGAAAGTTTAACTAGATATAACAATCTTTATGGATTTAACTGATCTTAACATAAGAAAAATTTAATCCTAAAATCCTCTTACTGAGTTTAAATGATATTATGATGATAAGGGTTTTTCCCAGTCGAGTCTTTAAGGTCTGTTTAGGATTGTGGAGTCGCCAAGTGGAAGTTTTTAGCTCCTTTGGAGGTAAAATATTTTATGGTCCACCACCATGTTTATTAAATACCAATCTGAAATATTTTGGGTTTTTCGGAGTTATTTTTCAGTCCTATTGGTTCTTAAGAGTGTCATAAATCTGTTTCAAAACTTAGCTACAGTTATGAGACAAAGACAGTCTACTCTTATGGCTAAGCTAGCTGATCCTTCAAGGTTTGATAAGATCTTATGAGAATCCTAGGGTTTGCCTAGTTTGTCACTGATTCAAACAAGTTTCATCATGATTACCGTTTACTTGGCAGTGCTTGAAAGGGCTGCTTTTACTCAAGGGGTCTTTATAAGATCTTAAGATTACCTAAGATGAAATATGAATCATTTACCCAGCGGAGTCGCCAGAAATGTTAGGTCCCTGTAATTAGCAAGATTTGGCAAAGTCCAACTGCACGGAGAACACTATTTCAACCACTTTGGGATTCTAGGATCTAGCCCTCTTGAATCTGGAGAGGGATCTCTCCAATAAGTGCAAAGATTGGATTTATCTTTAAGGCTTTTGGGTAATTATATTAGGCTAGTTATTAAGGCCGAGGGTTTTTGTTTGTTTTGGATGGTTGAGCGTGATTTATTAGTTGAGTGGAAAGTCCTAAATGGAAAGAGTTTCAAAGGTGTGAATTTGCAAGCAATCAGAACAAGCTTTGGCTAAAAAGATAGATATAACGCTGGTTTTTAGTCCATTGGGATATGGAGTCATAATAGGGTTTAATTAAAACAACAAGGTTCAAGAGTGGTCCATGGGGAAAGTCATCTATGTCTAAGGATCTCTTTGAAGTTGATTTTATGGAATGAAATGAAACAATAAGAAGGGGAATTGAAAAATGAAGAACAAAGAGCAGCCTAAGATTAGGTAAGTACTTTGAAACTATCCTGCTTTTAACATGCACTTAAGAAAGACATAAAAGTAATCTAAGATCTGGTAAGTACTTCGAAACCAGCCAGCTTTTGATGCACTTTCAATAGAAAAACATTTAAAACACAAAGGGAAAATTTAAAAGCAACTGTTGGAGAAGAAACTAGAGGACAGGGCTCACCATAAACTTCCATATCTTTGCTTTACTTTGTATACTTTCAAGACAAACACATAAGATAACAGAGAATGGTCTAAGATCAGGTAAGGACTTTTAACCTGGCCTGCTTTCAACACACTCTTAGGGAAACTTTCAGCTAGTATTTGGGGATAAACTATAGGACAAGGCTCACCATTACTTCCTTAGTTCATCTCTACTTAACATAAACTGAAAATAACATTCAAGAACAACATTCAGCTCAGACAATAGGACGAGGGAACGCCAGCATTCCTAACTACTTAAATTGAATTAAATCATTCCTAAACAACACAATTTGGAAGAAAACATATAGATAAAGCTTATCAGTCAGAGAAGGGTACTAATATACAGTAAATCCCAACTCTATGCTTGCTGTTCTTTATCAGAGAAGATGGACAAAGTGAAGACAAAAATAAAATAACAATTTACAATAAGAAATAACATCACCGTTGACATAGACCAGGATCCCATAAATCAGCTTGTATTGATGCTTCAAACCAGTTATAGCTTTAATTCAAATGTTTCAGTTCAACAATCATCTTCACTTCTCAGCCTAACTTATCTAATCACAAACAGAGCTTCAAGAGCCTTTGAACACTATTTAC
The DNA here is from genome assembly GCA_034641835.2 of Pinus albicaulis. Lineage (NCBI taxonomy): Eukaryota > Viridiplantae > Streptophyta > Pinopsida > Pinales > Pinaceae > Pinus > Pinus albicaulis. The sequence continues at coordinate 959,408,484 of CM076574.1, forward strand.
AAGTAGAAGTTTCTAGCACAAGTATATTTCAAAGTTCTACAACCAATGTTTACAATGAATTCCTCAATGAGATTTTATAGAAGGATGAGGAGGTTGAAAGAAAAAAGATCTAAGGTTTCAATTAATACAGATTTAGTACTTCTCGGCCTTTGAGGGGCTCAATGGATAATTTTACAGATATTTTTCTGTATTAATTTATTTACATTTAAGAGTTAAGATCGGTGGGAGCGTTTGTTGACTTTAAGGCTCTATTTCATGATGTAATAACTCTGCTGATATTTTTGCATTAAGTTCCTTTGGCAGAATTAACTATTCGGTTGCGTTGAGGCAAATATCTTCTTTTCTGGTCATCATTCGGCCTCTGTTGAATGCTTTGAGGCTACAGGTGTCTTCAGGTAGCTGAGAGGAATCAATTAGCCTCTTATGTGGTAGTGGACGCATCCTCTGTCTGTCAGATATTTTCAATTTTCTTTAAACATTGTTTAATTTAGTGGATTAGGCTTTTGATATTCAATCTTAGCCGTAATCTATTAAACTATGGAATTAACCTTTAATCTTCAATTCTAGCTTTTTTTAGTCTTCAACACTGATACTCTGTGGCTTTGATTTAATTTTCTGTGTCTTGTTGATGTGTAGGCGCCGCACAGGGCTTATATGGCATCAATTCCCATGAAGCATTGACGAAACGTGAAGTTTGAAACCCCGTGGAATTATTTTTCTTATGAAATAAAAACCCAGAGAGTCGTCACCCTCGTCTTCATTTACCTTTAACATAACGGAAAAATCATTAAACCTGCAAAATACAAACAAAAATTAAGAAATCCTGCGTTATTGGGTAAAACTGCTTTAGAGGTTGTGGGGGAGGAGCGTGGCCATTGGATGGCAGCATCCAACGGTGGAGATCTGCGCATAGTGGTCAAAAGGAGAGCGGTGGGAAGAAATAAGTCAGATCCGTCGATCTACTGAGATTGACGGTCAGGATTAATTGGGAGGATCATAATGCAAATGGACACATTATGAAAAATAGAAGAAAAATGCGAGGAAAAAGGGTTAAAAACTCTTTAGAGGAGGAAAAGAACTTTAAAATAAAAAACAGGGTTTCGAATTTAAGCTGGGCCGTCAAATGAGACTAGCCCAGGCGATCAACGGTGGAGATCGCTCATTAAAATCCTTTGGCGAGGGTGGAGGGTGATAGCGTAATGAGAAATTAGCTCTGAGCCGTTGATCTACAAAGATCAACGGCGGGAAGAGAACGCGATGGATCAAGTGTAAATGGGAAAGGCAATTTTGGCTAAGAAAACCACGGGTTTCGCGCTGTGGAAGGGTGGGAAAATGGTTTTACCTTTTGGAACACGATATGCATCCCCGCCCGACACGTGGCATTAGAAAACTACTCATATCACGTGATTTTTGAAAAGTATCCTCTGCCCTGAAAGCTACGCAAAAATGCGCTTGAACCGTTAGATCTGGGGTCTCAGATCTGACGGCGGAGAGTCAGCGCGAATTTGGAAAGATGCGCGGGTAGAAATGGGAAGGGTGGTTTTATTATGGGCCGTCAGATCAAAGTTTGGACGACGGAGATTAAAAATTGAGGAAGGCAGGACCCACAGGAGGCAGGCCTGTCGGGGTTAATAAGAGCCATTGGATGAAAAAAATCAACGGCTAGGATGAAAACTAGAGTTCGAACGAAATAATAACAAAGCGGAGAAAGGGTTGATAAGGACCGTTGATCTGCAGAGATCAACGACTGTGGATTGGCAAAAAACTTTATGAAAAGGGGCATATAAGATTTTAACCAAAGTTGGGAGATGCGATCTGGACCGTCCGATCTGGACACATGGATGGTCCAGATGCAATCGGAGGCATGCGATCAGCGGGGAAGAACTTTTGAATGGCGTTGATGCGATTGAGCGCTAGCCGTCGATCTGTAGATCAGATCGACGGTGGGGAGTGAATCAGAGGGGTTCAAAAGGCGGAGGAAGGGTTTGTGATCAGAGCAAAAGAGGGCCGCCGGATCTGGGAAGGCGGGGAGGAGATCAACGGCTCACGATTGATCAGAGGGAGTCAATCGGGAAGGGGAATGAAATGCGCCCGAAAAAAACTTGTGATGCGATATTGCGCGGGCCGTTTGATCGGCTCAAGATCAATGGCGAAGATTATCTCAAATATGAAACTAGCGGAAACCCTTTAATACTTATGAAAACCTCAAAGTTTTATAAAATGCAAAGGTTTTATGGGTCGGGGCGGGTCATATATATGTGGAATGGCTAGGTGCCCGTCTGCGGGGCACTTGGTTTATATGAGAAACAATAGGCCCGGGGCTTTTATTTGTAAGGTGCCAATCGGATCGGAAAATCGGAGCAAGGCTTTCAATCTACCCATTTAGAATTTTGTGATGCGATTGGCGCTTTGGGACTTTTAACTCTTGGTCCCGGGCGCAAGTTATATGGAGTAAAGCGGAGGGCAGGGGTTTATATAAATGGGGCTTAATTGCATCGGAACTTTAATGCGGGGCTTTTCAATCTACCCATTTATATTAAAAAACATTGCATGGGCGCATTTAGACCAAACTTAGGAAAAAGTGGGTTTATTGAATTTACAAAGGAAAAAGGAAATCGGGAATGTGTTTATACAATTTTTTAGCACCTGATTGCAGGCACAGGGGTTATATGAATCGGTGATTGGACCGGGGCTTATGTAATAAAGGGCCAATCGCATCAGAGGTCTCAACTTAACAAAAAGACTTGCGCGCTCTATTTTTTCTGATGTGATTAGCACCAAATGGACTCAGCGCTTGGTTCCAGCGCGCGGGCACATGTGGGGAAGTGGTTTAGGATTTAGCCCAAAGGGGCTTAAACCCTTAGTGAAAAAACTTATTTTTTTAATGAAATTTTCAGGGTTTTCTGATGGATTTTGGGGTTTCGACAGAGTTTAAAAAAGGAGTTTCAAACACTGCAATGTGGATTTTATGAAGGGGGGATGGGGAAAAATAGAAAATAGAGGAAGTTTATAAGGAAAAGAGGAGGCATAAAGAAAGTTAGTTTTGAAGTGGAGGGAGGGGAAAAATGGATTTTGCAGCAGTCTTATCTTCATGGAAAACAACAGAATTTCTGAGTTTGGAAAGGAAACAACAATGAAGATTGAAACAAGGGCATGATGTCTTCAGGAGTCTTCAAGAGATAACATTTTTTAGCAAAAAAACTTGTTTCTTGAAGGCTCAAAAATTGTTTTAGCCACCTTTTGATGTAAAATTTTTTATAGGTGGCTAATAGAGTCCTAATCAAGGAAGTTTATGGTTAGCCCTGTCCCTTGTTTAGTCTTCAACAACTGTTTTGAAAGTTTCCTTGAGAGTATGCCAAATTAGCATAGATTCAAAGTTCTTACTTGATCTTAGGTTATTATTTTGTTTATCTTGAATGTTTTCTACTTTCTGAAGGTAATCTGTTAGATTGCTGGATTGTTGTCTGAAAAGTGTGCTTTAGTAAAAGTTCGCCCAAAGAAGCCTATGGTTTTCCCTGTCCTTTGGCTTGCTTCAAACAGTTACTTTGAAAGGATTTTCTTGTTTAGTGAAGTTAATATATTCTTAAATGGTTATTAGCTTTGCTTCTTTCACAACACTTTTAATGTTCCATATCACAAATTAATCTAAGGAAATCCTTTGATATAGATAACTTTCCCCATGGACCATCCTTGAAACTTATTGTACAATTAAATCCTTTGTGACTCCATAGCCCAATGGATTGACACTGTCTCTTACCTATCCTATCTACTGAACCATTCTTTCAACTTACTTACACCTTTACCCTTCAAAAGACTTCCTTCTTTTTTATGATATCCTACCCAACAAAAACAAACAAATCCCTTGTGCTTCATAACTAGCCTAATATTATAAAATAAGTATAAGGAAATATCCTTTGAAAACACTTATATAGAGAGATCCCTCTCTAAATCCAGGAGGGTTAGATCCTAGGATTCCAAAGTGGTTCTGATGTAGGCCCTGCAGTGTTTTTTATTTCCAATATTGCAAACTAAAGGGACCCTAACATAGTGGCGACCATACTGGGGACATTGAGTAATAGATAACTTCACAACTCAACGAACCCTTATTCCTAAATTAATCAAGTGTCACCAAGACTGGTTATTATTGATTGTTGATGGTGAACAACAACCAAAACTTGAAAACAAGTAAAAATCCTTCATCTGACGACTCCATTGGTATTCAGTGGGCCTGCTAACCCCACTGGTTTTCCCTAAGACTCCATTGGGAAATTCTTTTATCCTTCAAACATAATTCAAACCCAGTTAATAAGACTTTAAGGATTGATTTTTCTTTGAAAAAGATTAGTTAGCCTTTTAAAGACTGTCATACTTGGCTGAACTTTTCTCATCATTAGGTCTAAAAACACCACATTATGGCTTCTAGAAGAATTTATACGAGAGCTTACCCTGACCCAAATCCTCCTGAGATAGTTGATAATCCAGAAAGTATCCTTAGGAAATATCCTAAATCCAAGACTTCAACTGTTGTCAGACCAATTCATAGAGCTAATTCTGTCCCTAAAAATCTCTCAGCTCTGCAAGATACACAAGTTGACGTACCATTCGTAAGAAAACCATCCATAACTAAGTCACTTAGTGATATAGATCAGATAGAATTTGAGTCTCTACACTCACCCCAACATAGTGGTGAACATACTGATAGTAGAGAAACCACTCCACCTGATCTTCATTTCATTCATAACTTTGGTTTCTTTCATCCTAGATATGCTCAGCAGTATATTGCTGGTCCAAGCACTTCTGTTATCCATACACCCACTATTCAAACTACTCAATTCCATCCTCCTCCTCCTTTCATAAACCCTCCACTTGTAAACCCCCCATTTTTTCCACAACCTCCTATCATGGCAATATGGTATGCTCCACTAGTGTTACCACAACCTCTAGTTCCTTTACCCAATGAATATCAGTCCAAAATTCCCCATTTCACCGGAAATGAACCCAATACTGCTGAACAACATGTAGACAAGATGAACGATGCCTTTGATTATATGGAAATAGAAGATGATACCATTAAGAAGAGAATCTTTGCCCAAAGTTTAGGAGGGGAGGCCAAGAAATGGTTTAAGGGTTTAACTCCTAATAGTATCAATGATCTCCCTTATTTACATCAAACATTCATAAACAAATTGGAAATTAGGAAGAACCCTCTCCAAATACTTTCAGATTACAACAACCTCAAGAGAAACCCTTGGGAAAGTGCAGACCTACAGGAACAACACAGTGACAGATTAGGAAAACAAGACAGAGAGGACAGAAGTGAAATAAATGATAAATTTGAAGACATTCCTCTTTGGAGTATGAGTTTTGATGGGTCTTGCTCTAAAACTGGTGCAGGAGCAGGCATATGGGTGCACAACACTGAAAACAATCATGCTAAGGGTCATTCCTATAGATTAAATTTCGAATGAACCAACAACATAGCAGAGTATGAAGCTCTCCTTTTAGGCCTGCATTTGTTGAAAAAATTAGGGGCCAAGAGGATAACAGTTCATGGAGATTCAGAGTTGATAATTAGGCAAGTAAATGGGGAATACACTGCTAAGCATCCCAGACTTAGAGCCTATAGATATGATGCTATGGAGTAGTTAAAGACATTTGTTGAATTCCAACTTACCTTTGTCCCAAGGAACCAAAACATTCTTGCCAATGGATTAGCCTTTGCTGCTAGTACTTGTCTAAGACCTTATGAGAGAAAACAATACATCATCCAAGTAAAATATTGACCAGATGTCCCAGATAATGAAAAATACTGGCAAGTGTTTGAAAGAGATAAACAAATAGAAAACTTCCTACAGTCAAAAAATGAATTTTAAATACCAAACTCAGATTCAGAGTATGAACAAGAGTGTCCTACTGAAGAAAACCCACCTTTTGAAGAAGAAAAGTCTCCTGATATTGCTGAAATAAATCTGTTAACCAATAGACCCAAACATACAACAAAACCAAGCACAGATTTAGAAAAAGAAGACTTAGAAGTGTTGCAATCTAAAAATCAAAGCTTGCCAAAATGACTGGTCCTATTAGAAGAATTGTTTAAATTGAATGATGTTGCCAAAAAACCAAAACTGGAACCTATTGAAGTTGAAGTGGAAGAATGCAACATAGGCAGTGAACAGAAACCCAAAATGATCAAACTATCTAAAACACTGCCAGTTCACATTAAAATGAAATACATTGAGCTTTGTAGAGATTTTTTTGATGTTTTTGCATGGAGCTATGAAGATCTAAAATCATATGATATAGAGATAATCCAGCATAAGATACCCCTCAAAGAAAACCACACTACTACATTTGGTGGAAATTCCGACACTTGGTTCCGACGCTTTTGACCAAATGTCGGAAATTTTCCCAAATTTTTTCCATCCCGCCCGAAACCGTCGCTATACCGACGTCTATAGAAAAGTGTCGCAATACCGACACTTAAAAACGTGTCGCAATTGCAACGTTTGGACGAAGACGTCGCAATTGCGACACCATGGCCCAAAGCGTCGCTATTGAGACGACTCCAAACGTCGCAACTGCGACACAATGTTTAGGTGTCGCCATTGCGACGTTTGGAGGAACCCGTCGTAATAGCGACGCCTTTTCCGCCGTCGGTATAATGACACTTATTTTCGCGCTACATAAAAATACCAAACTTATATGCGCGCTACATAAAAATGATTTTATTGTTTCGTATTTGTCGCAATAGCTACATTAACGTTTGATATCACGCGCGCATTCGCCCTCTGCTCTTGCAGAACAGCATTTGCCCTCAGCATTCGCGCTCAGCTCTTGCAGAACAGCATTTGTCCTCAGCATTCGCCCTCATCATTCGCCCTCAGCTCTTGCAGAACAGCATTCGCCCTCAGCGTTCGCCCTCAGCTCTTGCAGAACAGCATTCGCCCTCAGCTCTTGCAAAATGGTAAGTTCTTACTGCAGGCCCTTCCTCCTATAGTAGGGTTGACTCTATTTGGGTTTTTTTGGTCAATTCCATTGGATTGTGTTAGGCTGTAGGGTTCTCTCTAGATGTCGAGAATCAAGATTCAATACCCTCTATTATCTTCATCACCCAATACAAGATTTAAATTTTTCCCAAAGAAACGCTTATTAATTTGGTAGCCATTATTTCTCCCTGCTTTAAAAACCCTACATTTAAATGAAAACAAGTATTGCATTTCAACTACAAAAATCTATTAGTGTTCAAATGTACATGTGTGCTACATTAACGGCTGATATCACGTGCACATTCGCCCTCCGCTCTTGCGGAAAAGCATCATTCGCTCAGAATTCGCCCTCGGATCTTGGAAACGACGTCGCCCTCGGCATTCGCCCCCGAGCTCTTGCGCGAGAACAACATTACTTCCGGCATTTCGCCACGGCTCGCGCGAACGACGTGTTCGCCTTTGGATTCGCCCTCGGCTCTTTCGAACGACGTCGCCACCGCATTCGCCCTCAGCTCTTGGATATTTTGCCTCGCATTCGCTCGCTGTCACTTTCACTTCTGCAACAACATTCGCCCTCAGCTCTTGCAAAATGGTCAGTTCTTACTGCAGGCCCTTCCTCCTATAGTAGGGTCGACTCTATTTGGGTTTTTTTGGTCAATTCCATTGGATTGTGTTAGGCTGTAGGGTTCTCTCTAGATGTCAAGAATCAAGATTCAATACCCTCTATTATCTTCATCACCCAATACAAGATTTAAATTTTTCCCAAAGAAACGCTTATTAATTTGGCACCCATTATTTCTCCCTGCTTTAAAAACCCTACATTTAAATGAAAACAAGCATTGCATTTCAACTACAAAAATCTATTAGTGTTCAAATGTACATGTGTGCATCACTTGTGTAGGGTATTCCTTTTCCACTTTTACATTATCCAAGAATGTGTGCAGTATAGTTCATATTTTTTGTGATTTAGATTATCTTGAAAAAGGAAAGGTAAATTATTTCCCATGGAAAAAGAAGGTTTTCCCTTTTTATAAGTTGTTTGGACTTACGTGGAAAAATTTATGGTATGCCTTTCATATTATGTAGTTTAAATTTGAATTAACAAGTTATTCTACATGAAAATATAATTACCTATGTGATGTCCTTCATCACTAATTAAAATTATAGGGTTTCAATTTCCTAGACTCTAACTCATCTGATGCTAAATTCTATGTTCTCATTGGTGGATCACTCTTCCATTGATTTCCTTTCCCTCTGGATCTTGTCATACTTTAAAATTCATCAATGATACATATATTATTTCAGGTATCCCAAAAGGCTTTATAGTAGAACATATTGTGAAGTTTTTTGACACTTGAGGATTCTTTTTAGAACTGCAACGTGGTCTATGCTATCGAGTTATATATCAAGCAACTTGTCCTTAATAACCACACTATGAGGTAGGTTCAACCAGTTTGAACTTGTTGGGACATAGTATATGAAGTTGTGTGATGAGTCCATATCACAGGTCTATTATGGTGACAAAAGTGAAGACACGTAATGATAGTTATTATGTTAACATTACTAGAAACATTTTCAAAATTATCCATGCTATCAAGATGTCAAAATTCCAAGCATTAGGTGTCAATACTCGTAGCTAATAGATAATAATAATAATATAAAAAAATCACAACTTTATTCTTGAAATATGATTGTTACACATTGGTAACCTAGTTCATGAGTTACTATCACCCAAAGATCGCAAAACAAACTTAAATATAAATTAAACCAACATGAGAATCCAACTAAGGGTTTCTCGACAAAATCATGCCATAACCTGGCATTTTGAAACCCAAATTTGAATCCATCATAAGTAATACAATGCAAACTCAGATGGATTTTTAATGCATGTTTGCATGCTACACTTATTCTCTGTCTAGATATCATTTTTTAAATGGAACCATTAGTCAAGCCCACAGTCCTTTTTATGTGAAAAATTTCAGCTCTATTTGAGCTCTTTTTTGCTCCACCACCTCCATATACCAGTGTTACACGGGGTCTCGCCCCCCCACCTAGGGGTCTAGATTCCTCACCCCCTCGCGCTCCGGGGTCTTGGGGACTTCTAGGGGATGTTTCCCTCACGCCCCCTCACGTCCCCTCACCGCCCCTTTTAGTTTATGGTTTCATGTTAAAATTTGATGTGCCACTTAGCATATTTGAGAATCCAAGTGATTCTGATTCAGATGGTGACATGGTTGATCTTGATATATTCGTGCAGAAGTTGGATGCAGAGACTAGTGGGGCATTAACTTGAGCATTTATGTTCATTTATCATTATGATGATATCATTTGATATTCATATGTTATGTTTTATGTTTTATGTTTCAGACGTAACTTATTTGCGTTTAAGTTTTATGTTTCAGACTTGAGTTGTAAACTTCAGTTTAAACTCTATTTTGAATCTTGATATAATATGTCATATGATATCTTTAACTTTATTTTCATTGTACATTGTTAGTAGTTACATTAATGATTATATAGTTACAAACTTACAAACTTACATGCATGATTGTATGATGTATGTTTTAACTTTTAACTTTTAAATTTGTTTCAATTATATGATTCATCATTCATCGATTTTTAATTTTATCATTTATGATTTATCTTTCATGATGCAAGTGTATGATGATTGTATATACATTCCTTGCAAAAATATAGTTACATTTTAAATATTAAATTTTATAATTTTTATGACCCCGACGTCCCCCCACGTTTCCTGAAAATTGGTAGGGAGCTTTGGCATAGGCCGCTCCCGCGCTCCCTCGTCCCCTCGCTCCCACCTCCAGGGGACTTGGTGGAACATTGCCATAAACATATGCAAACATATATCATGATCTTGGAATTTCATTACATATGTATGTGCCAATGTTCCATAATCATGCCCCATCATCAATTTAAGAAATTTCCATTGAATATCAAATTATGGAGGGGGGAACTTTTTGCTGCAACATTTGGCTCAAAATCAAGGACCATCTCCATATGAGGTGAATGAGAACTATAGATATTTGAAGAAGTAGATTAGTGCCTTTTCCTCTGGCCATGGAGTCATATACAGTCATCCATCACAAAAATTTGTCTTTGTTCATTCTCACCTTGAAATTTGCAAAAAATCATGCCCTAATTGAAACGACACTAAATTTGAAAGATATAATAAAAATGCAAGCTAGAAGTGCCCTATTAATACAAAGGGAAAACCTTCCTACCTACCCTAACTGAGATAAATTTGGATTGAATAGGAAACATGATATTTCCTATGGAGTTGATCCAACAACTTGTTAAATGTATGGGACTAAATCATGCATTTGATTTCCAGGGAAACATGCGCATGAAGAGAAAAAGTGCAGAATTAATGGAAAATTCATACATGCCACTTATAAAAACTACACCGAAAGGTCAAAAAATACTTAAGGCCTTAACTTAATTTGAATCCAAAAATGACAAAACAGGATTAGTGAAAACACGAGAGTGTTGTGGGTGAACAACATAAATAAAAAGTGAAGATACCTTTCCCCAAGATGCCTTTGTCACCGTTGTATGAAAACATGTTTTCCTTTCCCTTTATACATGCAAGTGAATGCATTATAGGTATGGTGTTTTCCCAAAATAGGAGAAGCCTACTTAAATATATCATTCGTGGATTGAATGTTCGGGTGCCTTAATGTGCAATGACATGTTTCCAGGACTGAATTCAATGCAAGGCATATTTGAAACTCTAACTCTGTCTTCCGGTGTCTTATTAGAAATTATTTCAGTTTTCATTTTGTGTTTTCAAGTTAGATATTGTTTTCAAGTTTTTACATTTATAATTTATTGCAATGTGGCAGACTGATCAGAGCAGTGCAGGAACAACCCCGAGACGGGATGATCGCGGAAAGAGGCCAGCGGAAGAACATGTAAAGTGCCAGCATTGCTCTATCTTCAGGTATTTTAGTTATTTACATAATTGAAATAATATTAATTTTGTTCAAATATGCATACACCTAGCCATGGTACGCCTGATGATTCCCTCTTTGAGGAAGAGCTTTCTTCATCCCTATCTCCAGTGTTCTTGTTGCAAAAAAAGGCACGAGATGCAAGGTCGGAATTTAATGCTTTGATAGACGTGCCTCAAACACCTGAAATAGAAGAGAGGATACAACATCTTATGAGGCAGCTAGAAAGATATTAGGTAATAATAAAAAGTCAAAAGGATATTTTTTTTGTTCTGCATGAGATGAATTGTGATAGTTTGATTTTTAATTTTTACATTGACTAAACTAACAAAAAGTTCTTTTGTATGTAGCGTTTTCTGGCATTTGCTGAACCCGGTGTTGGTGGTAGTGGGACACAAGGGTAAGAGATTGCCCAACAACCCTCTCGTACACCTTCTACTCCTTCAGGTGCTAGCCAAGAAACACACTCTGCCCAAGTAGACACCCAGCCAACCGCTGAACGTGTTGGAAATGATGAGGATGATATGGCCAACTACATTATTGCGTTTCCTGGAGCTACACGTGTCAGCTCCACAGGGACCATTAATGGCACGTTGTTGGTGAACGATGAAGGTGTTCCTATAAAGCATGTACAACTCCCAGGTAAATTTTAATATTTTAACTATTTCATGTACTTTATCTAAAACATATTTATCATGATTTTTATTTTTAAATTAATGATAATATCTTCTTCTTTTTTTGGTTTTATTCTGTGTAGGAAACAATGAGTTCTACAGGATTCTGGAGAGCCATGCGTTGGTAATTTTTTGCCCAACCATACGTACAGGGTGGAATTCCCAGAATTCCAACCTGAAAAAAGAACTTTTAGATTATCTAGAAGCCCTTTTTGGGGTCGGCACATTTGACAGAAAAGCGGTGGCTCAGGTAGCCGGCAAATATTTGAAATATACCAGTGACACCTATAGGACGCAATTGCAATTTAACCCTAGATATGAGCGTCCTCTCGCAGTTTCAGAGAGTGAGTGGAGAGCACTCATCCATGACGGAAAAGAGAAAAGGGCAAAGAAAGAAGGAAAATGCCAACTGGACCCGCAAGGTAAATTACAACTTTAATTCAATAGCTTTAATTTTCTCTATGTCTAAAATAAAAGTGTGCTACGTCATATCTGACTTCAATTTTTTTGATGCTAGGTTGCCTGACACCCCAAAGGCAACCAAAGCTAGGATTGAGAAAAAGGGCCATCACAAGCTCGGCCAGGGTGGCTACTTGAAATTAGCTGCAAGAATTGTAATTAAGTAGCTAAACATCTTATAATTAATTGTATCGCCTTCCAACGTTTTTTGTAATCCTATCAGATATGATTAAAAATACACAATCATATATAATGTAGGGTGATGACTTTGGAACAATAACTACAGAGGAAGATAAAAATATTGCTTTCCGTTTTGGCTATCAAGCTGTAGTTGAACGTCGCAGAAGCTTGGGGCAGTCCCAAGATCTACAATGCCTGATAAGGTAAAACATTAACCTTTCAATATTTTTGTTTTCGTCCATAAATTTAATGTCTAACAACTTTGTTTAAATCAGGGGAGCAACACTACCAACGAGGCAAATAACCCAGTTTTAGAGCCAGATGTAGATGATCCTCTCGTGCAACCCGATCATTGTAGTGGGGACCAGGCCGACAATGCTGCTATCAGTGAGGGCCGTGACGGTAATTAATTTCCACTTATAATTTTTTCTAATTATACCTTGATGGTTGTCCTTATAACGTTTTTTGTTTAAATGACAGAGAATGTTTCCCTTGAGGATCTTACTACCAGAGAGGAAGACAGGGCAACAGTCCCAACGGCGACAACTGGTGCACCAGGTAAATAATCTCATTGCAATTTTTTTTATTAATATTACCGAACTAGTTCAATGATATTTAAAAACTGAAAATTAAAATTTAATATTATCTCTTTTTGTAGGAGATGCCCCGTCACTGGATGAGACCAGACATCGTGACTACGCAACTAGGTCAGCGGCGACAACTGGTGCACCAGGTAAATAATCTCATTGCAATTTTTTTTATTAATATTACCGAACTAGTTCAATGATATTTAAAAACTGACAATCAAAATTTAATATTATCTGTTTTTGTAGGCGATGCCCCATCACTGGATGAGACCAGACATCGTGACTACGCAACTAGGTCAGCGGCGACAACTGGTGCACCAGGTAAATAATCTCATTGCAATTTTTTTTATTAATATTACCTAACTAGTTCAATGATATTTAAAAACTGACAATTAAAATTTAATATTATCTGTTTTTGTAGGCGATGCCCCGTCACTGGATGAGCCCAGACATCGTGAATACGCAACTAGGTCAGCAGTGCGGGTTGAAAGGCACGAAACAGGAGCAGAGCACGATGATATTGATGATGTAATTAGGAGCTTTAAAATAGGAAGAAGAAAAAGAAAATTTGACAATGTAAAATATTGTATTATTATAAGACAAACGTTACCATACTTGGAACATTTTTTTGCGTTATATAAAAAACTCATTTATCATACTATTTTTATGTCAAGCATTAATTGCAATGTTTCTTTGCGTACTTTTTGTTGAATTGTTTTTTTATTAGTTATTGAATATTTTTTTTTATGCTCATGAAAGTAAAAAATGAAATATAGATTGGGTATTGGGGAATTGAGAGTGATGTGAGGGGGGGGGGGGAGGGGCTATAAGAGCTTCCACCTTCACGTGGTTGGCCCTGTTTAGTAGAGAATAATTTATTGGAGCGATTTAATCTTGGAGTAAACCTCCCTTGATCCAGGATAGCAACAAAAAAGTCACTGTTGACTTAGTTGCTACTCTTTCAGATCGTGGGAGGCTTGTTCCAAGTTCATGCGACTCCAATAAATTGTTCTTGAAACAAAGAGGAGCTTATTCAAGTATGTTTTGACATTTTCAACATATGTTCTAACATTATCATAAGAATGCATCTTAGAGTAAAAAAATACTACATCAATTACTTGTATTTATTGTATAGATAATGATGGATTTTGATTGACTTGGCAGTGCAGGTACAAATCCTCTTGCATCATGAGCAATACAACTTGTCAACCAGGGTCATGTCCAGGATATTTTTGCTTGTGCGCTTGACCAGGTTCGTAATGTCAAATTTTGTAAGTTCCTTTACAGTTCATAATTCAATATTAAGCTTGTGCACGATTATTATCTAGGTTTTTTGTATGTGTTTTTTCATCTATTTGATTGTAAGCAACTATGCATGTTTCCTGTTGTTCACTATGATTTCTCCCATTACCACTCCCAGGATGAATCCTACTTTATTGTTACATAGGTTACTTTATTGTTACTATGATTTCTCCATTTACGATTTCATAGGTTACATCATGTAAAGTTGTCAATCTCAGGTTGGTGATGAGCTTTAGTTCTCCAGATTTGGGGCTTTTCCGATATTTTCTCCCTCATGTCATTCCTGCATCACCTCGTTGTTTGAGCATGCCAATTGTCTACCACTTGTACCAATTGGCACATGTCAATCTCTCAGTGGTGCCACATTTCACCTATTTTCAGTGAGAGTTTAGGGTTTCTCTAACATAGCTTCAGAAATCCGATTCAGTGCCTGCTTGAATATTGTCACATAATACTCATGGTTTGGATTGATGAGCATGTTCTGAATGGTTGGTCGATTCATAAGAACCACCCATATAGTCATCTTGAGATATTTCAGAAGTTTTCTCGGGTTTCCTTTTTCACCGTTTCTAGTGGGTGGGATGGTGTGGGGTGATCCATCAATACTGGTGCTCTTGTAGTAGGGAATTTGTTTTTTGGGATATAAAGGAGCATTTTATGTAGATATCCCATTGGATGCATTCATAGATGGGCACGAGAGGTCAAGAATTTAAATTAAAAATATGCAACCTCTAGCATGGCAACCTAAAGGCCGCGAGAGACACTAGTTAAAGATTGTTTTGTGCTGGCCTTAATATAGTCGTGATTTCTTTCTATTATCTTAATGCAAATATATAGTCCGGTCTCATTAAAATGAGGATTGTGGTTGTATTTCTCTTTGGTTGTTTCTCTTTTAATGCTCCAGAAGTTGCCAAAAGTTGCGATAGTTGTTTAGTTTGCCTGTTACAACTTAAAAGTGGTTTTTAGCAATGGGAGTCATGTTTTTTAAGGTTCATACTAATATGAATATCTTGTAATTCTATATTCAGGATAAGAGAAGATGGCCTCTGCTTTGGGTAGTATGAGAACAATTGCCACATCTACCTCATTGGGTAACAATGGAAAGGGGAAGAAGTTGGGTGCAATGTTTGATAATTATGGCAGACAATTGTCTTCTCTTTCAGTTTTTTCACCCATTTCCTTTAATCGCTCAAGCAGAAGAGGGACTCCGAGATTACGCGACAGAGAGAAGGTAGTTAATACAAGAGCTATGGAAAAGGAGTTGTACTTCAACAAGGATGGCTCAGTGACAAAAAAATTGCAGGTCAGAGAAAAAATTATGTTTAAAGGAAGGTCACCCGCACGTGAAACTTCACTGCGGTGGATCTTTCCTTGTCCACTTATATTCGATTTTAATGTGTTATTTTAATTTTTCATGGAGGGTTGTTTTGGCATATGGTCCGGCATTCAATTTCACACTTACTGAAAGCATTTTCAATCTGTCTTGCAGGCGGTGTGAACAAACTTGCTGATCTTGTTGGAGTCACCCTTGGGGCGAAGGGAAAAATGTTGTCTTGGAGAGCAAGCATGGTTCTCTAAAAATAGTTAATGATGGTGTGACAGTAGCTAAGGAGGTAATTCTTAGATGTGTGCTCTGGTTTTCTTTTTAACGTTGTATTAGTTCCCCCTCTTAAATGTCTTAGATTTGGTAGGCATAATTTGAAAACTCAAAGGTGAAAGGAAACATATTTGTTACCTAGTGGTCTACTTGGCCTATGGACTAGCCACATTAGAGTAATGCATAAAGCTTTTCACAACAATAAAAGGAAAGGGTTATGGCCGAGTCAAATTTTATTGTTATTGACAGTGTAATGAAATGTATCTCAATGCTATGGTTTTGGCCTTTTTATTGGTTGAATTAGAGGACCCAGTTGAAAATATTGGGCCAAGTTGGTAAGGCAAGCTGCGGCAAAGACAAATGATTTAGCTGGGGATGGAACCACAACATCTGTTGTTCTTGCACATGTTGGAATATTGAAAAATTCCATAACAATGAATGGAGAATAAATCTCCCTTCCTCTAACATAGAGAAAATAAAAATTTCTTTGACAGGAGACAGAGTTTCAATACTTTGAAAACAAACTTCTATTCCCTTCAATAACTCAAAAAAAAACTATTACACTACTTCTTCACTGAGCGGGATTACAAAATTATGACTGCTACAAAACGCAGTGCATAAAACCAACTCACTGTCTGTTCAAAACAAACATACTCTGTCTCTAAAACACTCTGCTGTGTTTTTCCCTTTCGCACTACTGTGCATACACACTTAAAAGTTACACTCAGTCTTTCACTTTTTACACACTGCTGTGTAATAAAAAATTTACGTACTGTCTATAAAAAAAACTACCAAGCTTTTTCGACCTTTTTATTTTTATATGCCGTAACATATAAAAAATATTATAATAAACCCTCTTTTAAAAAAAATAAAATTAAAACTAAATTCTATGGCCCACCTTTCATTTCGCATATGGTATATATATAACATATGTTTAAAACATATGTATATATTAAACTATCAAAACATTAAAGAACCCTTTCCGTCGGACTTCAAAAGTCTGAATAGATTGAATTTCAAACCAAATTCGCGTTCCAAAATGGGATGCTGACGTCTGCCTAATTTTAACTCGAACTCTCAATCCAATGTGCCCTATAAAAAATTCGGGTCCGGTTTTCAGGTTTTCAGATTCCCTTCAATTTCATGCGATCCAATATTAATGCTCCACGTGTCCTCCTTTGAATTTACAAAACTGTCGGGTAAATTTCTGTTTGTTTAATTTCTGGTTGGTGAATTGCGTTAATGCTGGTTGTTGTGTTTAAATACAATCCTGTACAGAAATATGGCTACGGCCGTCTACAAAAAAAACTTGCAGGAATTTTAAATGCTGAATTAAATTTCTGGATGGCATGCAAGCAACCTCCAAAAAAAATGTTGTTGCTGCATCCGTCCTTCTGCTGCAACAGTTGAAGTTAAAATTCAACAGCACAGGGTTTAATAAGTGAGGGTGTAAAGGTAAATTTTTGTCGATAGTACTGGATTAAGATCATCTATTCATTTTTGTAGGGTCTTATGGTGTTTGGTTTTTTAGTTTTGGGTTGGTCTTATTGAGTCTAAGATAGTTTTTGAGTGAAAAATTTGTTATCAGGTATTAAAAAATTTTGGTTCTTTTGTCAAAATTTATGAGCTTGTTAGGAAATACAAAACTGACAATGGTTGTATCTTAAATTTGTGGAAAATAATTTGAAATGAAACCTTTTGTTTAGGTTGTTGCAGCAGGTGCAAACCCCATTCAAATTACTAGGGGCATTGACAAGACAATAAAGGCCCTTGTTTCGGAACTCAAAATTTTGTCAAAGGAGGTAAATGCTTGCCTTTTGAGTAGGCTGGTTTTCCTTTTTGCTGATGGTTTGGTGTATCTAATTGAATTAGTTGCCTAAGGTATTTTTGGTTGCAAATTCCTTTTCATTTTTCATACAGTATTGGCCTTGTGGAATACATTTGATTGTGTGGTCTTGTTAGATCTACAACATTTGTAGTTGTTTAGTCTTATGGCCGACGTGCACTTTTATTATGGAAATAGTTGATGCAATATTGTCATTTAATCCTTACTGCAGGGTAGCATGTTGAGAAGTTTCTTGTGAAACATTTGGTATTCAAAATGACACTTGATCCTATACATCATCATGCACTTGACTTCAAAATTCATATTCAAAGTGTGCTAGACAATTCTTGCAAAATTTCAAATATTTATGTTGTTTTAAACCATTATCTTTTTCATGTATTGGATGCTGAAAATGTGAAAAAGACTTTGGTATGAAAACAACTGGTGAATAATTTCCAGCAAAACAACCACTTCCAAGACATGATTTAGAAGTAGAACATATGTACTTATGAAGCATAGAAAGATATCCTTGATGCATTGTCAATGTTTGGCTAGGGTTATTTTTGGAAAAAATAACTCCTTATTCCTAGAATAGTGATCTTCAATACAAGTAAATGCCAGAGAAGAGAGATCATCGTGTGACGCAACAAAACTGAAATTGGACCCCAAGGAGAGCTGGTGTGTCTACAATCGCTCTGTCAGCATTTTCCCTTGGTTTACCCCGTTCTTTTCCTCCAGCCTGAGTCTTAATTGACTTCTTCTTTCTTCGGGTTTATTTATCAAATTTGTAGAATTTGATAAATAAATACTATCCACAATGGTTGGACTTTAATTTATATTCCCGACTTTATATTATCTCCAATCCTTATAACCAATGTTTAACTTTCAACGCTTTGTATTTATACTCCACGTTTCTTTTTAAATAAATAACTTGTAATGAACTTTCGGCTCTATATTTCACCACCCAGCCTTACAACAATCACGCTCCAGACTTATGCTAATTATCCACCAATCGTTTAATTAAACAATTTCATTATACTCCGGTCCCACCTATATATATCAATAACCAATCAAACACTCGTATCGTACCTAGCTATCCTCCGCACACCTTAGTTAACCTCCGGGCAAGTTCAACGTGCGACCACCGTCCGATGGCCCTTCTCCAAATCAACGACTCTTGGCAATTTCGCTCGGCTTCCAACGTCGGGCTTTAACGTGCGATGGCACGGGTTAAACGGTGGTTTTCCGGGGGTCACTTCGCCACGTGTCGCATTCCCTATGGAATCGCTCGCGAATAGGAAATACCGCCTACTCTGCAAAAGCGGTGCGATATGGGCAACCCGCTTTTGTGATTCCGCTCGTGGTTTTGGTAGAGGGCTTGACCACGGGTGCAAGTCTGGTTCCGCTATCCTTTTGTTTGTTAACTCATGTCCAATCCTCGGGTCAGGTTCCGAAAGCACAACAATTTTGTCTCTTTATTAAGCGTGATTTTTATATTTGAACAGTTTTCACGACCCCGGTTCTCTACACAGACCTCGCCTTGGATATTTTTACATAAAAATGATTGTTCTCAATAATTATTTATATAACTTTTCCACATGTTTAGTGTGGTATTCCCATGATTTATTATAAATATGTGTATCATCAAACAAAACCAACACAAATTTTATAAGATGGGATCAAACAAAATTTTTCTTGAGTCGAGCCCGCCGGACTTCAAACGGCAATAAACCATAATTCAAACCAAATTCGCGTTCCAAAATAGCCTGCTGACGTCGGCCAATTTTGTGACGCGAATTTCTTATCAAATTCGCCCTAATATTTTACGGGTCTGGATTTCCACTGTGCGAGCGGCCCAAACAAAGATCCGCTCCAATCAATTTCTGCCACGTGTCCTCAATAAAAACTTGCCCTGCTCCTGGCTGCGGGTGCATTCGATGGCGTTTAAGGTGATGGGACATGGATATGGTGATTTCATATCAATCGCATTAACATTTAACGCTGTTCAATTAAGTTTTCACATCAAATCTACATTAATTAATTTTTAACACTGTTCAAGATCGGACCTCCACTCCTCTGAGCGATTCCGCACGCTCCAATTTGATCCGTCCTTCGGCTCTCATTATTAATGATCAGAGATTCATTATGACGGGCGTCCTTTGATTGCATTGCAGACGGGTCGACATAAAAAATGGCGTTTAGCCATGGTTTTTTAGACAAGCCGGTTGCTGGATTACACTGTCTGGTAACTGTGACGATAAGGAGAAGTGGCCAGCGGAACTTCTGCCTAGACTTTGCTGCATATTTCCATTTCTCTCTGCCTCACTGCCTGTCTCTCCCGTTAATTGGGAATTCTCCGCTTCTGCTCTCCTTGTGCCCACCGCGCCCGAGATTGCACCCATGCCTCGCGTAAGGCTATAGATGCGTTGTCGCAGTGGGGAGTACTCGACGTCAACTCCTGCGCCTCCTCCGCCCCCTCAATAGAGTCGATCGCCACTGTGATTATTACTTCGGTCGATATCAAAATACTAGGAGTGGGCGGGGTCGGCTTGTAGGATCTGGCCACCGTATCGATTCCCCTGCTCCTGGCTTCCCCACTACTAGTTCACCTTCTCCCACGACGCGCACTGCGCAATTTTCCTTTAATTGCTCTCTCAACCGCCCCCGAATCACGGCTTTAGTCACTATGGTCTTCCGCGAGGAGGCCCAAACAGAGGAAGAATGCACCCGTACGGCGGGTCTGAGCTCGGAAAAAGCCGGCCAGCATTCGGGCCTTCAGGAGGGGAGCCGTGGCATGCATGTGGAGGTAGCACCTAGCGATCCCGGACCTTCCGAAGGATGGTGCCGAATCGTGGAGGAACCACCGGAGGAGTAGTTTGGTTAATTTGTTTTTCTTGCTTAGCAGGCCCACTTAATTGGGCTGCTTTTAGTTTATTCTACTGTGCTGGACCTTTGTAATATTTTTGAATTCTATAAATTAAACGTTCAAGACTGGTTTCCTCGTATGAGGGCAGTATTCTTAATTTTTTGATTTTTTGATGACAAATTTGCCATGAGTATGGCCAGGCAATGTTTTTGACTTTGGTGTAATTTTATTCGCAATGTTAATAGATTAAATTTACTTAGAATTCTCACATGATTAGCGTTTTTCTTGATCTGTTCAAGGATTTTGGGTACTTTAATTTGTATTTAGAACAATGGATGTCGGTACTCTATCTGTTGCTTTACTGTTCTACATACTACTATTTCACTTTCTTATAGATGCCTCGGGCATATTTGAATGCTTTCTCAGATTGTCGATAATCTCCATGTGGACCGTTACTGGATTTTATATCATGTCCCTGTATGTGACATGGGGTATTTTTCTATCATTGTCTGGGGTGGGACTTCCACTTTTCTAGATGGATATTTGGGTTCCAATCTTCAGATGTGAAAATGTAATGACTTCATGGACTGTTTTACTTCATATAATATATTCAAAACAACATTTTTTCTCTTGTGAAAAAAAAATGATTAATGCTTATCACTTTGCCTTCAAAACTAGCGATGCTGGTCTATGTTGCTGGTTTATTGATATGGTCTGATGGTATTTTTATATTTTGGACATATCACACTCCTCACATGATTAGCGTTTTTCTCTGTTCAAGGATTTTGGGTACTTTAATTTGTATTTGAACAATGGACATCGGTACTCTATCTGTTGCTTTACTATTCTACATACTACTATTTCACTTTCTTATAGATGCCTCGGGCATATTTGGATGCTTTCTCAGATTGTCGATAATCTCCATGTGGACCGTTACTGGGTTTTATATCATGTCCCTGTATGTGACATGGGGTATTTTTCTATCATTGTCCGGGGTGGGACTTCCACTTTTCTGGATGGATATTTGGGTTCCAATCTTCAGATGTGAAAATGTAATGACTTCATGGACTGTTTTACTTCATATAATATATTCAAAACAACGTTTTTTCTCTTGTGAAAAAAAAATGATTAATGTTTATCACTCCGCCTTCAAAACTAGTGATGCTGGTCTATGTTGCTGGTTTATTGATATGGTCTGATGGTCTTTTTATATTTTGGACATATCACACTCCTCACATGATTAGAGTTTTTCTCTGTTCAAGGATTTTGGGTACTTTAATTTGTATTTGGAACAATGGACGCCGGTACTCTATCTGTTGCTTTACTATTCTACATACTACTATTTCACTTTCTTATAGATGCCTCGGGCATATTTGGATGCTTTCTCAGATTGTCGATAATCTCCATGTGGACCGTTACTCGGTTTTATATCAAGTCCCTGTATGTGACATGGGGTATTTTTCTATCACTGTCTGGGGTGGGACTTCCACTTTTCTGGATGTATATTTGGGTTCCAATCTTCAGATGTGAAAATGTAATGATTTCATGGACCGTTTTACTTCATATAATATATTCAAAACATCGTTTTTTCTCTTGTGAAAAAAAAATGATTAATGTTTATCACTCTGCCTTCAAAACTAGCGATGCTGGTCTATGTTGCTGGTTTATTGATATGGTCTGATGGTCTTTTTATATTTTGGACATATCATACTCCTCACATGATTAGCGTTTTTCTCTGTTGCAGGATTTTGGGTACTTTAATTTGTATTTGGAACAATGAACGTCGGTACTCTATCTATTGCTTTACTATTCTGCATACTGCTATTTCACTTTCTTATAGATTCCTCGGGCATATTTGGATGCTTTCTCAGATTGTCGATAATCTCCATGTGGACCGTTACTGGGTTTTATATGAAGTCCCTGTATGTGACATGGGGTATTTTTCTATCACTGTCTGGGGTGGGACTTCCACTTTTCTGGATGGATATTTGGGTTCCAATCTTCGGATGTGAAAATGTAATGACTTCATGGACTGTTTTACTTCATATAATATATTCAAAACAACGTTTTTTCTCTTGTGAAAAAAAATGATTAATGTTTATCACTCTGCCTTCAAAACTAGCGATGCTTGTCTATGTTGCTGGTTTATTGATATGGTCTGATGGTCTTTTTATATTTTGGACATATCACACTCCTCACATGATTAATGTTTTTCTCTGTTCAAGGATTTTGGGTACTTTAATTTGTATTTGGAACAATGGACGTCGGTACGTACTCTATCTGTTGCTTTACTATTCTACATACTGCTATTTCACTTTCTTATAGATGCCTTGGGCATATTTGGATGCTTTCTCAGATTGTCGATAATCTCCATGTGGACCATTATTGGGTTTTATATCAAGTCCCTGTATGTGACATGGGGTATTTTTCTATCACTGTCTGGGGTGGGACTTCCACTTTTCTGGATGTATATTTGGGTTCCAATCTTCAGATGTGAAAATGTAATGATTTCATGGACTGTTTTACTTCATATAATATATTCAAAACAACTTTTTTTCTCTTGTGAAAAAAAATGATTAATGTTTATCACTCTGCCTTCAAAACTAGCGATGCTGGTCTATGTTGCTGGTTTATTGATATGGTCTGATGATCTTTTTATATTTTGGACATATCACACTCCTCACATGATTAGCGTTTTTCTCTGTTGCAGGGTTTTGGGTACTTTAATTTGTATTTGGAACAATGGACGTCGGTACTCTATCTGTTGCTTTACTATTCTACATACTACTATTTCACTTTCATGGACTGTTTTACTTCATATAATATATTCAAAACAACGTTTCTCGTCTTTTAAAGTTTCAATTTTTTTTTTAAAATTGAACCCTCCGTCGCTCTACCGACGCCTTGTAGACGTCGGAACTGCGACAACCTAGAAACGTCGGAAGAGAGACAGTATGAAAATTTCGGACCAAATTTCGTCGGAATTGCAACAGATTACAAACGTCGGAAGAGCGACGTTCGAAACGTCGGACCACATATCGTCGGAATTGCGACAGATTACAAACGTCGGAAGAGCAACGTTCCAAACGTCGGACCACATATCGTCGGCATTGCGACATCTTACAGACGTCGGAAGAGCGACGTCCAAAACGTCGGACCACGTTGGGTCAGAATTACGACGGTTTACAGGCGTCGGAAGAGTGACGTTCCAAACGTCGAACCAGATTTCATCGGAAGTGCGATAGTTTACAAACGTCGGAGGCGCGACGGTTTGTGATACGTCGGAAGAGTGACGCTTGTTCGGAAGCGACGGAAGAAGTGTCGATAGTGCGACACTTTTTACGTGCGTCGGAACTGCGACGGCATGACAAACCACGGTTTGTCCGCCCTCGAACTGTCGCTCTTGCGACGAATATGTGTCGGAACAGCGACGAATTGGCCGTCGGAATTTCCGCCAAATTTTCTAGTGCCAGAAACTTTTTAGACAAAAATTGCGTAGAATCAACCCTATTCAATTACCTCTGGTAGAGAAAGAAATTAGGAAAATGTATGATGCTGGAATCATAGTCCCAGTAAGATATTTAGACTGGGTATCTAATCTTGTATCTGTTAGGAAGAAAACAGGAGAAATAAGGCTTTGCATTGACTTTAGAAACTTAAACAAAGCCTCATTAAAGGACAACTATCCCTTGCCCAAAACGGATCATATCTTACAAAATGTAGTTGGTTCTAGAAGAATTTCTTTGCTAGATGGCTTCTCAAGTTACAATCAAATATTGGTACATCCTGATGATCAACTTAAAACAACCTTTAATACTCCTTGGGGTACTTTCATGTATTTGAAAATGCCCTTTGGTTTAATGAATGCTGGTGCCACATTTCAGAGAGGCATGGATATAGCATTCTCAAAAGAAATGGGTTACTTCATTGTGATTTACCTTGATGACATAAATGTATATTCAAAAACAGATGAAGAACACCTAATACACTTGAAAAAAGTTTTTGAGAAATGCAGAAAATATGGGTTATCTTTAAATCCAAAGAAAACATTGTTTGGTCTCCAAGAAGGTAAACTTCTTGGACATATCATATCTGAAGAAGGAATAAGGATAGACCCAAAGAGGATCGATGGTATATTGCAAATCAACCATCCTAGAAACATCAAGGAACTTCAATTTTCATTGGGAAGATTAATTTCTTGAGAAGTTTCATACCCAATCTAGCTGAACTACTTAGAAACATGAAAAATATGCTTAAGAGAGAAGAAGGAGTTAAATGGACCTTAGAAGCAAAGAAATCATTTGAGCTGGTAAAACAAGCACTTACCAAAACACCAGTTCTTATCAGTCTCGATTTTACAAAGGATTTCTTCATATTTTCATTTGCATCAAAACACACAGTAGCTGTTGTCCTATTACAAAAAAACATGAAGGGACAAGAGAAGCCAATTGCATTTTTCAACAAGGCATTTATAGATGCACCTTTGAAGTACAATATAATGGAAAAACAAGCCTTTTCCTTGGTCAAAGCCTTAAAAGACTTCAGAGTTTACATTTTACATTCCCACATCATAACATTTGTGCCTCATTCAGTTGTAAAAGACATATTGACCCACGATCCAGATGGCAAAAGAGGAAAGTGGATTGCTGTAATTTTAGAATATGACTTAGAAATCAAGCCCACTAAGCTCATAAAAGGTCAAGGACTAGCAAAACTTATGGCTGAATCCAACTTTCAAGCTCTTGATATAAACATGTTTAATGCATTAGATGAACATGAGGAGTTGACAGCTCCACTTATTGAAGATCATTTTTTGAATTCATCTTGGTATGTTGATATTTTGTATGTTTTGCTCAATCTTAATACCCCTCCTGGTTTATCTAAAACAAAGGAAATATTCTTAAAGTTGAAAGCTGTAAATTACTGCATTTTGAAAAAATGTTTATATTGGAAAAATGCTAGTGGATTATTGCTTAAATGTTTGCCTGAGAATGATGCAGATAAGATCAAGCATGAGTTTCTTTAAGGAGAATGTGGAGGCCACATGTACTGGAAGTCAACTGCTAACAAAATCTTTAGAGATGGTTACTACTGGCCCACCCTCTTTCAAGATATCCACAAAATGATTATTGCCTGTCACAAATGCCAAATCTTTGAAGGCAAAAGAAAGCTGCTTCCCTTACCTCTGCAACCAATCACTGTAGAAGCTCCTTTTCAGTAGTGGGGTCTAGAATTCATTGGGGAAATCCATCCTTCTTCATCTGCCCAACACAAATGGATCCTCACAGCAACAGACTATTTTACCAAATGGATAGAAGCCATCCCCTCTAGAAATTCCACATACTCAGTCATCATTTCATTCCTTGAAAACCATATACTGTCTAGATTTGACTGTCCTAGAAAGATCATAACTGACAATGCTACTGCATTTGGATCTAAAAAGATGGTGGAATTCTATCATAAATATCAGATTATATTGATTCATTCTACAACTTATTACCCTCAAGGTAATGGGTTGGCAGAATCCTCAAATAAAATTTTGGTGAACATAATCAAGAAGTTGCTGGAAGAAAACAAAAAATCATGGCACAACAAGCTAGTACATGCATTATGGGCAAACATACTAACTATTAAAAAATCAATTGGAATGTCTTCCTACCAGCTAGTTTATGGAACAGATGCAATATTTCCAACCAGTCTAGGAGTGCCAGTCATGAAGCTGATCCAAGAAGTATAGTCTGAAGATGATGATATGACAAGAAGAATACACCAGACTATACATCTACAACAAACCAGGGAATAAGTATACATCAGAGCACAACAACTACAAGAAAACATCAAGAAGTTGTTTGACAAAAGAACTAAGGCAAGTGACTTTAAAATTGGTGACAAAGTATTGAAATGGGATTCAAGGAGAGAAGATAATGGCAAACATGGAAAATTTGATAATTTATGGCAAGGCCCTTATCTTATTCAATATGCTATTGGAAATAATGCATTCTTTCTGCAAGAATTGGATGGAACTGAATATTTTGGAGGTCCTATCAATGGCAGGATGCTCAAACATTATTTTTTCTAACTAATATTTTGGTTTCAAAACTTTTTGTTCATTGTATATAACACTTCTTTTGAATTTGAAAAAAAGAAAAAATACAAAAACAATACAAAAAGAGAAAAGAGGGTAGATATAAAAGAAGAAAGGTACAACCCCATACCAAAAAAGAAAAGAAAAATCTGAAAGTGTGCAAGCCTAAATGCCACTACTTAAAAGAGAACACTGCTATCTTGTCATATAGCTTAATCATGACTAGATAGATTACAATTTACTGCTGATAGGTTAGTGAAGAAGATTTTCCAAACAATTTAATCTTGGATTATCAGTAGAATAGATTAGGATAGAAAGAAATGGCTCTAATAAGATCAAAACTTGAGCCAAAAATAGAGAAAAACGGTTCAAACATGCTCAAAATCTGAACCAAGAAAGAAAATAAGAAGATAGCTCTAAAAGATCAAAACCATAACTGAAAGAAAGAAAGAAGGATGCTTGTAATTTTCAGATCTTAAGCCTTCACAATTTTGTTTTAAATTTCTGTAAATTTCAGTCTATGTGCAGCTTGTTTTTATGCCATGGTCTTACAACAAACCAGACAGCTTAATCCTGGTTTGTCTGTATTTAAATTTCTGTTTTAGAATATAGAGAATGCAGATCTGTCAAACAACTTAATCTTGACAGATAGTAGCTTAGGTAGAGAATTTTTGAGTTCAACTGTTTAATCTGAACTCATGGAAGAAATAAGGGTAGATTTAGATTAGTTTTTCCTATTTTCAAAAGAATAAAATGTTAATGTCAAAGGTTTGCAAGTCCAAGTGCACCTTATGAAGAAAAAATGAAAGGAAGTAGGCTGTGTAGGTAGTTGTTTGGGAGAAATTGATTTGTTATTATGTAAATACTGATCATCTTTTCAAAGCAGCATGAGGATTGTCAAAGTGCAAGACACAGTTCTACATTCCAGAGATTTATCTTTGAGGTTCTTAACACCTCCAAGGAGCTGCCATCCCGAAGTGGAGCCACTGTTAGCCATCAATAAAATTTTGTCATAACTGATGATGGCTAAAACAGGTCTTTTCAGTCTTCAAGAAACAAGTTTTAAGCAAAATTGTGAGTTCTTGAAGCCTTGCTGTGTACCTTGGCCAAAGGTCCTTTCCTCTGATAATATTCATTCAAAAATCCACTAAGTAGTCCTTCCGTTACAAAAAAGACTGTTCCCAGACCTTTTCTCCATCATTTCCACCTTCATAATTTCCTCCCAAAGTCCCTCCATTCCACCATTTTCCACTCATTACTACTTATCCTAAACATTCATCTTATTCCCCAAAGAATCCCCTTTTCTCCCTCATTTACCCTCATTTTCATTAAAAACCCCTTTTTAACCATTATAAAACCCTTTACTTGGTTAAAAACCATTTTTCCTTCCTATCGGAACATCAAAAGGCTAAAAAAGCCCACTTTTTGGCCTATTTGCGACCTTTTTTATATATAGGCTTTAAGTCCCCTTGGCTTAAGCCCCCTTCCATTTTCCTACATGTAACCCAGCCTTATGACCGAGCACTAGACCCATCGGCCCATCGACATTTCGGCACTTTGCCGGTCCCCACGACCTTTTTTCCTTTTAAAAATATCTGCCACCGATGCGAAACCCTGATCGCATCTGGACTGTTCATTTTCCCCCAGATCGGATAGTCTGCGCATCCTTCCATCACATCGCACTTCGACATCTCCCCGTTTCCTCTTTCCCTTTGTATTTTCTTTCACCGATGGCCGATCCCGCGATGAAATCTCCACCGTCGATCTCCCTCAGAACGGACGGTCCGCGCTCTATCACACTTCATCACATCGGTGCATTTCTCTTCGGCGTTCCCTGTTCCCTTGTCCCCTGGCCCTTTTCACCCCCGATATGTGAAATCCCGATCGCATCTCCACCATTGATCCTGTTTTAGATCGAGGGCTCTCGCACTTCACCTTCTCCATCGCATCGCACCTCATCGTTCCATCGGCACATCGCAAATTTATAGTTCTCCCTCCCAGAACTCTGCCCCACCGATTTTCGATCCGCCGAAGTCAATCTCAACCGCCCTTCTCCCCGATATGACGGCTCCCATCGATCACTCCCACCAATCATCCTCTCAACCATCTCTTATCCCTTCACCCCCCACAATAGATCTCCACCGTATATTTGGTTGATCCGACGACTACCACGCTCCCCACTTCTCCTCATTCTCCTGACACGCACTCTCGCTACCCAAGAAAACATCCCACGTCACCTGTTGGCCCTACCTGTCCCCACCGCTCATCCTCCCGTGCACCTTTACCTTTTCGCGCGCCTTGTCCACAGTTGGATCTACAAACACAGATCCAATGACCATTGCATCGTTTCGAACTCACCCTCTCCAAACCTCTCCAGCACACAAATTCAACGCGAAAACGGTGGTTTTTTATTAGAGACGCATCGCCTGGGGAGCCGTATCGCGTTCATTCTAGCCAAAACCATTTACCGCCCATCCCTTGCGCAAAAACCACTTCTAGTTTCGAAAAACCGCTCATGGCCACTTCGCACAATAATTCAATTTAAAACCCTGGTTTTGCCTTCTGCCATAGGTTTTTCCACCTCCGCTGCATTCTTCATTTCTTTGTAAACGCTCCTCCACCTCTCTCGAGCCTCTGAAGTAATTTAACCCAAGCATCGCAGGTTTTATTTCATCAGTTCGTGTGTGTTGCAGGTTTTCATGGCAGAAAAGATATAAAGTCTTCCCATAGCCAATTACAGTGGCTCAGAGCCGAGGATGACGATCCTCGAAGGCTAAAAATAGTACAAAAAGGGATTTATAGGGTTTTTCTCAGTATTTTTTCAATGTTTCATGGACATTGATGGATTAATGAAACCCTCCAATGCATAGAAGAAACACCTGCACGCAGAAACAAAACAAAATCAGTGAAGAAGATTAAAGGCTTAATCGAAGAAATAAAAGGAAAGCGAGGATTAGCATAAAGATAAAGGACACGGTTTGAAGACAAATGAATTAAAGTTAAAATAGACAGCAGAAAGTGACAAAAAGCCCGAAAGATGATTAAAGGAGGCCTAAAAGTCAAATCAAAGGCCTAATCAGAGTTAAAGTGGCAAGTCAAGACAGATCACCCAAAAGAATGCTTCGAATGAAACATTAGTGGAGCAATTACTCCGTCCAACGACTAAAAATGCCACCTACAGGCCTATTTACTCAAAAGACTACAAAGTTAATGCACATTCAAATATATTTGCCAAAGACAGCTCAGAAAGTAATTACCAGCCTACCAAAAGCTTCAAAAGCCAACAAAAGTTACTAAAGTAAATGAAAGTTAATGTAAAAATCAATTAACAGATTTAAGACATTAGATATCTTCTCCATTAGGCCTCCCAAAGGTCGAGAAACATTTACTCTGTATTAATTGAACAAATAACCCTTTCTTTCACTCCACCTCCTCATTCTTCTATAAATACTTCACAAGGAAACATTGTTGTTGTTGGTTGAATACTTATTGAATGTAAATATTTGCTGAGGCTACTGAAGCTCTGTTAGTAATTGAAGAAAGATAGGCTGAGAAGAGAAGTTTGAAGCTGTAAAGACCTACTAGACTTGAAGATTGCAACTGGTTTGAACATCAAATATACAAGATGGTTTATGGGATCCTGGTCTATGTCAATGGTGATGTTTTTCTTACTGTAATTGTTGTTTTCCTTATGTTTTCACACTGTCCACTTTCTCTGATAAAGAATAGGAAATATAGATTAGGATTTACTGCAAAGTACCGTATCTCTCACTGATAAGATTTATCTATATGTTTTCTTCTAATTGTTGCTTTGGGAATGATTTTAATAGAGTATAACTAGTCAAGGAATGTTGGTGAGCCCATGTCTTGCTGAGTAAAACCTGAGATGTTGTTCTTGAATCATCTTTTCACTGCATGCTAAGTAGAGTCCTAATCAAGGAAGTTTATGGTTAGCCCTGTCCCTTGCTTAGTCTTCAACATCTATTTTGAAAGTTTCCCTATAGATTCAAAGTTCTTACTTGATCTTAGGCTATTATTTTGTTTATCTTGAATGTTTTCTACTTTTTGAAGGTAATCTGTTAGATTGCTGGATTGTTGTTTGAAAAGTGTGCTTTAGTAAAAGTTCGCCCAAAGAAGTCTATGGTTTTCCCTGTCCTTTGGCTTGCTTCAAATAGTTACTTTGAAAGGATTTTCTTGTTTAGTGAAGTTAATGTATTCTTAAATGGTTATTAGCTTTGCTTCTTTCACAACACTTTTAATGTTCCATATCACAAATTAATCTAAAGAAATCCTTTGATATAGATGACTTGCCCCATGGACCATTCTTGAAACTTGTTGTACAATTAAATCCTTTGTGACTCCATAGCCCAATGGATTGATACTGTCTCTTACCTATCTTATCTGCTGAACCATTCTTTCAACTTACTCACACCTTTACCCTTCAAAAGACTTCCTTCATTTTGATGATATCCTACCCAACCAAAACAAACAAATCCCTTGTGCTTCATAACTAGCCTAATATCATAAAATAAGTATAAGGAAATATCCTTTGAAAACAATTATATAGAGAGATACCTCTCTGAATCCAGGAGGGCTAGATCCTAGGATTCCAAAGTGGTTCTGATGTAGGCCCTGCAGTGTTTGTTCTTGCCAATCTTGCAAACTACGGGGACCCTAACAAGGGTTTTAACTTTGATCTGTAGTTGTCTGTTTTTCATCTGGAGAGTCATATTCTTCCTTAACAATGAAATATATAGAGGAAGATGTTTACAGGTACTTACTTTTGCAATGTGCTTCTTTGTCAAATCTAGTGGTTCAGTTGGTTGGTCCTCCTGATCATCCCCATACAATTCTGGTTGTGCAGTTGGCTAATCCTCCTGATCATCACCATACAATTTTGGTTGTACAGTTTGTTGGTCCTCCTGATCATCCCCATACAATTCTGGTTGTGCATTTGATTGGTCCTCTTGATCATCCCCAAACAATTTGGGTTGTGAAGTTGGTTGGCCCAACACTTTTTCCCTATACAATTGCTGGTACTCCTCTTCATCCACATACAACATTTGGATTGAGATAAGGCCATATGAGCGGTACCATTCGGCTAGTCCCATTATGTATTCATAGTCAGAATCAGGAGAGGAAAGCTTATCAACTTGTTCTTTTGTGTCAGCAAGATGGCCTAATCCTTCTTCCACGCATCCTTGTTGCATTCATCCTTCGTCCATGACCCCTTCAATTAATACATCATGTGGATACTCTTTCTCTTGCTCTTGCTCTTCTTATACTGTTATCTCTTCTGGGAGTTTTTCTGTAACAAAGGGGAGGGTTTGAGGAACTAGAGCATAACGACCTCTATTTCCCCTATTCTTCTTGGCTTTTGGCACTGCTGCTAGGCGTTTCCTGTATCCTCTCAATATTTTGGTCGCAGTTTTACTCCAAAATATTTGTACTTCATCGTCATCATCTTGGTCATCTCCTTTATGTGTAGCTTTAGCAGCAAAAACCCTAGAAACCCTCCTAGTTTGAACACATGGTGGCTCAGTTACCATATGGAAAGGTTCTGTGGGAATTTTTGCAGGTGGGAGGTCAATGAACCCAGTTGCAGGTGCGAGGTCATCAGGCGGAGTTGCAGCTGGGGGATCATGGGGCAGAGTTGCCACAAAGGGGTCATGGGGTGGAGTTGCCGCTGAGGGGTCATGGGGTGGAGTTGCCGCTGAGAGGTCATGGGGTGAGTTGTCGCTGAGAGGTCATGGGGCGGAGTTGCAGCTGGGGGGTCATGGGGAGGAGTTGCAGCTTGGATTCCATGGGGTGGAGTTGCAGCTTCAACATGCAATGGCCTTCCAACTAGTTCATCCCAAGTTATCCCTTCCCTTTGAAGCACAAAAAACACCAAAATTTTAACAAGGCATTGGTGGGAAAGGATTTCGAGCAACCGCTTTAATTTCTGCACACCTCGGGCCATTTGGTCTAGGGTTTTTGCAAGAAAGAAAGGCATGTTAAGCAACTAGCCATGATGCAGGTGGTCTAACAAGCGAAGGTGCTCATAATAAATAACCACATACCTTCCTTCACAAGTGAAAAATCTCTGGAAAAGGAATGCAGCATCCGAACAGGGTTGTGGTAATAACTTCCTCCAATATCCTGAGCCACTCTTGATCAGTCGTTAACTTGCCTCAAGGAAATTCGTCACAATATCAGGTTGGGGTTTTCGGGGTGCAAACCACTTTTCTCCCATCTGGAGTAACCCTGACACTTCAGCAATTGCCTCTTCTGTCACATTCACCATTGTCCCTGCTACCTCTGATCTACCCTCGCTGTAATGCATGGCGAATTCTAGGGCTATTTCATTGTCATGCCCCTGAAACCTGCAAATATAATCTATCCATCCTACCTGTTCAAATAATTTTTTAACGGGTGGAAATGCGTCTAACAATCCTTCAGCATTTTCATGGCGTGTTCTTGCACCTCCCATCTCTAGCCAGAGTTCAGAGTGGCTATAGTTGTGTTAGCTGTTTGCAAGAGTTCGAATGTGGGACAATGGTGCAATGAAAGAGTTGGGGTAATGGGTACAGTAAGAAATTAATAATGGGGACGGGTTATTTATGGCGCTGCCCATATGCAGACATGTGTTGCCACAAGGGGTCGGGAAATAGATATGTGAAGGGTTAAATGAAATTCATCTCAACCACATGATGAATATCATTGATTTTGCATTGCCAATTAATCTTTTGACAGTTATATGAAACCCCACCACCCAGCCAACCACTCTTAAGATTTTTTTTAAAGTTTAATTATAAAGTTCTAAATAATGTTAAAAATAAAATAATCAAACTTTTTTATATAACCTTAAATGACAAATTGTGTTCAGCATACCTTCAAGACAGGACTCAGAATAAAACCATTTATAAATATGCCCACATTGTAGTTACTTTAATTTAAAAAAATTAAAATTACAGTATATAAATATGTATCAATATACTTGGTAAGATGTGAAAATAAAGAGTCCATGCTGTAACAATGCATTCCATTATGAAATTGTTGACCTACCTACTAACACCACATGTGCATTTTTTCATAATCAAAATATTGGCTTTTTATTAAAACTTTAGTCAAAGTTTATATGAGATTCTGAAGATAACGGACCTTGAATCTTGAGATCAATAGTTTCTGTATGGCTCGATTTCATATAAACATGTTATGATGGGGATGAATGTTCCCCTTTACAAGTCCATGTGAATCTAACTTTTCAATTCATTCAAATCATAAAATCATATATACCTTACTGCTTTTCAAAGAATATCCCCTGGAATTATTCACTTGCATTGGTACCTGTGTGGGTTCTGTTATCAGTACATAACAATGTTAAAGAGTTGGGTTGTCAAGATAACTTCATTGATTTGCAAGTTTTTCATATTATTTTCTCTGTTTCCAGGCTAAGCTGTTGTTGCTGTCATGGATGTAAAAACATGCTTCAATTCAAAACATCTGGCCTTGTGGCTGTAGATGTTGATGATGGAGAAATTCACAACAATTGGATTGTTGGTTTGGATATTTATACATTTATTCCCCTTAAATGAGGTTGGATCTATGGATTTCAAAAGTGCAAGATGCCACATTTGGATTTTGTATTTAACCATGTATGTATAAAGGACAAATAATGATTGATATATAAGCTATCTTGGTTGGCTTGTAACCAAGGGTATCTCACATAATTTCTCAATAATGAAGAGGCTTCTTTAAGAATTAGAGCTCATTATAGTCAAATTAGAGGCTTGTATAAATTATGGGAGCATGTGATGCTCATGGATAATGAATGAATAAATGTTCATAGAAGTTGGAATTGTGAAGGTGTATTGACAAAAAAAAAGAATCTGATAAAACTATTAAATACATGACAATGCTTCTGTACATGTTCCGGCGCAATTAAATGAGATTGGAATTTGACTTCCAGAATAAAAGTCATAATAAAAGCATCCATCACATTATCTAATGACATAACTAAACTATAATAAAAATGCAATTCCATTAATAGTATTACTGAAAAATACATTTTCTACATACATGTGTTGATATATAAGACCAAAAAATAGAGTGAGGCCATCTATAAAAAACATCTCATACAAAAATGATGGAGATCAGGTTGCTCCAATTTATCTCAAAAAAGATGAACACAATAATATGACTCCCCCCATAATAACCCCAATCCCAATCAGAACAACAATCCATTAATTAATAGACAATCTCTAACGATGCCTATCAATAATAATTGGTGGAGCACATGCTGGCTCCACAAATCTACTACATCCACGTCCTTTGGATGCTGCTTCAATAAGTATCGAATCACAGACCCTTTGGACATCATATTTGTACATAATCTCAAAACAGTGGAATTGTGCAGCAATGGATCTTGCCTGATGGTGAAGGGGCTTTAGGTTAGGTCTTCTGACTTGGAAGGTACCATTCATCTGGTTGAAAATTAGCTCGGAGTTAGTGTAAGTGACAATGTCATTTGCACCAAACTCTGTGCAGTTGTGAGGCCCTCGATCAAAGCATGATAGTATGCTTCGTTGTTTGTTGTAATCCCAGGTAATTCTCTACTACTTTGATAAACTTGGCTTAGGGCTTCATTACGAAGCACGAATCTTGTCCATGCATTCACTGGGTTTGGGTGGCACCATATCTGGATAGTCAGGACCCATTTTGCAACCATCTGAAAAACAAGAAAATAATTTAATTAAATATCATTACAATGTTAAAATGCAATAGCGACAACTCTATTGCAGTAGTGGAAACTCGTTGTTTCAGTAGTGGCAACTTGCTATTGCTGCGACTGCAATAGCGAGTTGCCGCTCTCTCTACGAAATAAATAAAAAAAGGAGTTTGAAATTTTTTTAATATAAATAAAAATTTAATTAATTTTAGTTGCAACAACGCACTGTTACAGTGGTGGAAACTCGCTGTTACAGTGGCGGCAACTCGCTGTTGCCGCTACTGTAACAACGAATTGTCGCCACTGCTCAAAATTAAAATTTACAGTGGCAGCAACACACTGTTAAGTGGCAGCAACTTGCTGTTGTTGCCACTGCTCAAAATTAAAATTTACAGTGGCGGAAACACACTGTTACAGTGGCGGAAACACCCTGTTGCCGCTACTGCAACAACGAGTTGTCGCCACTGCTCAAAATTAAAATTTACAATGGCGGTAACTCGTCGTTGCTGCTCTCTCTATGAAATAAATAAAAAATGAAGTTTGAAATTTTGTTAATATAAATAAAAATTTAATTTACAGCGGTTGTGGCAATACACTGTTACAGTGGCAACAACTCGTTGTTGCCGCTACTACAACAGCGAGTTTTCGCCACTGCTCAAAAGTAAATTTGCATTATATAAAAAGGAGGAAAAACACAATAAATGGGAAAATTACTTACCTTTCCTATTGCTACTGCTACTTCTACTTCTCCACGAATGGTTAGCTTACTCCCTGGTTAATTTGGTCCCTGAAATTGGAAGCACAAACAAGCAAAGGAAGCTCATTAAAAACTACAAATACAAAATGGAGGGGAATAAAAAAAAACTAGTACTTAGTATCAATGATTTTGGAACAAATACAAAATTTATTTCCAAACAACCTGCTGCTTTGCTTTGCTGCTGAAATAAAGAATGTAAGTTCTGTCGGCTCTGCTGCTCTACAACTTTCTCAATTGATCTGCTCTCGAACTCTACTGCTGAAATAATCTAAGTTCTACATTATCGGGTCCCTACAACTTGCTCAATTGATCGTCTCTCGAACTCTGCTGCTGAAATAATGTAAGTTCTACATTATCAGGTCCCTGCAACTTGCTCAATTGATCAGCTCTCGAAGGGGCTCTACTGGTCTGCTCCTCACTGTGAGTCTTGAAGGGGCTCTGTTGATCTACTACTTTGCTCAGTCTTCAAGACGAAAGGGATGGAGGGGCAGACTTAGGCGACGAAACACACAACGATGCTCTCGACAGAATGAATCGACGCAATAATGAGGATGTTGGGTCAACGGAATGAATAGGTGAGCGTAAAAATTTGAAATCGGGTTTGGGCGGCAACTCCTACGCTCTGGTAGGTAGCCCCCATTACTCCAAAGCCAATCATTCTCTGTCATTTGGTTCAAATTTGAATTTCTGTCACTTTGGCTTTGAAACCGGCTGCGCGAGCTCATGTGGGCGGCTCGTGTGGGAGTACCCAAACGGGGACGGTTATTCCATTATAGGGACAACAGACGGGGACAGTGACAGAGATGGAGATAGAGACAGAGATGGATGGACTTGTGGGGCCTGCGTTCGCCAGAGGGATTCGTCGGATGGATATGCTAGTCGTTGGGGGCGCATAACCCAAGGGCATTCTGTCGAATGTTTAGCCCACTCCATTTCAAGGCACCAGAGCTTGGGATGCTTACTCGTTGTATTTGAGAAATTTCTTAGGTTGATTCCTCTATATATATATATATATATATATATATATATATATATATATATATAAGTTATTTACTTTTTTCCTTTTTATTTTACATGAAATTCTTTGAGATTTCTGTAATCCGATTTCTGTATTAAGTATATTTTTAAAAAGTGATAGAACACCTTGAAAGATGCAGATATGGTTTTTAATGTGTTGATTATACTACTAAAATTACTCAAGTGGAAAATTGGTCACTGCAGATTGGCCTTTTCTACCTCTTTCTGGATTCAATTATTGTGTTTTTGACCCAGAATATTTGAAGAACATGGTGTGTAAGAAAATGCTTCTATATTCACATGATTATTCTATTATTTCTATTTTCTAAAACGGTGCAATCTTTTTGTTCAGATCACCACTTTTGTAATATGTATACATTTTCATTAAATTGTTGCTAACCAAGATGCTTCGGTGTTCCACTTGTTTCAATCATGTGTGAAATGTAATTAATTTTTTATTTATTTTTTATTTTTTATTTATTATTTTTTCATTAAATTGTTGCTACCCAGGATTTGTGTGTTCCACTTGTTTCAATCCGTGTGGAAAAAGTAATTAATTTTTTTATTTTATTTTTATTTTATTATTTTTTTTCCTTTTTATTTTACATGAAAATCTTTGAGAAATTTTTTAGGTTGATCAGATTCATGTATTAAGTATATTTTTAAAAAGTGAATATGGTTTTTAATGTGTTGATTATGCTACTAAAATTACTCAAGTGCTCCACTCGAATTAGGTGGCAAATTGGTTTCCTAGCTGGTGTGACTCCATATTAGCCTTGCAAATTGGTTTCGCTGCAGATTGGCCTTGCAAATTGGTTTCCCTGTAGATTGGCCTTTTCTACCTTTGTTTGGATTCAACTCTTGTGTTTTTTTACCAGATTAATTTGAAGAATATTGTGCTTAAGAAAATGCTTCTATATTCACATGATTCTCTATTGCCATTTCTATTTTCTGAAATGGTACAATCTTCTTGTTCAGATCATCATTATTGTAATATGTATACATTTTCATTAAACTATTGCTAATTAGGATTTTTTTCTATATCAAGGAATGTTTAGCCAAAAGTGAGCTATACCCACGAAAGTATCTACTCTACTCTGGTTGGCATCTATATCTTAGCAATGCTCGTAGGTGGCAGCCAAAATTTGGATGTAATGTTTGATTATTAAAACTTAAAGTGCATAAATTAAATGTCCAGGTTCCTTTTATTATGTAATTAGTAATGCCTTAACTATTCTGTAAGCTAGAAAAAAAAGTGGCATTATCCTGTAAGGTAGGGAAAAAGTGGCATTATAAAGAGTTGAGTTTTTTAAGCTACAATTTCATCTAGCTATGGGTTTTAAGAGGAATAAAATTTTAGAAGTATCGGTAGGTTTACTCTGCAACAAACCTAAGAGAAAACTCGTAAAATAGCTCGTCTCTGTTTTGGTGATAGGTTGGTCAAAAATAATAATATATAAAATATATATTATATATATATATATATATATATATATATATATATATATATATATAGATATCATAGTTTGCAATGTAAGTGAACTCCTTATACTGTTATATTGTTTTATCTTTTTAACAAATTTAAATTTAATTTACATATTAAAAATTAATTAAATATAATACTAATAAAAATTATTTTCAAACATATATATATAATACTAGGATTGAAAAGCACACGTTTCATGTAAGATAGAAAGATAAGTTTGTTATATCTTTATCTTTTTAACAAATTTAAATTTAATTTACATATTAAAAATTAATTAAATATAATACTAATAAAAATTATTTCCAAACATATATATAATATCAGGATTGAAAAGTACAAGTTTCATGTAAGATAAAAAGCTAAGTTTGTTGAATATATATATATATATATATATATATATATATATATATATTGAGAAGGATTAATAGATGGTATAAAGTTTATGTGGGTTTTGAATAAACTTCAAATCAGTGAATTTCTGGTTGTAGGAAAAAAGAAAATTTCTTTTTGAAATTTGTGTAGTTCTTACTATATTATGTAGACTTGAAATCTTCATGTTGCAACATATTGTTAAGTAAGATTTAGAAGTATTTTTTAATTTATAATTTTAAAATTAAAAATAATATTTGTTATATGATCATTTTCATTTAAAAGTATTTTTTTATTAAAAGTACAACTATAATTAGATATATAATATTTAAGTACAAAATAATTACTATAAAAAACAAGAACTTTCTTAAAATTACTACAAACTCTAATCATTTATATTTTAAGAGGAAATATTTTTATTAAAATTAATTTTGAAATATATATATATATAATTCTTTAAAACTTCATAACAAAACCTAATATAAAAGAAAACCATCATATTTAATAATAAATAAATTATTAATATGAATCAACTCATTCCTTATCTATTTTATTAAAATCCAGTTAATCAACATTGATATACCCAAAAACAAAAACAACATCAATGCCATATAAAGTCATATTTTAACTAGAAAAATATGAATTTTAAATTATAACATCAAATTTAAAATTTACAAAATTAAAATATTAATATTTCTTATCTCTAAAGATAAAATTAATATAAAATTAAAATTAACTTATATACAATTCAAATTTAAATAAATTCAAATAAATAAATCCAAATTCAATGAAATTAAATACTAGGTTGTCCAAAATATCATCATTGTATTAAATCCGGGCAATAATAGATTTTTACAGGAAAGTCCTTTCGGCAAATTTGGTCTCACTCCAGTTGTGATTTAGGACGAGATAGCGGCCCGCTAGATGACTGAGCTTAGCTGGCAGTCATTTTGAAAAAAATCTTCTGCCGAATTCAGAATTTCCTCCTCAGGGATCATGGCTGAGCTTAGCTGGCAGTCATTGTGAAAAAAATCTTCTGCTGAATTTCCTTTTCAGGGATTTTTCTAACGCTTTAAATAACATATGTAATTTAACAGGAAAAATAGTAAATGGACAGATTCATTTAATGGAAATATTAATGAAAACCGTAGAGGGACAATGTCAAAGGAAAGTGAAAAAGTAGACAATGCTTAGTCTAACCAGTTTCAAAAAAAACTTTCGATATAAAAATAATTCAGTCACAAAAAATAAAAATACAGATTTCATACACCATGAACGAATAAAATATAATAACAATCCGTGCTTATATTTATATAAAGAATCATGTTTTTGTTTTAAAATGTTGCAATACAAATATTTTTTTTTTCAACAAAATAATGAGGACTTTAAGGAGTTAAGAAACTCAAAAATAAGGTGTGATCTGGGAAATATTATTCAATGAATTTCACATTTCAGTATAGATAATAATGCAGAACATAGATAACAATGCACATAGGATAGTTTCAGGTTGGTTTAATGGTATATAAATTCAGCAAATAAAATATAATATTTCAAATAAAATTATGATATTTAATTTTATGGTTTTATTTAAGTTTTATAGATGTTAATAGTGAAACAAAAAATCACATAAATGTAGATTACAAAGTCAAAAAATTTATAAATGTGGATCACTAATTAGAAAAGCAAATTATTTCTTAGAAAGATTTCACTTGCAATTACTTAGGTTAGTGTCAAAGTGGGTGCTTTAGATTAACTTTTTGTTTTAGGAGATTCATAGTTTTATGAACAAAAAATTAAGAAAATTGTTCGAGGAGAAAAATAGCAGCAAAGAAAGTAAAGTTCTTTCACTAAAGCCACTTTCTTGCATGCTGTTTTGATGGAGAATATTTTGTAAAAATGATTACTAAATAAATAAAGAATATTCTTAGATTTGTTAACTTTCTTGGATATAATTTCCAGAAACAATAAAGATAAATAATTTCATAAATGAGAGTTAATCAACAAAAATTTCCGTAAATAACAGATATAGATAATTTCATAAATGAGATAATCAACAATAATAATACAATATACATTCTGAATGTCATCATATCAATAGGAAAAATAAATGATTTATTTGGACCCTTAATCAAATAACATAGAATGTCTAAAATGAGGTAAAAGTAATTTGTAGCTATTATTTCCTCTTAGTATAAATTGTCCATTTTAAAAAATCAATATTTCTTCACAATGGTTTTAAATATTTATTTGCTAAAATAAATGGTAAATTATATGTTTTCCAACATTCATCATCTCAATATTTCAATTACAAAATACAACTTTTCCAATTCAACAATCTTATCTCCCTCTTTATTCACCTTTTGGGGCAATTGCTATAATACATATATAATACATATAATTTGTTAGGAAGGAACTTTTACATTTTTTAAACTATAAATTTTAGTAAAGTGTTGGGCTTGTAATCATGATTTATATATTTTTGACCTCATAGAATAGTTCGAGGTTGGTTTAATGGCATACAAATTGAGCAAATCAAACACAAAGTTTGACATAAAACTATTATATTTACTTTTATGGTTCACCTAAGTTTTATAGAAACAAAAATTCACATAAATGTAGACCAACAAGTCAAAAAACTCATAAATGTGGATTCATTTACCTTTATGGTCCACCCAAGTTTTATAGATGTTAACATTGAAACAAAAATTCACATAAATGTAGACCAACAAGTCAAAAAAACTTATAAATGTGGGCCACTAATTAGAAAAGCAAACTATTTCGTAGAAGGATCCCACTTGCATGTAGTTGGGTTAGCATCAAAGTGGGTGCCTTAGATTATTTTTTTTTGAGGAGATTCATAGTTTATGAAAAAAAGATTAATAAAATTGTTTGAGGAGAAAAATGACAGCAAAGAAAGTAAACTTCTTCCACTAAAGCTACTTTCTTGCAAACTGTTTTGATGGAGAATATTTTGTAAAAATGATTACTAAATAAATAAAGAAGATTCTTCGATTTGTTAACTTTTTTGGATATAATTTCTAGAAACAATAAAGATAGATAATTTCATAAATGAGATAAACAACAAAAATTTCCATAAATAAAAAATATAGATAATTTCATAAATGAGATAATTAACAATAATAATACAATATCATATCAATAGGAAAAATAAATGATTTATTTTCCTTAATCAAATAACATAGCTGTTGTTTCTTCTTAGTATAAATTGTCCATTCTAGAAAATCAATATTTTTTCACAATGATTTTAAATATTTCTTTGCTAAAATAAATAGTCAAAATTATATGTCCGCCAACATTCATCGTCTTAATATTTGAATTGCAAAATACAACTTTTAGAATTCAACATTCCAATTCAACAATCTTATCTTCCTCCTCTTTATTCACCTTTTAGGGAAATTGCTATAATACATATAATTTTATAGGAAGAAACTTTTGCATTTTTTTAACTATAATTTTTATTAAAGTGTTGGACTTGTAATCATGATTTACATATTTTTGACCACATAGGATAGCCTGATAGTTAGTTTTATGCATTCAAGTTTACATGTTTTTTACCACATAAGATAGTTCGGTAGTTAGTTTTTTAATTGTAATTTATAATTATGATATTTGGCTAGATAAATACTTTATTGCTTGAAAGGATTAACATGCCATATATGCTCACTGAAAATTATGATAGTAGTTTCAACTAATCAATGTTTATTAGCATCATGAGAAGCATGAAATAATATGGGATGGAGGAGAGTTGCACGTGTTAATCAAATTTAATTAAAATTTTTTTTAATTATTTTATAGTCCAAATTTTATTCATATGGATGCCTATTTAAACAATAACCAAAGTGTTTGCTATAC
Source organism: Pinus albicaulis (assembly GCA_034641835.2). Lineage (NCBI taxonomy): Eukaryota > Viridiplantae > Streptophyta > Pinopsida > Pinales > Pinaceae > Pinus > Pinus albicaulis. The sequence goes on from CM076574.1 coordinate 959,451,228, forward strand.
AACTTAAATAATAATTATAAATTATGTTAATTAGTTAATTATTATTATAATAATAAATTTAGTAAATATAATTTATAATACCACCAAACAATGGTTTTATTTTAAATTAAATGCATAAATATTAAAACAAACATACATATAATTTTTATAGTTTTCAATTAGAGTGTGGGTAATAGTTAGTTTTAATTAAAGCTGCTATTGATTTAATGTATGTCTTTCCATCTTTAAAGGTTGAACTTGCTATTTTCGGAAATGTAAAACATATGACATACATGTCTATAAATGTCTTTCTAATACAATTTTTCCAAATTAACAAACCTATCGACTTCTTTTTTCACTTTTGGAGCAATTGCTAATATATTACGAGTTGAATTTAGTATGAATATTTAGAAGTTTTTCGTGGATTTTTTTAGTTTAATTTTTCTAAAATTCAAAAGAAATTCATTGATTTTTTAAAGTGCTGAATTTATATATATAATCAAAAAACTATTTTAAATAACACAAATTAAAATTTCATCTCAAAATATTTTACAAGATTCTAACATCATAAACTCCAAAACATTATACTAAAAACAACTCTATATTATTTTAAATAATAAGTCTAATTGTATTTTGTAAAACAAATTATAATATTTTACCTTTTCCTACTTCTTATTTAAAAAATTTCGTTATATTTGATGAACAAAATTTATTATAATATTTTATCGTTTCCCAATTCTCATTAAGAAATTTTATTTGAATGTTAAAAGCTTTGATGAATAAAATTTATTATAATATATTATCTCTTCCCACTTCTCATTAAGAAATTTTATTTGAATGTTAAAAGCTTTGATTGGAACATCAGATTTCCTCTACCTTATATATCTCATTGATTGGAGAAATGGCTATTCATTTCCTCTACATTGTATATATCTCATTGATTGGAGAAATGGCTATTCTTGATTATGAGAGAATGTTTACTTCTTAAGACATTCATTAAATTCACTTTGATGTGATATCTTTAGTTTGTCTTCAAATTGGCTATTCTTGATTATGAGAGAATGTTTACTTCTTAAGACATTCATTAAATTCACTTTGATGTGATATCTTTAGTTTGTCTTCAAATTCATTTTGATGTGAAATTTATTTATATTTATATGTGTTATTTTTTTATTATTTTTTTCATAATATCAAAATAATTTATTATAATTTTCTTATATATATTTTATTATTTTATCAAAAGACATTATTTTTATATTTTATATAATTTTTAATTTTAATATTATTAATTTTTTTTTCAAATTATAAAATTAATGGAATTTTTTTAAAATTAGTTAAGAAAATGATTTAATATTACAATAACATATTCAATATGTCACTTATGGAAATGAAGTTTACATGAGAATGATAACAATCATTCTGTCTAATCACTTATTCTTCCTAACCACTTGACGTGGACATTATCAATTTATTAAAAAAAATTAACATTTAATAATTAATATTTTGTTCAAAATTAATGAATTAATAGAGAGAAGAAGGGAGATATGTTTAGACTTGTAATATGCTTCATTGTATTCCTCCAATCTTTTAAAATAAGAAAATGTATATTTAAAAAAATTTCTTTTACAAGTAAAATATTATTGTTAAAACAACTTTACATAAAGAACAACACTCTTAAACAAATCTCCAAAGTTTCTTTAGAGTTGTCTTTGAAATTTGCTAGGAACACTAATGTCTTATTTTTAATACTATTTTGTGAGATAGGTCTACCATTTAACCATTATGATTTTTAATACACATAAGTTTAATTAAATGTTTTGAAAACATGGATGTATTAATGAATGTTAAGTATTGGTTTTGACACGGGGCTTCATTTAATGAACTTCACATATAAGGGCATTTGTGGCATACTAAAAAATACTTTTAATTTGACTATATATATTGGAATTGAATATCTCTAAAAATCAAATTATTTAAGCCCCTACTAATATGAATCCAATACATCTTCACAATTTTAAAAACTCCTACTTTCACTAGATATTGTAGGTATCCATTTTTTCATTAAATTTGAGCTCATTTTTTTTATATATGCCAACACAAAAACCCTTTACCCCTATTATATGCTCAATATATTATTTCATATTTTCCTCAATATATATTTCTCAATATGAACGCACGTGGTATGATATTGTTCCCCAGTGAAACTCTCGTTGGTTTTGATAATCTAGTGGTTTTTCCCATGTCACTCCTTAAAGATGTTTTAGTATATTCTTTTATTGACTCTTTTCAAAAAGTCCAAATGTTAGAACTCAAGTTGGCACTTAAAAAAAAAATGTAGTGGAAGTGGCTAGGATGCATGGTTAGCATTCTATTGTGTAATTGGATGGATAGGAGCATGGAAAAATGTTAGAACTCAAATTGGCACTGTTAGCACTACAAATTTTCAAAAAAATAAAAATCAAAGTCTGGTCGTCATGGTAAGTCATGTCTTTGATCCTCTCCTGTTTCCTAACTTATGGTGAAGAGCCCTGGAGGATTAAATTGTATGAGTCTTTATCACTTTTTAATAAAATTCAGAAATAATTCTGAGTCCAATAGTATGTTTATGTTACAAAGTCGATAGGGTAAAGTCTCTTTCAAATAGGTCTTAACTACTTTCAGTGCTTAAAGTCATAAGTTTCCATTTGAAAAATGATCTATTCTTTCACTATCATTTCCTATCCGAGGTCAAATACAAAATGTTAGAATCATGAGTTATGTTAAGAATAACACAATAATTGGTTGTTCTTTCCATGAGAAGCAACTATCTTTTTCAAAATCTATGGTTTTTACTGGAAAAGTTATCTTTTTTAGAAATGTAGTAATTACCTGCAAATTATTATAAGGGAGCAGAGGAAATATTATTCAAATGAAACCAACATTGCTATTCAAAGATTGAGGAGATGTTAAAGTAAGGGGTGTTTTTTGTCTAAAGGATGTTTTTTTCATTGGAGGATGCAGTAAAAGGGTGATTATTCTTCTGCTAAGGTTATGCAAATGTATTGCTTCTCACTAAAGGGTATATGTGTCAAAGTGCAGTATGAGTAACAATTATGAAGATATGTGATGGAGTTGGTGAAATGAGTTGGTAGTCGTTTTAAATCATTTCTACGTTTGTGTCATTCCTATTCATTGAGTCTTATGACATGCATAACCCTACTTCCATCTGCTCTTGCGAAAACTGCAACTAATATTTTTACTCTCCATTTTAAAACCACTTGTTAAAAAGTGCCAGCAAGTATGGTTTCATGGAAGATATTCCTAGTTTTACAGCTGTGTTGAAGGTTAGGTTAATAGCAAGCAGTATGGGCAAAGGAGGTAATGTGAACCGTTCTGAGCCAACTAACACTCTCTTTGTGGAGAGTCGTGCTAAGGCCGAGTTCAAGGCAACAGGTTGGTACCAGTTCTTAAGGAAATTCTCAAGTGAGAATGTAGTCATCGCTCAAGAATTTGCTGAGACCTTTAATGGAGAAAATGTTAGGATTGGGTCCCAGACCTTCAATATTACTAAAACCATCATTGCAAGGGAAACTCAGACTTCAACAACATGTGAGTCTTGGCATCTAAATAATAAAACTATCCTTAAATCTGATTCAAATTTTTATTTAAAGCTTGAGCATGAACACATTGGTTGGACTCCTACCATACATATTTCACACTTTAAACCTGAGTTGCAACATGTCATTGCTACCGTACAATGTTACATAACTTGTGAAGGTAGGTTTTTGACTATTCACAAACACCAAATGAGGTTTTAAGCTCATATCTCTAGTGCCAAACCCATGAATCTACCCTTTTTCTTCCACATATCCCTATTATCAAAGTCTCGAAAGATACAAAAGAACCCAGGCTACCCCTTCATAATTTATATCACAGAGGCTTGATTAAGATATTGATAGTTTATCACTTGAGAAGGAAAAGGACTACATGGGAGAAATTTATAACAGATGAGGGATTTAATAGTGTTTACTCAAGAAGAAGAGTAGGGAGGCCTAGAAAACTAAAAACTCAAGAACAGAATTCAAACCCTGTTCATACATAAACTCCCTCACAAGCTGGCTCATCTTCAATGTCATCTAGAAGGAAGACTAGGAGCTTAGCCAAGAAGGCTAAAAACATTACATCTACACCAACAACATAACCAACAAATGAGGTCTACACTAGCAGTTCATCTAAGGAACCACGGACCTTGAGGTCATTCATGGAGGAGAGTAGAATGAAGCTTAAATAAGGAGATGCCCTGCTTGATAAAAAAATTGTGTCTAAAAGAAAAGAGGAAGGAACTTCCTCTTCAAGGGGTAAACATAGGAGAAGGATTATCATGACAAAGGGACCTTCAGAGGAAGTCATACCTGAAGCCATAACATCCAACCCTGTTCTACCTTCAGAGGAATTTAGCCCTGAAGCCATGAGATCAAACCCTAGTTTAGAAGCTACACAAGAGACTCAACAAAACAATGACATTTCCTTCAAACAACCTACTCTTTCACAGGTATTTTCCTCACTCAAGAAGGGGAAAAGAAATGTTTTAGAGACTATCACAATGGAAGAACCTAACCTAGCTCAGCTCTTCTCATCTATTGGTTCTTCAACCAAGAAGAGGAATAAAACTATAATACATTCATATTCATCTTATGAGGAGGATAGCAGTGATACAAAGTACACTGAGTCAGTTTTTGAAGAAGGAGAATCAAGAAGATTCATACATGGTGGAAAAAGGCCTATATATATTCCAAACCCCTACATTCAAAGGCCTCACACCAGGCATAAAACAAAATCATATTAACAAGCAATTTCATTTCTAACCCTGCTCTTAGGGATGAAATCATAATCATTAATGATAGCCCAGAGAATAAAGCCAAGAATAAAAAAACTTAGCAGAAAAATCAAGCACACAAGAGGAGATCAAACAAAAGGGTAACTAAAGCCAAAGCTATTAGAATCTCTGCCTCCATATTATACCTCTAATAAATGAATATACAGAGCCTTGAAAATATGAAGGAGTATTTCATTTTGGTTTAATTTCAGTATTTTTGGATATAGCTACCCTTTTTAGAAGAGATAGCTATTATTTTCGGATTTAGTATATGGTGAAGAAAAGCTACTTTTTGGTTTTATTCTCACAAGGATGACACTAAAGTTGATGAAATGAATGTGATCTCTATGATGATGAGCTTTTCTAGGTGTCAGATAACTTCCAATTGGTTAGCCACTCCTATATTTTTGCATATATGTATACAGGTGTTTCTTTTCAGTTGTTGGATTCCACCTTTTATGGAGACAGTTTTTGACAAGCTATGAGGGCACTTAGCCACATTTACTTAGCCAAATTCAGATCCATGATGCCATGTTTTATCTTTATTTCTATTTAAATTTCCTCTTTAATGTTTTAGATAAACTCTACTATATGTAGAGAGTTGTAATAAATTCCCAAAAACAGATTTCTTTTATTGGAGGCTTCTATACAGAACTCCTATTTTGTATAAATATGGTGTAATGCAAAGATAGAGTGGTTCGTTGGTTGTATTCTGCAGAGAATGTTGTGTTACATTTTGAATATATAATATATCAGAAGCACTCTAGAGGACTTATGGAAGCTTGGTGCATGTATTGTCTTCTTATCTCATGTATTCCCATATCTGAATTCTTCAATTCCAGACTGTGACATTAATACTGTTACATGTTTTTGTTAGTCTCATGATATGTTTATGTATTATTATCTAATTTTATCAGTCTTTCCTGGAAAGCTTTCTTGATAATATATGTATGGTGACTTATCCATGAGAATTCCTTGTAGCAGATACCTTTTAATGTACAATGAATTTTTTGTAAGTCTTGTAAAAGCTTTCTTTTGTTGATACATTAACAATCTGGACCTTGTGTTATTACTTCATCCTAACAGTGTATTTCTATCCTGTAGACCCACTGTCCTTTGGCATATTCTCCTAGCCAACAAATTACAAATTTACCCTTGCTACCACATCAAGCCCTAGTACCCTCATATGTGTGAAAGAGGGCTATCTGTTTGAAACCCTTTCAACGAATGTAAGATTCAACCACTTTCCAATAATCCAATCCAAATTATAAAATAGCTTGAGCTTAAGATGTGTCTAGTTAGGAACTTGTCACAATCCAAGTGTTGATTCCAGTGCTAACATCTTTTGGTGCGTCTGCTGGGAGTCGAAGATTCTGAATTTTGTATTCACCCGAAATTGTTGCATGAATGCCTAGTATTGGTTTTTAAAGGTGAATAAAAACTAGTCACTGTTTCTAATTGTAATTTGTTCACTTGGTGACTCCACAAAGAGGGCAAGGGGTTTCAAGACCGCCTACCAGAAGAATAAATCAGATATCACCTCCTGTGATTATAGTTTCTGACCTAGAGAAGATAATAAAGGATTCTAGAGGGAAACAGAAATCAGTTGAAGCTGCATCACATTCAGTGAAAAATTTGCGTGAAAAATACATTCCAAAAGAAAAGGTACCATCATATACTTTACAACCTAAAGAAATTTCAGTTTCAAATAAATCTCCTGAAATATTTCAAGTTGAAACTACTTCCATTAAAGGAAAAGTTGATGATGTTAGCTTAGGTTCAGCTGAAAGTATATCTCAGTCATCACTTAGTAAATCAGAAACAAATGTCATTCCAGTGAAATAAGAGGTTTTAGGTATCAGTGAAGAAAACCAAAAACCAAAAACCTTTGTACTGATAGAACAGGAATTAGAACAAGTGTTGAAAATTGCACCCTTCCTAGATAGAGCTATTTTAACTGAGGAAGACATAAAAATCATTTTGAGTTTTCTCTAAAATCATCTTGAATATCAGTCTTATTTTAGTCCACAATAAGAGTATTTTACTCTGTCTCGAAACCCAACTGTTGGCTCATCTTCTTCTTCGCAAAGAGGAGATAACCCTCTTAAAAATTTGACTTTTAGTCTCTCTGGCATTTTAGCCCATAAAAACAGACTTGAAGCTACCCCAATCCTTCAAGAATCAACATCTGAAATTGATTATCTTGGAAAAGTTGAAATAAAACCTTTTGTTGTCCATATTTTTGAAAATCCATTATTTTCAACTTCACAAACTGAAATTTCTAGCATTCAAACCTCTGTATCAGCAAGTTTACAATTTGTACCTCAGCAAGTCATGGCTCGTCTTGCTCCTACAAGGATGTAGAAGATTTTTGTTACAAGATATGCGCCACTCGTCCTTCCTCAAAATTTGCGTCCTCTTCCTCAAGGGGATTATCTGAAATATTTTCCCAAATACATAGGAGAGGGAGAAGGAGTATCTGTTGAAGAACACCTAGTTTCCTTCTACAGTTATGCTAATAACCAAAAAATTGAACATGAATATGTTTGGTATAGACTTTTTGTTTAAAGCTTAGATGGACAAGCTAGGAAGTGGTTCAGAAATTTTCCACCAAACTCAATAGCAGGAGTAGATGATTTGGAACAAGTGTTTATAAAACAATGGGGTGAATGGAAAGATTAATTGTATTATCTCATAGAGTATGGGGCCTTAAAGAAGCAGATTAATGAGTCATTGGAAGATTTTACAAAGAGGTTCAATAAAGTCTATCAAAATATTCCTGTAGAGGTTAAACCCCCTAAAACCACAACCATGATTACCTTTTCCAATGCCTTAGACTCCAAGTTTTCACTATGGTTGAGAGCTGAGAAGCCACAAACATTGGTGGGTATGCAGGAGGCTACTATTGGAGTGCATTCCAATATTATGGTCTCAAACAAGATGAAAATTGAAGAAGGGAAAGGGGCAAAAGATATAAAAAAAAATGAAAGATAAGAAACCATGTTCCTCCTCTAAAACTTTCATAGCTAAAGAAAAGCTAGATCAGATGTCTAATTTGATTAAAGATCTTGCTTCTAAAATTACAAAACTGGAGTTAGAAAACATGCATGTTTCTAGGCCCATTCAAAATGAAGGAAATAGAAATCAGGCTCCTTTTAGGAGACCCTTTCAACCCCAAAAAATTTTACAACGTCCAAGTAGAAATCCCGATGATCAAAATGTTCAGCCTCCATTGAATAATTTTTCTCAAGAAAATCAACAACAAGAAGAAGAAGTGGAGCATGAAGAAATAAATCTTATTGGAGAGACATCACAATCAAATTGTTTGACTTTACAAGAATATGAAGATCAATCTAGGATAAATCTATTTTCACATGATTAGGAAGCTCATATTCATGCTCAGAATGAGAAAAAAGCAGCTTGAAAATCAGACGAGAAATTATCCTTTGAGGTTAAAAGGGGCTATCCAACAACCTCAACAAAAAAAAGATGCTGAAAAAATTGCTTCCATGAAAAAAGCAAAGGTTAATGTTGTTTCTTCATCACCTAACCTTGCTCCAATCATTAAAAAAACTGTTGAAAATAAATATTTGACTCCACTCAATTTCATTTTTAAGTCTGAATTGAATAAAATCAAGATTCTAGTCCCACTCCTAGAATTACTGAAAAATCCAGCTTACAGAGAATCATTCAAAATTCTGTTTCAACCATCCCTTTCTCTTGACTCTGTCAATCTTGAAGATGAACATCCTACTATATTTTTAGGCAACCATGTCCAAGATCAATATGATGATAATTATCCACCTTTTTATCTTTCACGTAACATTCATAACTAATTGATGCATAACTGCCTATTAGATTATGGGGCCTCTCACAATCTGATGCCTAAGAAAGTGATGGATGAATTAGGACTGGAAATTACTAAATAATATCATGACCTCTACACTTTTGACTCCAAAAGGGTCAAGTGTTTAGGGGTGATCAAAGACTTGGTAATTTCTATTACCCAGATTCCTATGAAGAGTCCGGTGATGGACATAGTAGTTGTTGATATACCATCAAGATTTGGAATGCTCCTTTCCATATCTTGGTCCAAAACACTGGGAGGCACTCTTCAAATGGATATGACATACGCCACTATCCCAGTTTTTGGAGGAGAATTTAGGAGGTTGTATAGAGAAATACATATGGCTTATATCATAAATGATCAACAAAATCCCTCAAATCATCCTATATATGTAGAGGATAAGGAGTTAGGATCATATATTTTACATCTTACTGCTGATGATGATCATTTTCAGCCTGAAATTAATAAAAAACAACAGCTACTCACCTCAAAACCACAAAATTCAGAAGTTGGAAAAATCTGGAAATTGTATTTTGATGGAGCCTCATCAAGAGAAGGATCAGGGGCTGGTATAGTTCTTATTTCTCCCACTCAACAGGTAGTGAATTTATCATATAAATTATAGTTTGTCACTACTAATAATACTGCTAAATATGAAGCACTAATTTTGGGAATGAAGGCAGCAAAAGATTTGGGAGCAGAGTAGTTGATTGTTTTTGGTGGTTCAGAGTTGGTGGTACAGTAGGTGAGAGATAAATATCAAATAAAAAATTCAGAATTGAAGAATTATAGAAATGAAGTCTGGGATTTGATTGAACATTATTTTTCAACATTCAATTTGAATTTTGTTTCTAGAAAAGAAAATGAAATGACAGATCCATTGGCCATTGCTGGTAGTAATTTCAAGGTCCCTCTTGATGTCAAAGCTACTTATGATATTCAGATTAAAAACAGACCTTCCATTCCTGACAATATCAAACATTAGCAAGTGTTTGAAGATGATAAATAAATTCAGAAAGTTTTGGAATGTCTGGAGGATTTTTCAGATATTCAAATTGACAATGAACAAGACACGACTGAAAATCAGAACAACAAGTAATTCAAAAATATTTTGGCTAGAAAAGATATTATTGAGTTGAAAACAAACTTCATTCATAAAGGATTTATTCCTTTAGAAAGGATGTTTGACAATAATGATGTCTTTTTGAAGCTTGACACCAAGACGGATGGAGAAAGTACAATTGATTGCAACATTGGTATTGAAAATCAGCCTAAATATGTTAAAGTTTCTAAAGATCTTCCTGAAGAAACTAGAACTAAATATGTCAAGTTGCTGAAGCAGTATGTAGATATTTTTTCTTGGTCTTAAAGTGATTTGAAGACATATGACAGGAGCGATAATGGAGCATAAAATCCCTCTTAAATCAAAAGCAAAACCTGTGGCACAGAAGATAAGACATATCAATCCTATGTTGCTCCATATAATTGAAAAAGAAATCAGGAAAATGTGGGAAGCCAACATAATTCCACCTTTAATATTTTCCAATTAGGTAGCTAATATAGTCCCGGTTCGAAAGAAGAATGGCGAAATCAGAATTTGTGTTGATTTTCGCAATTTGAACTAGTGTTCATTGAAGGATAACTATCATTTACCCAAAATGGATCATATTTTGCAGAAACTTGTAGGTTAAAAGAGATTGTCAACGATAGATGGCTTTTTAGGATATAATTAGATTTCAGTTGACAAGTAGGACAGGGAGAAAACAACTTTTACTACACCCTTGGGAACTTTCATGTACAATAAGATGCCTTTCGTTTTAATGAATGCAGGTGCAACATTTCAACGGGCAATGGATATTGCCTTTGCAGGAGAAAAGGACAAATTTGTTGTCATTTATTTAGATGATATAATAGTATTTTCAAAATCTGATCATGATCATTTAAAACATTTGCAGCAAGTGTTCGATAAGTGTAGAAAATTTGGTTTATCTTTAAACCCAAATAAATCATGCTTTGTTGTCCAAGAAGGAAAACTGTTGGGGCATGTAGTAACAGAAAATGGTATTTGCATTGACCTAGGGAGAGTTGAAGAAATTCAGAAAATTAGTTTACCCAAAAATAAGAAAGAGTTACAGTCATTCTTGGGTAAGATTAATTTTCTGAGACATTTTGTTCCAAATTTTGCATATAAATGTATTGTTGAAGAAAGATGCAGAGTTCAGGTGGCAGGATGAAGCAAAAAAATCTTTCTTGGTGATCAAATCTACTTTGACTGAAGCCCCAGTATTAATCAACCCTGATTTTGAGAAGGATTTCATCACTTTTTCATATGACTTTGAAGAAACTATTGCAATAGTTCTACTTCAAAAGAACAAGGAAGGCTTGGAGTAGGAAACTTATTTTTTCAGTCGTGCATTGAGGGATGCTGAATTGAAATACAACTTGGTTAAAAAACAAGCATATGCACTCGTGAAGGCTCTGAATTCCTTTCGAATTTATGTGATACATTCTAAGATTGTTTCTTTTGTACCAAATATTACTATCAAGGATGTATTGTTACAACCTGACAGAGATGGTAGGAGGAGAAGTTGGTAGACAAAAATTTTGGAATTTGACATTGAAATCAGACTTGCTAAGTTGGTAAAAGGATAGGTTTTAGCACGCTTAATGGCAGAATCAAATTGAAAAGCTCCGAATCTGAATATGGAAATAACTAAAGAAACAGATAAAGAAGGTACAACTTATTATCCTGACATCTTTTATTCCAATTGGTACAATGATTAGTGTATTTTTTGTTAAATTTCAGTTGTCCTCCAGAAATGGAAAATCAAAGAGGAGATATTTTAAATTGAAGGTTGTCAAATATTTCATAATGGAGAATCAAATTTATTGGAAATACCCTGTAGGAGTTTTGTTGAGATGTCTAGATGAGGCTAATTCCCGAGAAGTTATAGCAGAAATACATGCAAGGGTACATGGCGGATATTTGTACTGGAAAGCTACCACAAACATGATTTTAAGAGATGGTTATTACTAGTCAACTCCTTTTTCTGATTTTTTGCTAAAGTCAGAGCTTGCACTAATGTCAAAAATTCCTTGGTAAGAAAAAGCTACTCCTACTGCCTTTGATCCCCATTTTAACAGATGCTCCTTTCCAGCAGTGGGGGCTAGACTTCATTTGTCATATTCATCCACCATCATCGGGACAAAATAGGTGGATTCTTATAGCCACAGATTATTTCACCAAATGGATTGAGGCCATTCCATCCAGAAATGCTACTGACAAGGTAATCTTTAAATTTCTATTGGAAAATGTTATGTCCAGATTTGGCTGCCCTTAGAAGTTGGTGACTGAAATGTAATGGATTTCAAATCTGCCAATGATCTGATATGGGTGGCTGAATTTTTTTTCTATGCAAGCACCTCCCACTCAATCAAAAAAAATTAAGGATCTTTCTTATACATGCATGTGCGAAATTGAATTCTTGATTAAGGTGTATATGTTTTAACTGGTTTAAGGCTTTATGTGTGAGCAATTAAGAATTTTTTAAGCTGATTAAAAGCATATACAACAACCATAAATTGCAGCAAATTAACTAACAACACATAACATCAAACATAATAGAGGAGTTCACCCTCAACACTTGGGCTACGTCTCCTTGAGCCTTAGTCAATGGACTTGGCTCTTTGGGATTAAGATGGTAAATTTATTTTAAAATTTGATGCTCAGCTCCAATGGTTATTTGGATTGTACCAATGGGTTTAGAATACCAAAATACCCCTGGATTGACTTCTCAATCTTTGGAAATGGACCTAGGATCCCTTGGGCTTGACCTCTTTGGTCAGTGTCCTTGAGCTTCCCTGAGATTATCTGTGGCACAAACTCTCCTAGAATTCCTCTTCTGCTCATGAAACCTATTCTACTTTCTCCATCACATATCAATCCTCCAAAATAGGTTGTTCATTCACTCAGAATGAACTCAGGCTCCCCGTTATATGCCTCCAACACCTGATGGCACTGGGCTCCCTGAAACTTCCCTGTGGCTTCTTGGCTTTCATAAATCTATAAATGCTTCTGCAAACCCCATCATTGGATTTAGAAGGTTCAATATAGTCATAAATGACTATTAGTTTCTTGAGAATGGTCATTGGCTACCCTGGCTAGGCCTCATTCTCTGCTGGCTCCTGGTGGCCCTGGTGGCCCTTGGAACTTCTTTGAAGAAAAATCACGCTTAGAAGTCCTCATTTGGCTCTAAAAACCTCACCAATGGCTCTATAATGCTTGAATCAGTTAATAATGACTCTTCCTTCACTCAGAATGGTCGAAAATTGAGCCTTCTACACTTTTTCCCAATATCTCCTAGGAAAACTCCACTAAATGTGGAGAACTCTAGTTAACTGGAGTTAGATTAGGGCTAACTGCCAAATTTAGCGCGCCCCTATCTGCTCAACCTATTAAGTCACGCATTTAAATGTTACGGTTAGGGTTATGTCCACATGTGCACCCCCATCCGTTAAGTGGCTTGACCGGAACACAACATAATACAATTGTGAAGTTTAATTACATACATACGTGAAGCAAACAACAACACTCTTCATAACATAACACACATAGCCTTAAAAAACGTACATACACATGGAACAGGGTTCTCAGGTCCCACAACATGCAACCAATCACAGTGCATTGCAAATCGCTTTTCTGCAAGTTTAAATTGGTACCAATAATGATGAAACCATAATTTATGAGATGTACGCTCATGCACAATGCCGACACGTGGCTCCCCTCATCGCATCAAATATTTAAAATTTACACATTGCAACCAATTTAGCATATATTGTGAACTCTTAGCTTCTAAATATTTCGATTTGCGAAATCACTTTTCCGGGTGCTGCAACCTTCGTCGTTGGTTTGTTTCTCGAACTGATGATCCACATTATATCTTCGACTTCTCACTTCACATTGCAGGTTAAAAAATTTAACTTGCGAAACTCTTTAACGGTAAACTCTGTTCTGTGCGATGTGCGATGTTTCTCTACTGTTTGGTGTCAGATCCACGATCCTCGCTATCGCTTCGTTCTGTGGCTTGCTCTTACTATCCATTCCACCTTCAACATTCCACGGCTATGTAATCCCTGATTCTATATAGAAAGTTCAAGACTCCATGAAGTCCACCAATTTGGATCCCACTCTGCTGCTCGATCTGGTTCTGAACCTGTTTTCCATTTCGAACCCAATCTTGTAACTTTGAATTTTGAGCAAATTCTTAGGCCCTGATCCCAATCTAATCACTCCTTCCCACTAATGGCCTTTTGGACCCACAAACTCTAATGATTATTTGCCTTTAACTTCAACACTTTTCTACTCTCAAGTTATATCAACTGATTTTTCTTAACAAGTCTCTTTGGCAATCAACCTGACATGCCTTGCACCGCAACTGGTTATGTATCTTGACCACTGCTGTCTGGCTGTTGCTGACCCACTTCAGCATTGCTGGCTACTGTAAAATAATGCATGCCCTACTGTACCACTGTTCTCTCTATGTGCTTGGAAAACTGTTAGCCTTCCCATTCAGAATGAAGTTCCTCTTGCAACTATGGAATACAAGCTCTGTCTTGGAAATCCACTTTCCAAATTAAGCTCACAAGATGAGTGAACTCTTGTCGTCAACAAAAACACCAGATTTTTTTGTAATGGTTGCAAAACACCTTTCATATTTTCCACTTCTTCACTGAATGTACCAAAAATTCCTGCAACATCTTGTCACAAGAACACGATCAATCTTGAAAAGAAAATATTATGCAAGAATTGAAATGAAGACCACCTCTTTTTTAGTCTTAAAAGCACTGATTGTCACCTTCCTGTAACATCACATACATGGTGATCCTCTTGCACATTGGTGTATCCATTTATTGACTCACAATCGGAAAAAACCCTTGACTAAAACATAAATCGTGAAACATGCGACATCAACAATAAGTCGACATGAAATGTGCAATACAATCAACACAAGATGATATGAAAAGTGTGCAACACAATCGACACAAGTTGATATAAAACATGATACACTGACAACACTCGTGCATGTATCTATGTAAAATGAACCTATTTACAAGTTTGCCATTTACACATACAAACTCATGCATATGTACACTTTCAAGTCTTCCTTTCAAGTACCAACAAGTACATAATCCCAAAACATGTGGGTGACTATAAGAGATGAACTGAATGATATTGTTGCAAAATAAGTGAGTAACATACCCATATTTTACACCTCCATGGCAAAATTGTGCAACAAAAATAAATGCCTTCAATTAAACAACATTCACATGCAATCTTGCATCCTACAAGTTGTGATCCTCTGCTGCAACTTGTCATACTTTCAACAGAAATTCATGCATACATATACCTGAAATTTGCATTTGTGTACAAAGTAAATGCATGCCTTACTTGGTCAAGAAATTGAGCCATTTCTTGCCAACCCACTTCAATGGTGATTTTTCCTGCTGAACATCTTCTTCTTGTGAATCATATAGACTCACATCGATGATGGAATCGTTGGTCACATTCTCGCCAGTATTTTTATCCTCTTGCTTCATGTGCTTGGGATGAGTGGTTGGATGCAGTGTCCAACATTGGGCAATGAGATGTCCCTTTTTCTGGTAATGTGTGCAAATATTTTGCATCTTCTGTGAAAGTCGCCTTTGCTTGAACTGTTTCTTGTATGCTTTCATTCTCTTCCAACATTTTGAAACTTCATGGTTACACAAACCACAATAGGAACAACAACTCTTTCTCCCATTCATGCATGCAGAATTTCCATGTTTAACATAGTCATAAACAACATGATTATAGGAAGAATTATAACTTGAATGTTGCTTTGAATGTTCATATTTTTCACCTTCTTGAGAAGATGAACTTGAAGAGGTTCTAGCTCTCTTTTGAAGACCAACAACAATGTTCATGTCCTTAGAGTTGTCACAACTCTCTTGTTCACCATAAGCTGCATGTCTAAAAGCATCTTGCTGCAACATGGGTTTCAAACAATTGAATTCATCTTGATTACAAAATTTGCATGTTTGAGGTTTTGAACCTGCAACAAAAGTCCTTCTTGGAACTGTTTCAATTGCCTTCATGGCTTTAGAACTTTCTCCAAAAAAATTTCCATAGCAAAGACCCAAATACTTAGGCCTTTCCTCAACCATAATTGGCTCAACCATGCCTTCTGCATGTTTGCCTAATCCTTTACCTTCATAGCCCATTTTCATCATCAATTTGGACCCCATTCCTCTAGTGTGTTTTTCAAAAGAACCTACCCATTTATCTTGAGAGGAAATTAAAGACAAACTTGAATTATTTACCTCTTCTTTAAGCACATGCTTGGCTAAGTCTTCTTTGGCATCATGGAGTTGAATCTTCATCTCATGCATCTTTTGAAGAATTTCTTGCTTCTCTTTCTTCATAGAAACCAATTGCTCTTGAAGTTTAGTGCTCTCCCTTACATCTTCATAAAAATGTTGCACCATATCTTTCATGATGTGAAAGTCCTGCTTCATCTCTTTATCAAAGAGTCTTGCAAAAGAGGAGGATTTAGAAACATCACTTGATGAAGTTGTCATCACAATTTAAATGAATTAAATAACTTCAAAAACAATCCACAAAGCTTCAAAAACAATTGAAAAAGATTCAAAAACAATTTGGCTGTAGATTCAAGCTCTTCTCTACAACTTGTATCTCTTCTTCAAGCAGTCTCTTTTGCAGACAATCCCTCTTGTGATTCAAGGGTTGCCTTGAGGTCCTTTGGGTAAGGAGGATGCTTTCATCCTTATTCTTTCTTGTCCTCTTCTAGACTTAGCTAGCAGTGGCTTCCCTTCACCTCTATAAAACTCAAACTTGTAAGCATTAGTCAATTTGAAAATAGTTAAATTCTTTGCATTGTTAAACACCCTTCAAGTCAAACAAGCAAGCAAGCAACCTTGTGCTCTGTCAAGCAAGAAACCTATTGCTATGATACCAACCTGATATAACATGGGTGGTTGAATTGTTTTTCTATGCAAGCCCCTCCCACTCAATTAAAACAAATTAAGGATATTTCTTATACATGCATGTGTGGAATTGAATTATTGATTCAGGTGTATGTGTTTTAACTAGTTTAAGGCTTTATGCGTGAGAAATTAAACGTTTGTTTAAGTTGATTAAAATCATGTACAAAAACCATAAATTGCAGCAAATTAACCAACAACACATAAAAACAAACATAATAAAGGATTTCACCCTCAACACTCGAGCTAGGTCTCCTTGAGCCTTCGTCAATGGACTTGGGTCTTTGGGATTAAGATGGTCAATTTATTTTACAAGCTAACACTCAACTCCAATGGTTATTTGGACTACAATAATGGGTTTATAATACCAAAATACCCCTGGATTGACTGCTCAATCTCTGAAAATGGACCTAGGCTCCCTTGGGCTTGACCTCTTCGGTCGGTGTCCTTGAGCTTCCCTGAGCTTCTTTGTGGCACAAAATCTCCTAGAAGTCCTCTTCTACACTTGAAACCTATTCTACTATCTCTAGCACATATCAATCATCCAAAATAGGCTATTCATTTGCTCAGAATGAACTCAAGCTCCTCGTTCTATGCCTCCAACACCTGGTGGCACTAGGCTCCTTGAAACTTCCCTGTGGCTTCTTGGCCTTCAAAATTATCAAAATTCTTCTGCAAACCCCATCATTGGATTCTTAAGGTTCAAGATAGTCATAAATGACTATTGGTTTCCTGAGAATGGCCTATGGCTTCCCTGGTTAGGCCTCACTCTCCTGCTAGCTCCTGGTGTCCCTTGGAACTTCTCTAAAGAAAAATCACGCTCAGAAGTCCTTAGATGGCTCTGAAAACCTCACCAATGGCTCCAGAATGCTTCAATAAGTCAAGGATTACTCTTCCTTCACTCAGAATGATAAAAAATTGAGCTTTCTACACTTTTCCCAATATCTACTAGGAAAACTCCACTAAATGTGGAGAACTCCAGTTAACTGGAGTTAGATTAGGGCTGAACGCCAAATTTGGCACGCCCCTATCTACTCTGCTTATTAATCCATGAATTTAAACATTACGGTTAGGGTGGTGGCCACATGCACACCCCCATCCGTTAAGTGGCTTGACCGGAACACAACGGAATACAATTGTGGAGTTTAATTACATACATACGTGAAGCAACCAACATCACTCTTTATAAAAAAATGCACATAGCCTTAAACAAATTACATACACACGGAACAGGGTTCTTGAATCCCACAACACACAATAAATCATAGCACATAGCAAATCGCTTTTCCGCAATTTTAACTTGGTACCGATAATGCTGAAACCATAATTTATGCGATGAGCGCTTGTGTGGAATGCTGACACATGGCTCCCCTCATCGCATCGCATATTTCAACTTTACTGCATCACAACCAATTTAACATATCTTGCGAACTCTTAGCTTCTAAATATTGCGATTTGCGAAATCGATTTTCCGGGTGCTGAAATCTCCATCGTTGGTTTGTTTCTTGATCTGACGATCCACATTATATCTCTGCCTTCTCACTTCGCATCACAGGTTAAAAATTTTAACTTGAGAAAATATTTAATGGTAAACTTTGTTCTGTGCAATGTGCAATGTTTCTCAACTGCGATGAGATCTCTCTCGTTGATTGGTGTCAGATCCACGATCCTCTCTATCGCTTCATTCTGCGGCTTGCTCTTACTATCTATTCCACCTTCAACATTCCATGGCTGTTAAATCCCCAATTATATATGCAGAGCTCAAGACTCCATGACAACCACCAATTTTGATCCCACTCTTCTTGTCGATCCGGTTCTGAACCTATTTGCCATTTCGAACCCAATCCTGTAACTTTGAATTTTGAGCAAATCCTTAGGCCCTGATCCCAATATGATCAGCCAAGATGAATAGTTTTGGTCATAAGTATAATATTGATTTGACTCATTCTACACCTTATAATTACCCCCAAGATAATGGGCTAGCTGAGTCATCAAGTAAAAGTCTGATGAGAATTATAAAAAAGATGATGATTGAAAACAAAAGAAATTTGGATACTCATCTAGTTCATGCTCTTTGGGCATATAGGGTAAGTGTTAAAATATCTTTTGAAGCTTCTCCCTTTCAGCTTGTTTATGGTGTTGATGATGTTATTCCATTACATTTGGCCCTTCCTGTCATGAAGTTTTTACAGTATGAAACTGATGATTCAAACCCCATTCAAAGAAGGACGCTACAATTGATAGAAGTTCATCAAAACTGGGAATCCTTGATGGACACAACAGATAAGTACAAGGCCAAAGTAAAATTTGTCTTTGATAAAAGGGGAAAACAACAAACATTCCAGGAATATGATTTTTTATTGCATTGGGATGCAAGAAGAGAAGACCATGGAAAGCATGGTAAGTATGATAATTTGTGGTTTGGGTCATTCAAGGTTGCTCAAGTTCTGGAAAATAATACATTTCTTCTAAAAAATTTAGATGATTATCAATTAGCTGGAGGTCCAGTCAATGGTCATTATCTCAAAAAGTTCTTTGTATATTGAGTCAGTCAATATCTCCATTGTAAATATTCAGAGTGTTGTTTTCAATTAGACTCCACACCCAATGGTGTTTATGTTTATAAATAAAGTCAGTCTCATTACAGTCAATAAAATTCGGTTTCTCTCATTAGCTTCTAAAACTTGAAAGTCCTGAAATTTGAATGAACTAAATCTACAGTCCTTGAAGCCTCATAGGGAGGACTTCATCCCCAATAGGAGACATTGTTAGCATTGTAATTTTTCAAAATAAAATCAAAGTCTAGTCATCATGGTAAGTCGTGTCTTTGATCCTCTCCTATCTCCTAACTTATGGTGAAGAGCCTTAGAGGATTAAATTGTATGAGTCTTTATCACTTTTTAATAAAATTCAAAAATAATTCCGAGTCCAATAGTTTTTTTCGGTTACAAAGTCGATAGGGTAAAGTCTCTTTCAAATAGGTCTTATAACTTTTTGTAGTGGTTAAAGTCATAAGTTTCCATTTGAAAAAAGGATCTTTTCTTTCACTATCATTTCCTATCTAAGGTCAAAGAAATAATGTTAGAATTATGAGTTATGTTAAGAATAACAAAATAATTATTTTTTCTTTCCATGAGAAGCAACTATATTTTTCAAAAGCTATGGTTTTTATAGGAAAAGTTGTCTTTTTTAGAAAGGTAGTAATTACCTGCAAATTAGTATAAGGGAGAAGAGGAAATATTATTCAAATGAAACCATCATTTATATTCAAATATTGAGGAGATTTCAAAGTAAGGGGTGTTTTTTGTCTAAAGGATGTTTGTTTTTCATTGGAGGATGCATTAAAAGGGTGATTGTTCTTCTGCTAAGGTTATGCAAATGTACTGCTACTCACTAAAGGGTATATGTGTCAAAGTGCAGTACGAGTAGAAATTATGAATATATGTTATGGAGTTGGTGATATGAGTTGGCATTGGTTTTAAATCATTTATGTGTTCGTGTCATTCCTATTCACCGAGTCTTAGGGCATGCATAACCCTGCATCCATCCGCTCTTGTGACAGGTGCAACTAAAATTTTTCTTCTCCATTTTAAAACCATTTGTTAATAGGTGTCATCAAGTAGGGTTTCGTGGAAGGTATTCCTCATTTTACAACTATGTTGGAGGTTAGGTTAACATCAAGCAGTATGGGAAAAGGAGGTAATGAGAACCGTTCTGAGCCAACTAACACTCACTTTGTGGATAGTCGTGCTAAGGCCGAGTTCAAGGAAGTAGGTTGGTACCAGTTATTAAGGAAATTCTCAGGTGAGAATGTGGCCGTCGCTCAAACGTTTGCTGAGACCTTTGATGGAGAAAAGGTTAGGATTGGGTCTCAAACCTTTAATATTACTGAAACCATCATTACAAGGGGAACTCAGACTTCAGAAATAGGTGATTCTTAGCATAAGAATAATAAAAATCTCCTTAAAGCTGATTCAAATGTTTATTTAAATCCTGAGCATGAACACATTGGTTGGACTCCTACCATACATATTTCATACTTTAAACCTAAATGGCAGCATCTCATTGCTACTGTACAACATTACATAACTTGTGAAGGTAGGTTTTCAACTGTTCACAAATACCAAATGAGGCTTTTAGCCCATATATCTGGTGCCAAACCCATGAATATACTCTTTTTCTTCCACAGATCCCTGTTATCAATGTCTCAAAAGATACAAAAGAACCCATGCCACTCCCTTCATAATTTATATCATAGAGGCTTGATTAAGATATTGATAGTTTATCACTTGATAAGGAAAAGGACTACATGGGAGAAATTTATAACAAATGAGGTATTTAACAGTGTTTATTCAAGAAGAAGAGTAGGGAGGCCTAGAAAATTGAAGACTAAAGAACTGTAGTCAAACCCTATTCATACATCAACTCCCTCACAAGCTGGTTCACTTTCAATGTCATCTAGAAGGCAGACTGTGAGCTTAGGCAAGAAGGCTCAAAAAATTACATCTACACAAACAACACAACCAGAAAATGAGGTCTACACTAGCCATTCATCCAAGGAACCATAGACCTTGAGGTCATTCATGGAGGAGCATAGAAGGAAGATTAAACAAGGAGATACTATGCTTGATAAAAAAAATTGTGTCTAAAATAAAAGAGGAAGCAGCTTCCTCTTCAAGGGGTAAACACAGGAGAAGGATTATCATGACAAAGGGACCTTTAGAGGAAGTCAGCCTTGAAGCCCTAAAATCCATCCTTGTTCTACCTTCAGAGGAAGTCGGCCCTGAAGACATGAGATCAAACCCTATTTTAGAAGCTACACAAGAGACTCAACAAAATAGTGACATTTCATTCAAAGAGCCTACTATTTCACATGCCTTTTCCTCACTCAAGAAGGGGAAACGAAAAGTTTCAGAGACTGTCACAATGGAAGAACCTACCTTAGCTCATCCCTTCTCATCTATTGGTTCTTCAACCAAGAAGAGGAAGAAAACTATAATACATTCACATTAATCTTATGAGGAGGATATAAGTGATACAAAGTACACTCAGTCAGAGTTTTAAGAAGGAGAATCAAGAAGATTCATACATGGTGGAAAAGGCCTATATATATTTTCCAAACCCCAACATTCAAAGGCCTCACACCAAGCCTATAAAAACCTTATATTAGCAAGCAAGATCATTGATAGCCCTTCTCTTAGGGATGAAATCATAAACATTGATGATGTCCCAGAGAATAAATCCAAGAAGAAAAATACTCAGCAGAAAAATCAAGCACGGAAGACGAGGTCAAACAAGGGTAACTAAAGCTGAAGCTATCAGAATATTTTCCTCCATATTAGACCTCTGATAATTTAATATACATAGCCTTGAAAATATGAAGGAATATTTCATTTTTGTTTAATTTCAGTATTTTCGGATATAACTACCCTTTTTAGAAGAGGTAGCTATTATTTTCGGATTTAGTATATGGAGAAGAAAAACTACCTTTTGGTTTTATTCTCACAAGGATGACACTAAAGTTGATGAAATTAATGTGATCTCTGTAATGATGAGATTTTTCCAGGTGTCAGATAACTTCCATTTGGTTAGCCACTCCTATATTTTTGTAGATATGTATACATGTGTTCCTTTTCAATTGTTGGATTCCACCTTTTATGGAGACAACTTTTGACAAGCTACGCGGGAACTTAGCCACATTTACTCAGCCAAATTTAACTCCATGATGCAATGTTTTATCTTTATTTCTATTTCAGTTTCCTCTTTAATGTTTTAGATAAACTCTACTATACGTAGAGAGTTGTAATAAATTCCCCAAAACTTATTTCCTCTTTTATTGGAGGCTTCTATATAGAACTCCTATTTTGTATAAATATGGTGCAATGAAAATACGAAGTGGTTCGTTGGTTGTATTGTGCAGAGAATATTGTGTTACATTTTGAATATATAATATATCATAAGCACTCTTTAGGACTTATGAAATCTTGGTGTGTGCATTGGCTTCTTATCTCATGTATTTCCATATCTGAATTCTTCAGTTCCAAAATCTGACATTAATATTGTTACATGTTTTTGTTAGTCTTGTGATATGTTTATGCATTATTATCTAATTTTATCAGTATTTACTGGAAATATTTCTTGATAATATATGTATGGTGACTTATCCATGAGCATTCCTTGTAGCAGATACCTTTTAATGTACAATCAAATTTTTGTAAGTCTTGTAAAATATTTCTTTTGTTGATACATTACCAATATGGATCTTATGTTATTTCTTCGTCCTGACAGTGGATTTATATCTTGTAGACCCACTTTCCTTTTGCACATTCTCCTAGCCAACAGATTGTAAATTTACCCTTGCTACCACATCAAGCCCTAGTACCCTCATATGTGTGAAAGAGAGTTATCTTTTTGGAACCCTTTCAACGAATGTAAGATTCAACCACTTTCCAATAATCCAATCCAAATTATAAAATATCCCCTGAGCTTAAGATTTTTCTGGTTAGACACTTGTCACAATATAAGTGATGATTCCAACGCTAAAAGTCCCTATGAAACAATGTAGTATGTAGTGGAGGTGGCTAGGATGCATGTTGAGAATTCTATTGTGTAATTGGATAGGGAGCATGAAAAAAAATGTTGTTATGAAAATTGTGAAGAAAGGCTGATTTTTAAGGAACTTAAGCACATGTATAAACCATTGATGTTGAAATGGCTCAAGCACATGTCAAAATCATCCTGTCACAAATCATTAGAAGCATTTTACCTCGTGTTATTATGGGATGAGTCCATGAAATCAAGGGAAATCATACTATGGTTGTTCCTTTATGGTTAGGCCCTTTCCAAATTTTGGAGAAAGCTAGTCAAAACAATTACCCTCTTTCGAAATTGAAAGGATTTGAATTTTCTTCGTTCACTACTACCTCGTATATGAAGAGGTACTTTCGTTACTTCACTTTACAAAGTAGATTAACATATATGTAATAGATACCATAGTTTTCTGTTACCTCTTCTTAGTTTTCTACATTATATTTCCTAGTTGTTAGTGTCTTTGATTAATTATTGATTTCAATAATGCATGAATATATAATTTAGTTCTTTTATTTTATCCTTTAAGAAAATTTCAAGTGTGGTGGAAAGTAGGTTTAAGATCTTAGGGGTTTCTCAAATAAACAAAGACTATATATTTTCATTATTGATGATCCTCGCAAGAATTCCATCTTATAAAGAGAAATCCTGTAGCTAAGATGAAGGCTGAAATTTTAGGTCAAAACCTTATATGGGTGCTTTATCCCTATTAAAAAAATTATTTATATCCAATACAAGTTTACTCCCCTTGCTAATATGATTTTTCACGTCACTACTTTTAGATGTAGTTCTAAAAAAAATGTAGCAATGATTATATAAAAAGGAATAAAAAGAAAATAAAGGTGAATCACTTAAGCAGTAAGGAAGAAAAGCAATGATGGATATGAAAACAAATTATACAATGGCTACATATATTTTGTTGGCAATAGAGAATTGCGGGGAAAATTTTAAGGATGGAAAATTATCGTGAAGTTTAAAAATATTGACGAATCTCACTATTCACTAATATGCAAACTATAAAATGTTTATTGATATATTTGAAAAAGTATTCAAATTTATAATGATTTTATATATATTATCTATATAATGTTTGTGATTTTCAAGGGGAAATAATTTTATATTTTAAAATTTGGGCGAATCATTCTTAGAAAAAATGGAAATTGGTGAATATTTTTTTCGAAAAATCATGGAAAATTAGCCCACCCACGAATATTAGCCCCTAAAATTTTCCATGGAGAATTGTATGTGTCATTAAAGTGAATTTATTAAGATTATGGATGCTCTCTATCAATGACGTGAAACCTATAATATTATTAAGTCATACATGAGAAATATAATATTCCAAATAATATGCAAATCCACCAAATCAAAATTAGACTAAAAGTGAAGGTAATGAAATATATTAATTTCAGAAGTATATATTATCTAGAGAGAATTTGATAAAACACATAATTATTTCTTAGCCCTATAAACAAGAAACTTTAAATGCTTGTTGCATATTATACCTTCCCTCTCTTGAACTTCTCATGAAGTTAGAAAGCTAGATGTTATTGTACCTTTCATATGGCCTTATTGTTATTGCATTGTAAACATGTAAGGTATTTCTAGTGTGTTACATGTATTGAACCTACAACATGCACATATGTGACCCCCTCTTGCCCTAAAAAATAAATACTAACTTTTCTTTATGTGTCCTTGAGGTCTTGTTCTTACCTAAGTATTTACAATCAAGATCAAAGCTAGACTCTTAATTAAGCTTCATGTTGACAAACAAAAAATTTATGTTTCCCTTAGGTCTTGTTCCTACCTAAGTTCTTAAAATCAAGATCAAATCCATATCCTTAATGAACCTACGTGTTGAAAAAACAAAACATTAAAATAATATATCTACACTAATTATTCAATCATTTTTATTTTTTTTGTGACTAGGTTAAGCCTATGTAGCAGACAACTGATTTTTTTCTCCCATTCCCAATTATGGACACGACTCTTGAGAGTTGTCAATCTCGTAGAGATGTAGTCCTTGGCAGTATGTCTAGGTAAACATGAAAAGGAATTCCAAACATATTTTACCAGTATGTTGAAATCCTCATCTTCTGGATAGGTTTGGTTGAACTTGAAAGGGATACCCTTCCGCTCCCGTTCCTTCCTCCAGTGTAACAATATGGGGCAATGATAAAAAATGTACATCTTCACCACTAGGGACCTCATATTATCCAAAATATTCAATAGGCTTTGATGTACCATGAAACGATACAGTCTCTTGCCGACATAGTCCATCCCACATCTACCATTGTTCCAAGTGGGATGAACGGGAGATGGGTACACATAAATCACATGACTATCCTAAAAAATATTGGAGAGATGTTCAGATAATGGATCACAATGTATCTTGTACCCCCAACAATCATCCTTAAACAAAATCACATTAAATTCCTCTACAATAATTACCGATCCAATGTTAAGGATGTTTGATATTTTGACTCGATCCCAAAAAGTATGTTTTTTTGAATATGGAGCATAAATGTTCCATATGTGGATCTTCTAATGTAATCCCCTGAAACGACCCAAGAGCAGAATGTTGGTGAAGAATTTCAAAGCTTTGAAATTAGCCCAAAAAGGATCTTATAAAGAAATTAAACCCCCCAATAAACCACATGAGTCTATGGCCACGATACACCAATGTGGATAAATCAACCTAAAATAATCCAAGGATCTAGCCGAGTCAACCATGGTTTCCTGGATAAGAACAACAGTAGGATACAACGATATGAAGAGGTGGCGTAAAGACAACCTTTTAGCTGCATCCCCCCAAGTCACGTATATT
This sequence comes from Pinus albicaulis, assembly GCA_034641835.2. Taxonomy (NCBI): domain Eukaryota; kingdom Viridiplantae; phylum Streptophyta; class Pinopsida; order Pinales; family Pinaceae; genus Pinus; species Pinus albicaulis. Next base: position 959,477,364 of record CM076574.1, read on the forward strand.
AAGGGAAAGAATGGTCATGGAGGTCCAGAGGCAGGGGGAATGGTATCTCGAAGGGCCCCAGAATAGGAGATCTCGAGTACAAGGATGTCACGTAGTTCACCAGAGTCAAAATTTATGTGCAGTCGCGACGTACACCCCCTAAAGTGTTGACTTCCCTTACTTGGCTGAGGATGGGTAGTAATATTCTTAGCAGAGGATGGGCTAATGATAGGGGAGGAGGCCCTAGTAAAAAAATTATGGACGATGAGTATGGTGAGGTCCATGATCCAGTTTAATAAAATGAATCCCAGGTCATTTTCCACAGAGTTATGAGGGGAGGGTGGGGCGACAGTTTTAGTAGGGGATGAAATGCAGTCCCGCGGGGGGGGGGGGGGAATAGACAAAGTCTTAGGCACAAAGAGGCAAGATGGCCCAGGCTCATCCAAGAGACCACCAGAAGATGTAGGCAACATAGGAACATGGACAAAGAGAGAAGTCGATAAGTCGTCATTATTAATGGAGAGGTCCTTGAGACTCAAAACACTAAGACAATTTGGTGGGTTAGGTTCGACATCGACATCACGAGATGAGCGAGGGGATTGAGAGGAAACGGTAAAATAATTTTGAACACGGTGAGATGGGGCTTTTGAAGTAGTGTATGTACCATGTTCCGATTCTAACCCTGACAATGAAACTTTGAGGTCGAGTCCGTCATTGAACTAGTCCCACCAAGATACACCAATAGTTTGAATATTCCACGGGCATCTCACAAAGAGGTGTCCTTTAATATGGCAAATCAAACATCAGAAGGGGACACCCCAGTAGTCGATGTGTTGGATAATGCGTAGGGGAACCCATTCCAAAATGACATCTTCTTGTAGGCCACTAGTGAATTCCACTTCAACAATAACCCAGACCATCCTCTTATCTCTAGCCCCCAACACCTAAGCATCCACGTACAAGAAATTACCCACCAAATTTCCAATCTCATATAGAGCATTCCTCATCCAGAATTCAAGTGGCAGGCTAGCTAATTTAACCCCGGTATACTTATTATAGGGGGAATTTGTGAGAAAATTGAAACCAAAACACCATTTACGTAGTTGCAAAAAAAAAATTTCGCGCACCCATGGATTATTCAAAAAAATTTCGACATCTGCCTAATGTAGGAAATTAAAACTATACCACTGGATCAATACTCGACTGCGCTAAAACCCAACCTTCCATGTCTAGATTATAAGAGCTCGCAAAGTACCATCGACCCACTAACACTTAGTTCTAAAGACTCTAAACATGATCCTAGAGGACATGATGTCCAAAACTAAGTAAGTTTGGCTCTGCAACACTTTTTACATTTTTTTGTCTTCTCCTACGACACACTAGTCGATTTTGAAAATCCCCATCACGTGTGAGCGCTTAATTTGCATGCACATTCAATGACCATGAATGTGCGTCTGAAGGAAAAGTCTCACCCCCTTGAGCATTTTCCAAGTCGGACCCCCGAGGCCCAACATTTCGAGCCCAGGAACGCTCCACATCCAGTGTGGAATGAAGAAAGGATTCTTGTGTTGATAAGTTCGCATCCAGGGATGTCAAGTAATCCTCCATACACCATGAGGCATGGAATTCTAGCTCAACACACCACCTCAAAACCAATCCCACCCACCACTATATTGGGAACCTCATAAGAACGTCTCAAACGAGGCATACCATAAATGTAGTAAAAATAGAATATATCCAGGACAGTAGGATCCGAGAAAGTAAAAATCCCCCCTCGTGCGAGGGATGTAACATCCAAGGATGTGAGGGGTAGACCTTACTAGTGTCAGAGAAGGAGTGAATAAAATACTCGCTAAAGTGACGGTGACACTTCCTAAGTCGTCGTCACTTTAGCGAGTATTTTATTCACTCCTTCTCTGACACTGGTAAGGTTTACCCCTCACATCCTTGGGTGTTACATACTTAGCGAGTATTTTATTCACTCCTTCTCTGAGGGGAAATAAATGTAGATAGTCATAAAAGGAAAATGTGCCATAGAACAAAGAAGGAGAGCCAACGTAATATCCAAGATCACATATCCGCAACAAGCATGTACCCCTTGGATAATCAACCACACAGATAGTCTCCTACCCAGAAAATTAAATACCACACCAACCCACTCGAAAGAGGATAATCGGAGAAAAAAATCTGAGAGAACAATCGGATTGGAAAAAATACGCCACCCCTACACCACCATGCCAAAGAAAAAATCTGCCACCCTAGCGCCACCATGCCAGAGCCCAACACCAATAAGATAGTAGGGAGTGGCGACCCCAACATAGAGTTATTCACAACAACAACACCATCATCCCATAATCCGAGACCATTGATGGCATACCCTGAAACTGATATCTTAAAAGGACGTGAAATGATAAAAGAGTCCTTCCACTTTCCCAAAGATATGAAATTCTAAAATGTTCTTGTTTTTATATATCGACAGAGGAACCCCCACAGAATACTCTCCTTAGTATGTCTCGCCAGTCTAGCATTTGCCCTTAGCTGCGGGGAACGAAAGTGTTCAATCCAAATGTGAGCCAAAATTCAAATGGCACATAGGAAAAAAATAATGACATGTAGCACCTTCAGGACCTATGATGAAAACATTCCAATAGACCAGACACAAAGTATCCCAAACATATGATACACCAGCTAAATAAGCCAACAGCCCCCCCCCCCCATCCCGGTCAAAACCTTCACCGAACAATAAGAACACCAACAAATATTCCCAACGTTGAAATATACCACAACTGTGAAGCACTAGAAAGTTTTTACCGCACAATAAAAGCACGTAGCCACGAACCCTATATGGAAACGAGAGCACAGTCTCCTCAAAGAGCCAAAACAATAATGAAACAACACTGGGAAGGAATAATCACCTTCAACCACAACTCCAACACTGCCAACTTGCAGTAGCCCCCAAAATTCCAAGCTGTCTCAAAAATCTATAGAGCCAAGTTGGCCTGCACATTCTTGTTGACCATAGTTGCCATTAATGTCTCTCAATGTCATAGAAACCCTCCTCCGCAAGCCATTGAGTTCGACATGGCCATGACTAAGGGAAGATAACACTCAACTCTAGTTAACAAGAAATTCCATGCTATTATATTTTGTTAACTAATATTTCTTGAATTAATAAGTAAAAATTCTCTTATGAATCAGATAAGAGAATGTTTACTTCTTAAGACATTCATTAAATTCACTTTGATGTGATATCTTTAGATATCTTTAGTTTGTCTTCAAATTCATTTTTATGTAAGATCTTTAGTGTGTCCTCAAATTCATTTTGATGTGATATCTTCAGTTTATTCTCAATATTTATGTCTCCTCAAATTCAATTTGATGTGATATCTTCAGTGGATCCTCGATATATCCTCAATATTTATGTGTTAATTTTTTTATTAATTTTTTCCTAATATCAAAATAATTAATAATATAAATATTTTTAATTTGAATATCATTATTTTTTTATTTTATCAAAAGAAATTATCTTTTTATTTTATATGGTTTATTTATTTATTTTAGTATTATTAATTTTTTTCCCAAATTATAAAGCTAATGGAAAATTTTAAAACTAGTTAACAAAACGATTTATATTACAATAATATACTCAATATGTCACTTATGGGAATAGAATCTACATAAGAAGGATAACAATCATTCCTCCCAACCACTTGACTTGGAAATTATCAACTTATTAGAAAATTATTAACATTTAATAATTAATATTTTGTTCAAAATTAACAAGTTAATATACTTGAGGGAAGAAGGGAGATATGTTTATAATTTTAATGTGCTTCATTATATTCCTCCAATATTTTAAAATAAGAAATTGTATATTTAAGATCATTTCTTTTACACGTAAAATCTTATTTCTAAAACAACTTTACATAAAGAACAACACTCTTAAACAAATCTTCAAAGTTTCCTTAGATTTTTCTTTGAAATTTTCTAAGAACACTAATTTTCTTATGAAACTTGCTTCGTATTATATTTTTTATCCTATTTTGTGATATGAGCCTACTATATAACCATTATGGTTTTTAATACACACAATTTTTGTTAAATGTTTTGCAAGTATGGATGTATTAATGAATACTAAGTATTGGTTTTGACAGAGGGTTTCATTCAATGAACCTGATCTGTATGAGATCTATATGTAAATTTGCTTGAGGTAGTTTAAATTGCAAGTGTTAAAATTGAGTTTTTTTTTATGAGCCTTTATGTTAATTTCTTATACACATAAAGCATGAATTTAAACTCTGAAATAACAAAAAAAAACAGAAAAATACACCATAAAAATAATCACAACACAGCAAGTGATGAAGGAGTCCACCCCACCTAGGCTACGTCTCCTAGTCCAGCTTCCAATGGTTTAGCCCTATATTATTATGCTAAAAAATGGTGGTTACATTAGTTTACAATGCTCTAATGGCTTCAAAACCTGTTGCATTAGCTTCAAAACTATAAATAATGCTTGTCTAGATTCTTTCTACTCCCAAATTGGTCAAAAGATGAAGAAGTTATGAGTTCCCCTAGCTTTGCTACTAGTTAATCTACAAATTCCCCAAAATCTGGCACCGGTCCAATAATTTCGCTCCAAATTGCGCTAATGGGGCGACAATTTGGCAGATTTTCAACGCAAATTATGGGACCATTAATTTCACCATTAACCCTTAAAAACCGAATTTCGAACTATATATAACAGCAGTCGAAAAAAATAATAACAAAAATTCGACGGGTTCCGTCTCTGTGCCCCTTGTTCCGGCCTTGGGTCATATGGTAAACTATTGGGTGTGGCGGGGCTAAGCCTTGGTCCCTTGCCCCATTACTCCCACCAATCAAAATTTAAATATATTTTTGTTCGTATGGTTTAACAAGACCATGGTTAGCTCTAGTGGTTAAGGCTCTACATTATTTGCAACAAGGTCAGAGGTTCGAATCCACCAGAGGTTAATTCGGACTTCAACCAAAATTTTGGTGGCCCTCGAGCTGCCATGTGGCAACCTCCGATTAGGCCATGTGGCAGCATGTGGTTGGCCACCATCCAACCAATAAAATTCACCCACGACAATGCCAGTAAAATTTTGCCAAGTGGCAAGACCTGATTAGCCCAACAATCCCAGTCAACCATGCCTAATCAGAACACCGAGTCAGTTGTACGGAATGTTGATTGGGCATCCTACACAACTTTTGCCAAAATTTCGCATGTTTGGGAAAACCAACAGAACTCGTTTCCAGGAGCATACGATGTCGGTTTTCCGTGAAATGAGTTGCACCAGATTCAAACCGAAGAGATCTACGCAAGCACATAGGTCTCGAGCCATTCTGAAAAATTTCATTTTTGAGCACCTGATCACTCCTCCCTACTAGAAGCTTTTGTATCCCAAAATATCACTTTTAGTTGTTTAGTAGATTAGGGTACAGTTCCCTCACCTTTCCAATCTCGATCCATTTGGATTTTCTTGTATTTGTTCCTTTGATCCCCGCACGAAGGTACTCCACATTCCCTCATTTTGAATTCATTGTTCTTTTGTCAAGAGTGGTGTCTTGTTGTAGTTCTTCAAGGTATTCATGAGATAAATCCTCAATAGAATGAATCTGAACATTCTATCCTTGATCTTCAATCAAAGGAGGCTCATAGAACCTTAAGTTCTCAACATTAACAATAACATAAATATGCATATATGAAGGCAAATCCAACTTGAAGGCATTATCACCAATATTTTATAAAATTGTGAATGGACCATATAAAATTGGTTTCAACTTTTTTACCTTCTCCTTGAAGCCTTTCTTTGCTAATGTGAAGCCAAACTTCATCACCGACTTGGAAATTTTGATCTACATGATGCTTATCGTGCCTTGTTTTGTACTTGACTTGGCTCTTTTCCAGTTGTTCTTGAAATGCTCGATGTACCAATTGGATTTGTTCAATGAACCTTTTGTCTTTGTAAATGTCACTATGAACATCAATAGAAACATCCTTTCCAAAAATGAAATCCAAAGGAGACTTGGGAAAGTATCCCAAACATGCCTCAAATGGCGATGTTTGAGTTGAAGAGTGCTTGGCCCGTTTGTAAGCATGTTGAACATAGTGCAAATGTTCATCCCACAGCTTAGGATGTTTGCTGCAATAACTGCAAAGAATATGTATCATCATCTTGTTCACCACCTCTGTTTGACCATCTATTTGTGGAATAAATGTTGTACTCTTTTTTAATTTGGTGTCCATGAATCCCCACAAGCTAGACCAAAAGTTCCCAACAAAGTGAGAATATCGATAACTAACAATGGATGTGGGAAATCCAAAATGCACCCATACATTTTGAAAGAATAACTGAGCAGTTTGTTCAATAGTAATTATCTTTTTACATGGCATCAAAATACACATTTTACTGAACCTATCCACAACTACATAAAGATATTCATGATTCATTTTTGACAGAGGAATACCTCCAACAAAATCCATAGAAACACTCTCCCATGGACGAGAAGGTACTGGAAGTGGTGTGTATAATTCTAACTTTCTATTGCCAAGCTTACTAACGACACATAATGAACCTCCTCTAATAAAAACATGACACACTTTCAAGCATACGAGGCCAATAACAAAACCTTTGTATATGTGCCATCATCTTACTTACACCGAAATAACGAGAAATAAGAGAAGTATGTGCCTCTTTATAATGTTGACTCGTTCTCCCCGTGGAATACAAAGATTACCAAGATGGTACAACAATTTTATCATGCATGTGATAATCCAATTCCTCTACTTGGTTCCCTTGAATCAAAGTTTCATATACATCTTGAAAATCATTATCTAAAGAATATTGTTCAACATAACTATCATGTAAAAGAGAATTATGCTTAAGAATAGTAGTAGCACTAACAATAGGCCTAGAAAGCATGTGAGAAACTTTATTTTAGATACTCTCGGATGAGGGTGCGCTTTAAGACTAATATGGAGGCTAGCCCAAGGCGAGACACCTGGGCAGGTCACCTACCCACACCAGAGAATGGTACCAAGGCATTAAAGCCACTCGGTGAACTGCGTTTTGCATTCATAGCTCCCTCTCTCCACCTTAACTCTGCAACTTGCTCGACGCACACATCAATGGAGATGTGTCCCATCTCCATCACTGCTACTTATGCCCATCACTCTTTGGCAATGTCTTTCACCTCAACTCGGCTCTTGAGCTCCATCTATTTGCTCCATCTCTGTCTTCGGCTCGCCAACCAGTCGACTAGAGCTGTTAGCCCTCTTTCGGCTCAACAGGTTGTCCATCCTTTGTTTCTCCACTGTAATCACTCCCCCTCCGAGGCAGACATCACGCCATGCCCATCTCACGCCTCCCCTCTGCATTCTCCTCCCTTCAAGTCTGGCTGTTGTGAAAATTCGTAGTGCTCGCCTTCTTGTCTTCTGCATCTGCCCTTTGGTTCGCCCTCATTGTCTCCTTATTCGGCCTCCAACCCTAGCATGTCGCATAGGCACCACATGAGGTACAAGTGAGGCGGTGGCAGAGGTGTTGGCTTTTGCTCGCCCCTATCCATCCACGAAGCTTGCAGCACCATGCCTCCGGCCGAAAATGTAGCTCAATTCCACTTTGACAGTGCCTTGGAAAATCCAAGAATTACCGCCACCATTTCTATTGTGTTTCAGGAGGTGCAGCGTGGTGATATCGCCTCTGGCTCCAGAAAGCGCATGAGGAATTCTACCATTTCCGTGAGGCCTCCTCAGGATTCTAGAAAATCTGCTGCCCTCCCTGCCAAATCAAGTTCGCAGACCTCCAGCAGCGCGGGCAATGGCAGCGGGTGTTTTGCGCACTCGGATAAGCAGCTGAAGAAAAAATGCTCGACTTCTTCTTCTGAGAATACTACTCAGCAATCCAAGGGAGATGATGATGATTTAGAGGATGACTACAGTTGTCCAATTGTGGAGGAGATTCCTCCTTCACACACTAACATCTAGCCTGATGACAGGTCTCCTTACCTTTTTTTGTTTGGAATTTCCTTATGCTATGTTGCATTTTTGGACACAATGATTGTAAACACTGTGGTGGTAAAAGTTTTTTTTGTAAATGCTGTTTTCTGTACAACTTTGTGATTGTTGGTTTCCCAGTTATGGGCGGCATCCTTTAGGCCAGTTTCCCCGTTAGGGGCGGTCTCTTTTCTGAATTTCTTCTTAAGACTCCCTCCGAAGTTGGCTAGCTCTGCAGCTTCGGAGGCAAGTCTCGATTTGTAAAATATGTTTCATATCAATAGATTAAACCAACTTATAAAAAAAAAACTTCATTTTAGATACCTTTCTTATACCTTATCACCAAGTGGAATTTTTGAAGAAAAACCATCCATCGAAAGTTCCTTGATTGATGAAACTTTGTTTGTGATTTCAAGTATTGCAATGGTCGATGATCAATGTGAGTGGTTGTTTCCTTAACCATCAAGTATTATTTCCATTTTTTCACACTTTGCACCAATTCATGCAATTCCTTTTCATATGTAGGATAATTAATCCTTGCACCATTAAAATTTTATGAATGAAAACATATGTGCTTGCCATGTTGCATGAGGACTGCACCCATGGCATAGTCACTAGCATCAGTCTGAATCTCAAATGACTGTCTCAAGTATGGAAGTGCAAGTACTGGAGCTGAACTCATCATTTCCTTCAATGAGTCAAATGCCTTTTTACTAGAAGACATGCTTCAGACTTGTCAATGCATGCAATGGAGCTGTGATAGAAGAGAAGTTAGCAATAAACTTCCTCCAATATTGGGCTACCCCCCAAAAAATTCTTACCTCCATAACTATTTTGGGCTTTGGACAATTCACAATGACATCAACCTTGGAGGGATCTATTTTCAATTCACCTCCTCCAACAATATGAAACAAATATACACTAAATAATTTTTTCCAAAATCACACTTTGACATCTTTAAAAACAAATATTCTTTCTTCAAGACATCAAGTATGTTTTTGACATGCATAACATGTTCTTCATGATATTTACTGAAAATCAAGATATCATATAGTTAGACTATCACAAAATCATTTGGAAATTACCTAAAAATATCATCCATCACATGCTTGAAGGCAACAAGAGCATTGCAAAGACCAAAAGGCATAACTAGTCATTCAAACAAACCTTGTTTTGTTTTGAATGTTGTCTTCCATATGTCACCTTCAGCGATTCTAATTTGATGATAGCCACTCCTTAAGTCCAACTTAGTAAAATATTTAGCATCTTTCAATTGATCAAGTAAATCATCAATTCTAGGAAGTGGGAAACGGTTCTTTACCATAATTTTGTTCAATGCACGGAAGTCCACACACATGCACCATGTTCCATCCTTATTTGGAACCAAAACAATAGGTGACCCACATGGAAAAGTACTTGGTTTGATGATTCCTTTGTCCAAAAACTCTTGAATTTGATTTTTAGTTTCTGCACTTTCCATCACTGACATCCTGTACATGCCAATGTTAGGAAGATGACAATAATGTTGCAATTGTATTTCATGTTGGATTCCCCTCTAGGGAGGAAATCCTTTTGGCTCCTGAAACATCTCATCATATTGGTTAACAACCTCAACCAAATTAGACTTCAATCTTGATTCACAACCTTGAAAATCTTCATTTTCAACATCATTCTTTTGTTTGACCATTAAAAGCACAAAATTATTGCTAGAGTTAATAAGTCTTTTCATGTTTCTAGCATTTACAAGTGAAAGATTTAGTTTCCGTCGATGTGCTCTAACCATTTACTCAATACCGTATTTGAACAAGTGATACTTGTTTTCATGGTGATGAAAAATACCTTTCCTATCATACAAATATGGGCTTCCAAAAGCAAGTCTAGAAATATCAAGTGGAACTACATCAAGTTCAACTTCATCAAGAAATTTTGTTGTAATTGCAAATCTAAGTATGAATTTCCTTGTCACTTGTGAGTTTGCATTCTTGCATATGCAACCTAAAGGATAAGGTCTTGGATGAGTAATGGTCTCTAAATTTAACTTCTTGACTAAGTCTTTGGAAATAAAATTTTCTTGTGAACCACTATCAAAGAGTATCAATTTTGGTATGATTTGAAATAACCCGAATATGGAAAATTCCAATTATTGTTTTATCATCTTGAGTGTCATTATGACAACTTAAAGAGCTAGTTCTTGCTATTTCCTAACCTTTCATTCCCATTTTTGTGATCTTTGTTTCATCTCCCAAATCAGAGCCTAAGTCATGTTGTGTAGTTGCAGATGTCTTTTTCCTCTGTTTGTTGTTAAGATTCTTTGGTTTCATCTCAAGATGAAGCTTCCAACAATGAGCTTCATCATGACCCTCTTTGGAACCATTTTTGCATGTTAATTTTTCTCCCTCCTTGACGAATGCATTCTTATTTCCATTCCCTTTGAACTTACTCTTACCCTTGTCTCCACTTGTGAATGGATTCTTGCTACCCTCTTGTGAAATGTTTTTCCCTATTGATTTAAGATGTGTTTCCTAAACACAAACCTCATCTAAACTTATAGGATTAAACATAAGTATAGTATGACTCAAATAACTATGTAAACCCCCAATATATTTCAACAAAGTGTCTTATGATTGAAAGTCTACACCTAGTATCAAAGACCTTCTTCTAAACTCTTGGGTGTAACTTTGCACACTTTGACCCTTTAGTTGTCTAAAATTCTGCCAATCCATAATAGCCTTCTACATATAAGCTAATGTGTAAACTTTTCTTCTAAGCGAAGCAATAAAATATATCTAAGAGGTTGAGACCTTACCATGCTTTTTCATATCCTCTTGTGTTTTGGCTTCCCACAAAATCAAAGCAACACTTTCCAATCTTAATGAAGCCAACTGAATCTTTGTTTTATCGTCTTTGATGTTCTGAAACCTGCAATAAACTTCAAGTTGACGAACCCAATTATAAATTCTTTTAGCATTCACTTCACCATTATACATATGAAGTTCAAATTTGATATCAAGTTTTAATAAGGGAGTTTTACCATGAACCCTTGGGGTATGTGGATGTGTTTGAGTAACAGTTGTTGTGGAAGAGGAAGAATATGAAGGTGAGGATGGAGGTGAAGATGATGGGTGAGAAGAGGGTGGTTTGTCACCATTTCCTTTTGAAGGCTTCTCATCATCTCCTCCTTTCCCTCCAGAAGAACCCTCTCCTTCTGAAATCTTGCAACTTTCACCCTGCAATCTTGAATTTCTCTCTTCATAGATAACCTTCACCATTTCAGTCATTTCAAAGAAATATTTTATGAAATTCTTCTCATCCTCTGACATGTTATCAGCTCTTCCTTCATGAGACATGCTTACTGAAGCTTCAAGTACAACTTGAGGTGAAACTTCTGGTGGAAATTGAGACAAATGGGCTCTCCTTGTCCTTGTCCCAAATTGAGAACCCGCACCCACAAGCTTTCATTCTCCTCTCTTGAGCTTCAACCTTGTAAGCATCATAAACACTTGCGAAAAATTAAATCCTCACAGCAACAAAGAAAATCAAAGCTCTGAAACCAAACTTGATTTGTATGAGATCTATATGTAAATGTGCTTGAGGTAGTTTAAATTGCAAGTGTTAAAATTGAGTTTTTTTTTATGAGCCTTTATGTTAATTTCTTATACACATAAAGCATGAATTTAAAATCTGAAATAGCAGAAAAAGAACTGACAAATACACCATAAAAATAACCACAACACAGCAAGTGATGAAGGAGTTCATCCCTCGTGGGCTACGTCTCTTGGTCCAACTTCCAATGGCTTGGCCCTATATCATGATGCTAAAAAATGGTAGTTATATCAATGTTCACAGTGCTCCAATGGCTTCAAAATCCATTCCATTAGCTTCAGAACTATCAAAAATTCCTTTCTAGCCTCTTTCTGCTCCCAAATTGGTAAAAAATTGAAGAAGTTATGAGTTCCCCTAGCTTTGCTACTAGTCGCTCTACAAAGTCCCCAAAATTTGGCACCAGTCCTATAATTTCGCCCAAAATTGCACTAACGAAGCGACATATTGGAAGATTTTCGGTGAAAATTGTGGGACAATTAATTTCACCGTTAACCCTTAAAAATTGAATTTTGAACTATATATAACGGTAGTCGAAAAAAAAATTTAATAAAAATTCAGTGGGTTCCATCTCCACGCCCCTCATTCTAGCCTTTGGTCGTACGGTAAACTGTTGGGGGGGGGGGGGGGGGTATGGCTCGGCCCCTGAGCATTACTCCTGCAAATCAACATTTAAATATATGTTTGTTCACATGGTTTAACAAGACCATGGTTAGCCTGAATGGTTAAGGCTTTGCGCTATTTGGAACGAGGTCGGAGGTTTGATTCCATCGGAGGTTAATTTAGACTTAAACCAAATTTTTGGTGGTCCCCGTGCTGCCACGTAGCGACATTTGGTTGGGCCACGTGGCAGCATGTGGTTGGCCACCATCCAACCATTAAAATTCAACCACAACAGCACTAATAAAATTCATCCAAGTGGCAAGACCTAATTGGCCCAACGAGCCCAGTCAACCATGCCTAGTCAGCTGTACAGACCGTTGAGTGGGCAACCTACACAACTTTTGCCAAAACTTTGCTCATTTGGGAAAACGAACAGAACTCCTTTCCGGGAGCATATGGTTTCAGTTTTCTGCGAAACGAGTTGCGTTGGATTCAGAACGACAAGATATATGCAAGCACATAGGTTTGAAGTCATTCCGACAACTTTCATTTTTGAGCATATTTTTGAGCACTTGATCAGAACCTCTAACATATCATGTGTGTTCATGGCATACTAAAAATTACCCGTAATTTGACTACATATTGGAAATTAATACCTCTAAAAATCACATTATTTAACCTCCTACCAATACAAACCCAATACACCTTCCCAATTAAAAAAAACCCTACTTTCACTAGATATTGTAGGTATCCATTTTTCATTAACATTGAGCTCTTTTTTTCTGTATATACCAACATAAAAACCCTTTACCCCCTATTATATGCTCAATATATTATGTCGGTTTTTCCTCAATATATATCCCTGAATATGAACGCATGTGGTATGATGTAGCTCCCAAGTAAAACTCTCGTTGGTTTTGATAATCTAATATTTTTTCCCATGACATTCCTTAGAGATGTTAATATATGATTTTATTGGCTCTTTTCAAAAATAACAAAGGTTAACAAAGGTTAGCACTCAAGTTGGCACTTAAAAACAATGCATTAGAAGTGGCTAGGATGCATGTTGAGCATTCTATTGTGTAATTGGATAGGGAGCATGGAAAATTTTTAGAAATCAAGTTGGCACTAAGAAACATTGTAGTAGGTGGTGGCTAGGATGCATGTTGAACGTTCTATTGTGGAGCATGGAAAAAATGTTGCTAGAAGAAATTTTGATTTTTAAGGAGCTTAAGCACATGTCTAAATCATGGATGTTGAAACGGCTCAAGCACATGTCAAAATCAGCCTCTCACAAATAATTTGAAGCATTTGACCTCGTGTTATTATGGGGTGAGTCCATGAACCAAAGGGAAAACATACTAAGGTTTCTCCTTTATGGTTAGGCCCTTTCCAAAATTTGGAGAAAGCTAGTCAAAACACTTACCCCCTTTCGAACTTGAAGGGATTTGATTTTTCTTCGCTCAGTACTACCTTGTATATGAAATGGTACTTCCGTTAGTTCTCTTTACAAAGTAGATTAACATATATGTAATATATACCATAGTTTTTTATTACCTCTTCTTAGTTTTCTACATTATATTTCCTAATTGGTAGTGTCTTTGATTAACTATTGATTTCAATAATGCATGAATATATAATTTAGTTCTTTTCTTATATCCTCTAAGACAAGTTTCAATGTCGTAGAAAGTGGGTTAAGATATTATGGGTTTCTCAAATAAATAGACTATATTTTTGGATTATTGATGATCCTCGCAAGAATTCCATCTTATAAATAGAAATCTTTTAGCTAAGATGAAGGCTGAAATTTTAGGTCAAAACCTTATAGGGGTGCTTTATCCCTAGTACAAAAATGATTTATATCCAATACAAGTTTACTCCCCTTGTTAATATGATTTTTCATATCATTACTTTCCCATGTAGTTCTAAAAAAATGTTAGCAACGATTATATCTAAAGAAATTAAAAAAGGTGAATCACTCAAAGAGGTAAGGAAGAAAACCAATAATGGATATGAAAACAAATTATACAATGGTTGCGTATACTTTGTTGGCAATAGAGAATTGTATGTATCATTAAGGTGACTTTATTAAGATTATGGATGCTCACTAGCAATGAAGTGAAACCTATTTGATTATTTAAGTCATATATGAGAAATATAATATTCTAAGTAATATGAAAATCCACCAAATCAAAATTAGACTAAAAGTGAAGATAATGAAATACCTTAATTGAGAAGTAAATATTGTATGGAGATAATTTGATAGCACACATAATTATTTCTTAGCCCTCTAAACAAGAAAATTTAAAGGCTTGTTGTATATTATACCTTCCCTCTCATGAACTCCTCATGAAGTCAGAAAACTAGATGCTATTGTACCTTTCATATGGCCTTATTTTTATTGCATTGCAAATATGTAAGGTATTTTTAGTGTGTTACATGTATTGAACCTACAACATGCACATATGTGCACCCTTCCTCCCCTAAAAATAATCCTTGTTTTTCTTTATGTGTCCATGAGTTCTTGTTTTTAACTAATTCTTAACACTCAAGATCAAAGCTAGACCCTTAATTAACCTTTATGTTGAAAAAAAACTTTATGTTTCCCCGAGGTCTTGTTCTTACCTAAGTTTTTACAATAAGGAAATTAAAGCTAGATTCTTAATTAACATGCATGTTGAAAAAACAAAACATTAAATAATATAGCTCTACTAATTATTCAATCATTTTTTTTTTTTTGGTGACTATACTAAGCCTATTTAGCGACCAAGTGCTTATTGGATGGAAGAAGAATGATAACCGATAATAAGATACTTATCAACATGATTATCCAATCATTAAAATAAAAGACATTGTAACATTTAACTAATACAATATAAATATGATACCCATATTTTATTAGTGCAATCATATAAATCAAATGGTTGGTAAATGTTGATAGGAATGATAACATTAATGTATGAGTTAAACATATATACATTAAAAAAAACATGTAACAAGATTATTGACCATAGATATTTACCCTTACTTTACCATGGATATTCTTAATCTATAAATAAGCTTTGTTACAACACCATAGCATAATACCATGACTTACAAATACCACGTACACAAAAAAACCATAACTTATGTTCATATGACACATATTTGTATTATTTATTTAATTAATTAATTTAATTAAAATAGTAGAGAAGACATAACTATTTTATAGATAAATCTCAACCTTTGATTTGTGACTACTATTAAAAATAGTCTAAAATATTTAGTGAAAGTTATATCTAGACCATATACCTAATGTAGATGATATACCTAATAATTATTGATAATTAATTAAATTTTGAAAACCTTATTTCAAAATAAATACATATAATAAAAAATAAAACATAATATAATAAAAATTATAAATAAACAAATTATACAATGGTTGCATATATTTTGTAGGCAATGGAGAATTGTATGTGTCATTAAGGTGACTTTATTAAGATAACGGATGCTCACTAGCAATGAAGTGAAACCACAACCAATGAAATTATTTAAGTCATACATGAGAAATATAATATTCCAAATAATATGGAAATCCACCAAATCAAATTAGACTAAAAGTGAGGTAATGAAATACCTTAATTTGAAGTGAGGTAATGAAATACCTTAATTTGAAAAGTAAATATACGGTCTGGAGAGATTTTAATAACACACATGATTATTTCTTAATGCTCTAAACCAGAAAATTTAAGGGCTTGTTGTATATTATACCTTCCCTCTCTTGAACTCCTCACGAAGTTAGAAAACTATATGTTATTGCACCTTTCGTGGCCTTATTAGTCCCCCCCCGCTCTCGCGCATGCAAGGTGGAATCGTTTTGGGTCCCGGCATTAGTTCGTGCACGAAAACCAAATCGAAAATCAAATCGAACCATTCAATTTATTATAAAGTTTTATTTATTTATATTTAAAAACCAATTTTTTTATCTGAGTGATGTTCATCTAAAATCCATGTAATTATTGTTTTAAATTGTTTTAGCCAATGAGCGATTTGGAGGTCTTATTTGGCCTCATATCGAGGCCGCACCTATAAAAACATAGAGTAAGTTGAATTGGTACGAAGTTTTTCAGTTTTCTTCAAAAGCGATAGACTAATGCTAGCATTAATCTCGAGTATAAAATGCTAGCCTAAATGCTGCCAGGAAAGGAAAGGATATGCAATAGTGTAAACGGAATGCGATAGTGTAAAAGGATATGGTTTGTGTTATGTTGGATCATATTATAGGCCCTGCCTTAAAATATAATATATATCAACAGACACTTGTTCTCTTACGGAAAAGAGTTATATATCCCTGTCTTAAAATATAATATATATTGACAGAAACTTATTCTCTTACGGAAAATAGAAAACATGTGGCGCCTTAATCCATGAACAACAAACTGCATAGGATCTTCAGGCACCTTGGCTTATGGGTATTCTTTTCTAGCGAGCTCCTCCCTCTCTTATGGGTATTTTCCAGCCAGTTCCACCGTCTCAGCAACACCAATGGGGTTTCCAACGAGATCCTTCCTCTCTTATGGGCATTTTCCAGCCAGTTCCACCATCTCAACAACACCAATGGGGTTCGGTTGTTCGGACTATTTTCCAGCCAGTTCCACTGTCTCAACAACACCAATGGGGTTTGGTTGTTCGGTTCAAGCTCGAGTCTTTAACGAGGCGAATCAAGGCGAGGTGGGAATCAAACTAGGAAAACCAAAGAGAGGTGGGTACGATTTTCTCCCCACTCACAATACAGTTAGTAGGCTTTGAACTAGACTTTGAACCTGCTCCTCTCGGTCGAGCCGATCCAGCCTTCGGTTGTCATCACCTACAACATAGAATGGTAAGACATTTGTTGGTGCTGATGAGTTTGTGTGGTTTAGTGAAAATATCAAGAAATATGCATACAAAATTCAAATGTAAGTATAATTACCTTTCTCTGCAGCATAGGTGGTGACCCTGCAGACTTGCAGAAAGCAAAGGTGCACTTCTTTACCTAAAGACGCAATTCCAAATCGAGACCTGGCACTTCATTTTCATTTTCCGGATACATAAATTGGCAAGCTGATGTTGAATAAACAAATTGTACAGAGAATTTCAATGTATTTGCAAATTTTCTCTCTCTAACTAGATTTATTTGAAATTTTAGCTAATGCAAATGCAAATATTCACTTGATATAAAATTAAGAAATCTACCATGTTCAATGGGTCATGACTCATTCACTAGCAGTCTTGGTAGTAATTTTTCTAGTGTGATAACAGTAATATATATAGATTTAGAGCATCTGCAAGATTTTGTATTCATATTGCAGAATATAAGAATGAACGACCAAAACCCATTTTTTCTTGCTTATTGTTGGTATACTGCCGTATATTTGATTGAATAACAGAGTTTTCCTTGGCATTTTAAACATATTTCTTGCTATATAGGTTCTTGCCATAATAAATTTAAATATGTTCTAATTATGGGAGCAATTATAGAGCCACTATTTTGCACAGTTGTGCTTATGGGAAAAATGAGTAAACAAATTTGAAATTTGGTTTTTTATTATTTAAAGTATGACCTACTTTCTGAAAATTCCTTAATTCCTTTACATGTTATTCAATATTGCTAGAAACCTACCATTCAAACCATCCCCTTTCGGGATAATAACCCTATCCTTGTTTAGGACTTGTACAGTAGCAGGTGTACATTTTTTTTCATCAGCATTTGTCTAGTGTACTTATATGCACAAACTGGTAAAAGTACATCCATGTTTCAATTTTCTAAATGCAATGCAGAGCATACTTGGTCCTTAGAACGTACATTGAAGGAGCTATATTCCATTTAGAGAAATAGTTATGCCGATATTAAAAAAAGAGAGCATATATGATATAACAGTATGCAAATAAATTCATACAGGGTTAATTATACAGGGTTAAGAGGGAGACATGGTCAAGGAATGTTTCTTTATTCCAATATAGAACCCTGCACTCAATTTGATATTCTACCCAACCACGAGCTGCAATCAGATGCTGCCTTTGCAGTTTTATTTCATAATTTTGTACAAAATAAACTAAAATTCAAACCTTTTTAATTATGATGTCCTTGTATCTTCTTCTTGTTATACAAGAGTGTCATATCTGACATTTTTAGGATGACAAATAACGAACTGTCTGAGGCATTTTGGTTGTTGCTGCATTTTCTTGGCCATTTCCAGGAACTTGAATGTTTCACCGAGCACATCCAACTCTTCGCTTTCTTTAGTTTCTTCGTCCTTCTCTGTGCCCTCCCTTGGGCCTCTGCTAACCCTCCTCTTGTTGCTCTATATCTCAATTTTGAAATCAATGCTTGTTCGCACAGGTTTTGTTCCACTTGCATAGTGCTGCATATTTGTAGCAAATTGCAAGAAAAATTGGTGAACATCCATTGCCCTGAGCCCAGTTGCAGCGAGCACTTGTGTCCGGAACAAAACCTGTCAATTGATTCTTCCGAAACAAAACCTGGAGGAATGGTGCTTGGCATGGGCTCGAACGCGGGCTCTATATTCAGAAAACCCCTAGGTGGCGTGGTTTTAGTGCCCCGCATGCATGCTCGCTCTGTTATGTTATGGAGGAGGTGAGGCACGTTGCCCTCATGCAAGGGCCCACATGGTTATCCAGGTTTTTTTTTTATTTTTTTAATCACTTTAATTATTTTCATATACTTTTTATTTCTTATTTCGGTTTGTGTCTTATTTATTGGCTACTTCATTTTTAGTGACAATTTGAGAAACTCTTAGACGTTTTTTCTCAGGCTTAAGCACAAGTAAATTCCATTAGAGCATATTTTTCCTTTTTGAATATTTACTTTGATGTTATGTTCTTTGTTTTTCAATGTTTTTACCTTTGTGTAATCTCCTTGTTGGGTTTTGCAGATTGTAGTTTTGTACCTCCTCTAATTTACTCCGTGTTAGGGAGTTCACGGGACCTTGCAGTTGGGCCTGTATCAATAGCTTCTCGGCGGTTTGACGTTACAGATAGCCATTGTGGATTGGCACTACTAAACATTAAAAATAAGTTTAGCAGAGTTTTTGTGCTCAGCAATCTGTCTTACATGCTGCAGCTCTAGCAAATCGATAGAAGAAAGATTAGACTAGCTGGGACTGACCGTCACAGATCTTCGAATCTTACTATACGTATGAAATAAAGGCTTCAGATCTGCAAAAAAACCAGCGTTAATGGCCGATTAGGGTTACTTTGAAGCAATTGTTTTCCAAGTGTTATTGGTCGATTAGGTTTCCTATATTCGTTTATGATTATATAGAATAATTATGTTCCCTTTCAGTTTTCTCTGAGGCCTAGCGGATGAAATCAATGAACACTCCAGTTGGTGTTCATTGATAAGTATCATATTTAGGGTATTGATCATATGTTGTAATTTTTTCTGAAATTGCCATGAATAACCTCTTTCTTGCTAGATTTAAGTGAACGCCTTGCCTAGAACCATACAAATTATGCTAGAATTTTACGGTTATTAAAGCTGAGGCGAAGGGGAAATTTTCTGATCGGAAAATCTGTTGAATTGGCAGAAAATTTGGGGGTTCTGCTACTATTGCGGGAGAGAGTGGGTGTTGCACTTCTGGCGGTTGCAAATGTGGAGCTAACTATACCTGCGACCCTTGCAATTGCAAATGATTAATAGTATATGCGATAGAGACTGGCTAGTTATGGTTGGATAGGTTGTATGAGGTGTTAAATGGGCAGGTCACCTGGATATAAAATAGAAAGTTGTTGTAATAAGTCATGCCACTGTTCTCTCTGCGTCAGAGGTGCCGGGTATGTAGTCTACAGTTTGAAGATCATATGTTTCCTAATTTCCTGTTGTAACTATGGATGTGGCTGTTTCTTATTTCCGCAGTGATTTAGTGATTTCTTGAAAATTTTAAGCTAAAACTCTGCAACATTGAAAATTGTTTGCATTTCTGAACAAATTCTAGCTTTAAGATAATATGTCTGCCGGAATGTACGATGCGATGGCGGCTTGCGGGATAGGGCTTTACATTTCTCTCCTATCTTTTGTTCACATCATCGATATCCAATGTCCTCCCTTGCAAACCATGTTCTTTGAGCACATTTATGTTTCACTCTCGGGAAAACTTGCTCTCCATGTGCAATAACCTGCAACAAATCAATTATTGATTCAGGTCACTTTTTAATGCAGAAAGCACATTCAAAGCATCGCCATAATTCAGCTACTCAATCTAGTCATCCCGGTGAGAAAGGAAAACTGACCTGCAAAAGACGCTGTAAATTTAAATGCATTTTAGGAAATCGCCTATCATCCAATCTCTGCTTCTTCAATAAGTAACCACCTAAAATCATAGGGAATTAAGAATGATGCATGAAGAAACCAACACAATGGAAACACCGCTATTCCTTAAATTCATCCATTAAATGACTTGAATTCTGAATATCCTAAGGCCCTTCAGCCTTGCCTTAAAACATATCAAGACAAAAATCTTTAGTGAAAATTTTCACAATCCAAAATATTTTGTTCATCCTATGCTGAAAAACTTCGTGACAAAACACAATACTTATCTACATTTGCATTCAGCATAGTGACAAAAATGACAAAGAACATATATACATGTTAAAATTCTTCATCTAAAAATATGCATTGCTGTTCAACTTCATCTAAGCTTCAACCCCAATTGTGCCCTCTCTAGCTAGAGCCAGATTCATAGAACACATATTGAAAACTTCAACATAGCACTAGATCCTACCTAGAAGCCTATTTGTACCACAAACTTATCTGTAATTCTTTCAGGTACAAGAGATATAGTAAGCATCCATATTCCTCTAGAAAAAGTTAGACCAACTTGGGCTTCACCCTAATTTACCAGTACCAGTATCTCTTACAAATCAAATAACGGGGCTGTGTGTCAAAACTACTAGATAAGTTAGTTTTTACATGGATGAACTCTTTCATAATTCCCACTGTAGCTGTTTCGCAGAAAACAGCTTTTGCAACAACTAACCCAGTTATTTACGCTTGAGAAAAGCAAGGGATTAAAATAAAAATTTACATTACGAACAGCAGAGGAAACTAGAGCGGTGGAAAGCGAGATGCCTTGGGGATTTACAACATCCGTTGACGGAGCAAATTTGATCCTTCTTGGTCCTGGGTGGAATTTACAATTTTACGGGGAAAGATCCGAAATATTCTTGGGATGGAGCAACAGAGAAATGAAATTACGAAATAAGGGAACTTGGAGTGTATTTAAAAAGCAAAATGGATCAAGAGAATTGTTCATATGAAAAACTAAACTAAAAAATGACAGGTGGTGTGGAAAGTATGACAAAGAGAGCATAGATGATAGAGTTGCTTACCTTTATCCAATTCAAGCTCTATGGAATCCAACTCTATCTCAAGCTTCGTTACTATATCCTGCAGATGATCAACATGGGTGTCCACAATGTGCACAAGGAGATTGGAGACCCTAGTGGGCACAGGGTTATCAGCTTCCTCGGAATGATTCATAGTCAACAGAAACTCCAGAACATGCTCTCTGATGACAATTCCATTGGACTCTGGGGCTTGTTTTGAGCTCTCCTCATCCTTTTCTCCATAAAGGCGATGGGATGGAGGACCCTCCACACTAGGGATCTCAGAAAGCAGAGACTGCCCCGTCGGAGAAAATCCCAGCCTTGGCACCTTGCCCAGAGATACTGTGATCACAGTATTCTCGCTGATCCTGGCGGCAAGCCTCTGGGTGAATTTGCTGACAGTGGGGCCTGGGGAATTGACCCTAAACACAAGAGCCCCATCGACATTCCCACAGAAGGGCCCACTGGTCACGAGGGACAGGATATCGTGAAGCTTCAGAGGTGGGCAGAGGACATCAATCAAGTATTGTGCAGCCACTGCGAGTTTTTGATTAGATCTCGGCAGCTCAACATGGTACCAACAAAATTCCCCACCCTCGCCTTCGCTCAGATCCCAATCCTTATTAAAGAAATTGCCTTGCCAATCAAATCTGTATGCACTCCTCTTCACTGCACCAGGGAAATGTATGGTGTACTTCTGTTTCTGTCTAATCGGAGACTCCATGGCCATTTCAGAATCCATTTCGTCTGCATCCGGTCTCTTCAAGACTGACCGGCATCATGACTCCTCAAAGCCAAAGTCCTTATTGGCCGGTGTGTTTGAATTTCAATTTCTTAAAAAAAAAAAAAAACCTAAGAAATGCAAACTGGGTGTCACAGATTTCAATAAAATATAACACAAATGCGAATTGGGCGTCCCGGAATTCAATCCAGAGCTTTCGCAAGTTAAGTATTAATGGTTGAATTCAAACAAGATATATAAGTACAAAATGGGTGTACACGAAAACCGTAAGAGTTTCACAATTTGGGTTTAAATGGTTGAATTCAAACAAGATATAAAAGTAAAAAATTGGTTGCGAGATTAAGTAGAAAATAGACGTGTACGAATTAAAAAATTAGGGCAAACCCATCGACACCAACATCATGCACATTCAATGGTGTGATGTTACGCTAAATCCTTGACGGTAGGTGAAGACTCGTATTAGGAAGCAATGATCGCGATGCCAAAGGATTAGAAAAAATACCCACAGGCATCCACTGCGTTTATTTTTTGTTAGGCATTGACCGGCAAACTGCG
The DNA here is from genome assembly GCA_034641835.2 of Pinus albicaulis. Taxonomy (NCBI): domain Eukaryota; kingdom Viridiplantae; phylum Streptophyta; class Pinopsida; order Pinales; family Pinaceae; genus Pinus; species Pinus albicaulis. The sequence continues at coordinate 959,500,226 of CM076574.1, forward strand.
TTCCTACCTTTTACCCTTACATAGGTCATCGCCATAGGTCTACTATGAGTCGTCGCCTATGAGTTGCGACTACAAGGTATAATGTCTTTCACGCGAAGATATTAGTTAAATAAGGTAACGTGTAACTTGAAAGCCCATGTCGTTCACACTTGTCCCGGCTCAAGGCGGTGGACTAGTCGCCACAGCCCACTCTTTGTTTTTATTGCATTGAAAATATGTAAGGTATTTCTAGTGTGTTACATGTATTGAACCTACAACATGCACATATATGCCCCCTCCTTCCTAAAAAAAAAATTCCTAAAATCCTAGATTTTATTTATGTGTCGTTGAGGTCTTGTTCTTACTTAAGTCTTTACTATTAAGATCAAAGCTAGACTCTTAATTAATTTTTATGTTGAAAAACTAAAACTTTATGTTTCCCTTAAGTCTTTGTTCTTATCTAATTTTTTACAATCAAGATCAAATCTAGATTATTAATTAACTTACATGTTGAAAAACAAAAACATTAAAATAATATAGCTCTAATAATTACTCAAAATTAACTATTTTCTCTTGGAAATGGAGGGAGATTCGCAAATTATTACTTTGGGAGCCACAAGAATTCTACTGTTTCCACAAAGGTATCCACTAGCTGGAGGCTTTCCCACAGGCTCAAACTTCTGGAATAACTGATACACAATCACAGGGCAATAACTTTTCACCATGTGTGCAGGAAAGAAAACTCAGTTGCAGACCTCCTCGCGAACAAGGGTGTGGAAAGTCACAGAGAGCTACATCATTCCAATCTCACTTAGGTTAAGGATGATTCGTTAAGAAGAGAATGCCAAACTCTCATTCAAAAAGATATTCTCTCCCCAGATGCGGGTCACAACAGAAGTACACATGATAACTACCTCTCCCACGCTCAAGAGGATGAATTTCTACAGTGTAGGTCTTCACTCGACGTGGAACCTCAATCTTGCAATCATCCGCATGAGATGACATAGATAGGGCATAATGAAGACACACTTGGACAACATCACCCCCTCCGAGGTACCTCTCTGCCGCAATTGTTTTGAATGATCTCCTGGATTGACATGCCACTCGGCCATAACTCTTCGCACATGCCTACTCATGAAAATTGTTACAGCACGCAGCTGCGTGCGAAGCACAAAGATGCTCAGCATATTCGCAAGTGTCACACGCCTATTAAAGGGAAGGACCTTTAGCAAAAAGAGACCCACGGTCTATTTCTTCAAGTTTATATTTCGTTTCAGTTCTTGCCCTCCTACGTGCCCAGTCTGTCGCGAAACCTCCCCCCTAGTGTTGCGCTGCGCAAAATTCCCCGGGCTACGCCCCCCTTGACTACGCAACTCACCCCAACTCCATCTGTCTTGCTAGTTTCATAAGCCTAGGTGCTCCCATAATCCTGCGCCCCTTACCATGCATTCCCCTTCAACGCACCTCCCTGTCCACTAGCACATTGCTTCGCACCTCCCTCCTTGACGTGCATTCAACTAACCATGGCACCTAGGCTGTGAAAAAGAACCATCAGAGGAGGCCAGAGAGGTGCGCTCCCTGGTCGCTACCACTGGGTGCCGGATAATCGCCTTGAATCTGTTGAAGGCTCCTCCTCGGGAAATCACACTAGAGAGGCTCCCCAGAGCCTCGAACTTGACCAGGAGGAGGAGGCCCCCTCGCATGTTTTTTAGAGAGGCAGAAGTAGACAAAGGAAGTCCACCATTGCACCAGGATCACCCCTTGCCCCGCAAGACCGAGCCTCTTCCGGCACAGGAAGACGATGGGGATGAAACATATGTTTGGATAATGGACACAGAAGGTACCTGGACGCACTTCTCGTACGCCGAGTACCCAATGGTGCCCATCCTCTGCGCACCGGTCTCCAAGCCTCTGCGTCTACCCACCGTTGAAGAAGAAGCTGCCGCACAGGCGTACACTTGTCCCATAGTGGAGGAATATCCAGACAACGATGATGATGCCAAAGACTAATGATTGCACAACAACTCAGCTCTTCCTAGTTTTTTTTCATGCTTGCTTTTATCATAGAATTTCTCTTTTCATTGGTGCTACAACACATTTTGTAATTTTCTGTTTCATGTACTTTCCAGGCTGGTTTCCTCCACGGAGGCAACCCCTTATTTGTGCAACAAAGGCTGGGATTGGTTAAGTGCAACTTACCAACTCAGCCTGTAGCATATGTACTATTCTATTTTCAAATTAATATAGATTAGCCTCATTTACAAAATTAAAATAAAATTATTCAATCATTTTTATTTTTTTTGACTAGGTTAATCCTTTGTAGCATCCAACTGCTTATTGGATGGAAGAAGAACGATCAACCCATAATGAGATACTTATCAACATGATTATTCAATCATTAAAATAAAATATATTGTATTATTTAACTAATACAATATAAATATCATACCCACATTTTATTAGTGCAATCGTATAAATTAAATGGCTCATAAATGTTGATAGATATGATAACATTAATATATGCGTTAAACATATATACATTTAACAAAACTTGTAATAACATTGTTGACCATGGATATTTACCCTCACTTTACCATGGTGATTCTTAATCTATAAATAGTCTTTGTTACAGTACTATAGCATAATACCATGACTTACAAATACCACATACACAATAAATACTAAAACTTATGTTCTTCTCACACATATTTATATTATTTTTTTAATTAATTAATTTTATTAAAATAGTAAAGATGACATAACTACTTTATAGATTAATCTCAAATTTTGATTAATGACTATTACTAAAAATAGTCTAAGAGGAAGTTAAATCTAGACCATACACCTGTTGTAAATGATTAACTTAATAATAACTTATAATTAATTAAATTTTGAAAACCTTATTTCAAAATAAACACAGATGATTAAAAAAATAAAACAGAATAAGAATATAATAAAAATGATGAATAAAATTTAAATATAAATTCTATTATATAATTAAATTAAATAATCAAACAAAATTCAAAATAAATTTGTATGAAAGCATGAAAATTTTGATAATTATATATAATATTTTAATTATTTCTAGAAACATCAAATATTTTGTGAAAATGTTAAATTATAAGGAAACGGATGGGAAAAACAAAACCAAATAAATTCTCTAAACCAAACAAAACTATTACATTAAATGTATTATTTCTCTCAACTATTTTAAATAAATTCAAAATTTTGTGAAAATGTTAAATGAGAATTATAAGGAAAAGGATGGAAAACAAAACCAAATAAATTCTCTCAACGAAAGAAAAACAAAACTATGACATTAAATGTATTATTTCCCTCAACTATTTTAAATAAATTCAAAATTTAAAGTCTACCGTTTAAATGTGACACTATTAACCAAAAAAGACCATCCCAAAATAATACTTCATCTCCGTATCTGGTCTATTTGACAATGACATTTTTGTACCACAAGATTTGTCCAAATATTGACGAGTGATCAAATTTGAAGGGCAGTTTTAATTTTTATTAGAAGGGGATATATTCATATAGTACTTTCATAATTAAAAACTTTAAAACAAAAAATAATTTTAATTAAAAACAATATATTATATTTACATTTTATTTTCATATTAAATAAAAAAGAAAAATATATATTGTTTGTAGAATTTTCAAAATATACACGAGTTTTGGTGAGAGATTTAAAACATCAAACTTTATTAGTAAATTTCACATACTATAATATTTTGTCTTAAATACTTATATTAGAAGTATATGAAATGTCTCATTGATGAGTGACTCTATTTATGATTTTCATCTCATATAAAACCCCACCACAAGGCCCTTTCTCAAATTATTGTTGGGGGAATATGGTTTGGAAAGAAATCAAACCATTTTTGAAGATAAGGCTACTTCTACAACCAAGATTGTTATTCAATGTTAAGCCACCGCACAAATTATTTCTTAAGAGGAACATGTTTTACATTCTCATCATCCTTATGTTACAAATATAAAAATATGCACAACTTATGCATTCTTTGATGGGGCAGCACAAAGAACCCTCTCTCTCTAGGAGGATTATGTGGAATTGTTAATCTTTCTCTAACATTTTCCATATCTTTCTCTACAAATATTGGTTATATTTCAAACAATTAAGCTGCTTTTTTGTCCTTAAATTGTTACTTTATATTGCTACCTCACATGGAATCTCCTCTATTTATGTCTATGCAGAATCTCAAAATGATATTAATTGGGTAAAAGGAACTGCAAGAATCCATAATTATATTTTCTCTCCAATTTTTTAGAAAATACAACAACAAATTCCTCACTCTACTTAGATTTCCTTTGATCACCTCTACAAGAGTCATAATATAGAAGCAGATGCCCATGTAGAAGGTTGGATTGGATATGAATGAATACATATTTGAAATCATGAAAACTAAAGAAAACTAGCAACATTTGGAATCACATGACTGTTTATTGATGTATTTCTTTTCTCTGATTTTTTTAAAAGTTTTTGTAGTAATATTTTGAGATGTATATGAGACTGGATCTACTGGAAATTTTTATAAAACATGAACCACTATTGCCTTCCTCTCAAGAAGAGAATAAAGTAGGACAGAAAAATTATTTATGAAATTTAATGACTACATAATGTCATGCCGCATATACAATCTGTAATTTTGTTTTGGAGAAATTTGAAAAAAATTTGTAATATCTATTCAAATATATATTTAAATAAATAAACCCAACCATAAAAATGCTTACAATAATTTTAATGATTTTAATGGAAAATATAAAATATAAAATTTATATCCAAAAATTAGATACTACATATAAATTTTATATTTTAAAAATATAGTTATTAATGGGCAAAATCTTGAGTAATTTCAATAAAAAATTATATTTTAAAAGCTAGTTAAGATGGTGAAAGATAAATTACTAACCTGTATAAAAAACATTAATACAATTTATATCAACCCCATAATTACAAAATTTTGTAGTCTGCAGGTTTTAATTACTAATGCAAATTTGAAAATAGACATTTTAAAGAAACAAATCTCAAACAAAATATTTTTTTGAATTTTTCAGCGATTGCATTTAAAGTTTCATTCAAAAATTCCAAGAGGTGTCTCATCTATAGTCTAAATATTTAGAAAAGAGAACCCAATATGTAGAAGGTGAAGCCAAACAAAATTTTTCAAAACACATTTTATACTTATATAACCCTACAATCCCCAAAAAAAAGTAATTGTAAATTTTCTCATCCTGACGGGGTGGGAGCTTTCTTCCTTTTGCAGGGGATTTGAAACCCAATATTGTGATTATCCCAAACCCCCAATGGCAGGTGTAGATGCTATGGTATCCAAAATTACTATAAACATGAATGACATGAACAAGAGTTTTATTGGAAGGTTGTTCATTAAAGCAGTAATGGGGAGAGATGCACACTAGTCTGCAGAAAACTAAAATGAAGAGACATTATTAATTTTGAAATCATCGACTAGTCCAAATGCAAAATCTTGAAATTACAACAGAAAGAGGCCACTCTTAAAAACAAGAAGGAAACATGGTCATTTAGTTATTAAAAAATAATTAAAAAATACAACAAATTTTTTTTGAGAATACATATTTGACGACATTCTAGGTTTTCATAGGATGATTTTTTTTTCTGAAAATTTAATCGTACTTATATTGGGCTGCTAGCTTGTCTCATTCTTCTATTTATCGATGATATTCCCTAATGCTTTATTCTTTGAACATAGTTTGAACCTTTTATTTAGTTAGTTCTCGGGGTGGCACTGGAACAATCCCAACAATACAGGCTTTCATTCCTGGGCTCTTCTCTGTAGAGGAAAGCTTAGATGCTCACAGCAGGAAGAGAGGGAGCTCCCCTTCATCACTTGATATTATGAGAGCAAAAGGTGAAAGAAAAAAATTATTTTCTCACTCGCACACATGAATCATTGTCATTTTAATTTTTCCCCTCAACCCATTTCTAGATCTCTCTTATTGGTCAAGTTAGTGGTTCCCCTGAATGCCACTTTTCCCTCCTTATCACAAATTTTGAGAATTTTTTTACTCTCTTATTGCCAAGAATAAATACCAAAAGGGAAAGTGAATCCCAGTTCTCAGAATTTTAATGTGGATAGTTTAATGTCGTGTTAGAGGAGCCAAACAGTCACAGGCAAAACAACCCATCGCGACAGGCACCATTATGTTTTATTTATTGTTTTAACAACCTCTTGCTGCCTAGGGGTAGTAACGTACTCTAGACTATAGATTCTTTACATCGAATTTTTCAAGTGTTCTAGTGGAATGACTTCAATAATTTAAATTTTAAGAAATGTTTAGCGGACTCGCTGCCCTTCACAAGTAATTTTAAAATAATATATATTTTTAAAACCGGTGGAAATCAAAATTTACATTTTTTGTGACATCTATTTTTAGATTATCACTTCTATGATATTCTAGAGGGCTTTGGAAGGGCTATTACGTATTCAATTTTCAACACTGATTCCAACTATAGTTATTATCAGCAGAAAGAATAAGCCCGTGGCAATAACCATGATCGATATTTGGCCAAAAATTCTATTAAAATATGATGCTTAAAAAAAATGCAACTAGGCCAGTAAGAGTTATTCATCTTGTTGTGCATAAATTAATGTGCAGTGGTTGTATATGTTCACTCTTAGATAATCTACTTGCTTAGATTCAATGGTGGGCATATACATCCCATGCATATTAACTGTCATGCAACAGGTTGGATAAGCCTTTCCAACCAGGGGCTACATATAGAGATGAAGTAAATATTTGTAAGCCTTGATTGTTGTCTTTATAGTATGTGATTTTCTTCTCCTCATGCTCCTTGCGCACGACCGCACAAAGGAATTTCGACCGCACGAAGGAATTTCGCGAGAAATTTGTCCATGCCACTCGTTCTGTGTGTGCATTAAGATAATCAATGGTCATATCTTGAATAAAATTATTAATCATTTTGGTCGAGTATTTGTTTTAAAGAATTTTAGAGCTAGTAGGAGGTGATCATGATCTCTAAATATGTGAACGATATATATATATATATATATACATAGTGAGAATATTAGATCTACTAAACTAGATATCTATATAAGAAATGACAACATATCAACAGCAAATAAGAATAGAAAGAGAACAAGGAAAAAGAATACAACGTATATCTGTGGTTCTTAATTGACTATGTCCATGGGAAGGTTGTCTTCTATTGCTTCTAAAGTATCACCACGATATTTACGAAGAGAGCAGCTACAAATAACCGATACAAATAGATTATGAGCACAAGATGAGATGTGATAAGTAATAAAAAAAGGCTCCCTTAACCCTATTATATTATGCCCAAAGATGTGGGAGATGTGGAGAATTACTCTCACATCTCTATTGAATGTGGGATAATATGATTCTCAAAAATAACACCTCTTTTATATGGCAATCGTTTTATATAATATACTATGCCATAATGAATATGGGATATAATGTGTTACTCTTTTACATAAGATTGTATTCAACTTCCGACATAATACAAAGACATTATTACCTTCCAAGGAATATAATATATTCCAACACTCCCCCTTAATAATGGCTGGGATAAGGGCCCATCCTAACACTACCTAACACTAAAGAAGGAAGGAGTCATTACTACTCCCCCTTGATGAAAACTTCCCTCATCCCAAGCAAAGAACGAAGATACACATACTTCGCTTCTGTCAAGGATTTGGTGAAGATATCGGTTGCCTACTGGCTAGTAGGACAATACTCCATAGAAATAATACCATCGACGACAAGACCTCGAATATAATGAGAATCAAGGTAGAGATGCTTCGTTTTGGAGTGATATACCGGATTGTAAGCAAGCTGAATTGCATCCTGATTGTTACATTTCAACATGGTGGAATATTTTGGAACCAGACCAAGCTCGGTAAGAACATGCCGTAACCAAATGACTTCTTTAGTTGATTCTTTGGTTTCTCTATACTATGCTTCACATGAGGATAAAGAAAGAGTCTTCAACTTCTTGCTGGACCAAGAGATCGGACCTGAACCAAGTTGAAATATGTAACCAACAGTTGACCGTCGATCAAAACTGTCACCTACCCAATCATAATCTGTATAACCAGAGAGTAAAATTATAGCACTGCTCGAATAAAATACACCATAATGCAATGTCCCCTGTAAATATCACATAATTCTCTTGGATGTTTGCTAATGACTTTCACGAGGTTGCTGCATGAACCGAGAAATCACACTGACGAAAAAAGAGAGATCTGGTCTACTCTGAGTTAAATATATCAAACTTCCAACGAGCTGACGATAAATATTAGCATCAACCAGTGGAGTGGTACACTCAATAGTTAATTTTACACCGAATTGAAATGGTGTAGGATCAGGTTTACAATTACTCATATGGAAACAAGCTAATAAATTTGTCGCATACTTAGGTCGAGAGGGAAAAATACCATCGACCATATGCCAGATCTGAAGACCCCAAAAATAGTGCAATGTACTGAGATCTGTCATCTCAAACTGCTTCTGAAGAGAAATTTTCATATCTTGAATTAATACAAGCTGGCTGCTAGTGATAATTAGATCATCCACATATAGAACAATAATGAGGACATTATCACCAAAGTTCTTAACATACAGATTTGGATCAGATATACAACGCTTAAAACCATTATTCAAGAAATATGCATCAATTTTATCATACCAAGCCCTAGAGACTTGTTTGAGACCATATAAGGATTTGTGTAATTTGCATACTAAACTTGAGGATTCAACAGAAATAAAACCAAGAGGTTGTTGCATATAAATTTCTTCAGTAAGATCACCATTTAAAAATGCACTTTTAACATCCATTTGATGAATTTCCCACTTTAAAGTTGCAGCAAGTGATAAAATGGTTCTTATTTTGTTCATTTTAGCAACAGGGGAAAAAGTTTCATTATAATCAATACCTTCAAGTTGATTAAAGCCTTTGGAAACTAATCTAGCTTTATACTTTTCGATATTTCCTTCTGCAGTGAACTTAGTTTTATAAACCCATTTACAACCAACTAAATTCTTTCCTAAAGGAAGAGGAACAAGAGGCCAAGTTTTGTTTCTCAAAAGAGATTCATATTCAGTAGACATATCTTGTTCCCAATGAGTATTACCCTTAGCTTGAGCATAAGTAGCAAGATCATATGTGGCTAAAACTTTGGTCATAAGAGAAAAGTTAGATCTAGTTCGACGAGTGTCGAAAGGATTTCCAGCCTCACTACCTGTAGATTCAAGGGGTTTTCAAGCCCAAACAGGAAGAATAGAAGGAACACGAGTCACTTTAGAAGCTTCATGAGTTTCAGGTGGAATACTTGAGGGAGAGGAAGAATCAAGATCAATAAGAGGCACATAACTAGAAGAATGAGTAACAGGAATAGGAGTAATAGGTGGTATTGGTAAATTTAGGGTAACATCAGTTTCTATAGACTCAAGCGGGGAAGAGACTTCATGAAACTGAACATCCCTTTTGCTTATGACACTTTGATTAGAAGGATCAAACAACATGTAAGCCTTGGAATTCTCATCATAACCAATGAAGATACACTTGTGAGATTTGGGTTCTAACTTTTTCCATTTTTCATTAGGAATATGACCCCAACATTCACAACCAAACACCTTAAAATTACTAATATCTAGTTTACATCCATTCCATTTTTCCTTAGGGGTAACATGCTTAAAAAATTTAGTAGGAACTCTATTTAAAGTAAAATTAGCACAACAGATGGCTTCAGCCCAAAATTTCTTATACATTCCTTTAGAATAAAGCATACATCTAGCCATTTCAACTAAAGTTATGTTTTTCCTTTCAACAATACCATTTTGTTGAGGTGTGTTAGGAATAATCATTTGATGTTGAATACCATGTTTAGATAAATATGCATCAAATTATTTCTTAACAAATTCCCCCCCATTATCAGATCACAAAGTTTTAATACTCTTACCATATGCATTTTCAACCATTGATTTAAATTCTTGAAATTTTACAAATGTTTCACTTTTATTTTTCAAAAAATAAACCCAAGATTTTCTACTAAAGTCATCAATAAAGGTAAGAAAATAAATTGCATGGGATATTGAAGGAACTTCAAGAGGACCACAGATATCACTATGAATTAATTGCAAAGGTTCTTTAGCACGCCATGATTTACCCTTTTCAAACATTTCTCTATGATGTTTACCAAGAACACATCCTTCACAAACACCAATAGTAGAAGAAATATTAGGCAAACCATGAACCATTTTAGTTAGTATTTGCATTTTACCATAATTCATGTGACCCAATATTTCATGACATAATTTACTTAGTTCATCAGCATGAGCAACATAGGAATAAAAGGGTTGTCTCTTAGTTGAATTAAAACCTGCAAATTTATATAAACCAGTTGTATAATCAATAAGGCTAGAAGAAACTACTTTGTAATTTTGGTTGATATCTTTAAAAACATATTTATCGGGCCAAGCTTCAAATTTAAAACCTTTATGACATGCACGATAAATATAAAGTAAGTTGATGGGCATGTTTTGAACATGAAAAACATCTTCTAATTGACCAATAGCAACATTAATATTACCAGAACCAATTACGGAAAGTTGTTTACCATCACCAATAGAAACTTTTTGAGATTAGTGCTTATTAGTGTCATAAGATGTAAATAAAGAAGCATTACCAATCATATGTTTAGAAGCACCAAAATCCATTATCCATTCCACATTAGAAGAAGAATTATTAGATGAAACAATAGATGCACATAAAGCTACTTGAGATTCATTAGAAATTTTCTTGTTTGCTTTAGTCATTAAACGTTTCTCTTTAAAGAAATTATTTTCAGAATGGTTAGTTTTACCACAATACTTACAAGGATCATACACTTTTTTTTCTTATTAGTTTCATGATGTGCATGAGAAGAATGACCATTATTATTAGTATGATTAGAAGTGTGTGAACAAGAACCTTTGGCATTATTAAAACTTTTATTAGGATTTTTATTATGTGCCATAAGAGCTTTATTAGGTGAGACTTGTCCTGAAGCAATCAACATGTCTTTCTCATTTATCAAACCTTTACAGAAATCATCAAAAGTAGGTTTCATGGTACTTTGAGACAATTCAAGACCCATATTCCTAGTTTGGATGAACATGTCAAAACAAGATGGCAATTTTTGTTCTACAAGAATGATAAGAGTAGTGTATGTCTTCTTGTAATCTTTACCACAATTATTTAACTTTTCATTTAAGGTTTTCAATTCAACAAGATATAATTCTACTCTATCAAAATTAGTAGGATCTAGCTCATGAATCTTCTTTTCAAGGTAATAATCAGAAACATCATCAGATTTATCAAATAAAGAAGCAAGAATTTCCCATACCTCAACTAGGCTGTCTTTTTCCTTAATACTTACCCGAAGACTATCTGAAACCGTTTGACCAATGAGCCCTCTTGCTTGATCAAAATTTTCTTCCCATTTAATTAAGGCTTGATCATCTGTAGGTTTCTTGTGTTCACCATTAATCAACCTCCATAGATTCTTATTCCTGAGAACATCAATCATTTTCCTTTTCCATGCAAGATAGTTAGAGCCGATAAGTTCATGAACATAAGCTACTTCTGAATTCATAATGATAGAAATTTTGACGATAAATATAAACCCAAATGCAATAAATGACAAGAGAAAAAGTGGATAGAAAAATGTAAATTTCTGCAGTTGGTTTTCCTGCACCAACAAACCCAAAAAAACTACTAGTCTTAAATCAGCGATAACTTTTCTTCCAAGACTCCGTTTGAGCTGATTTTTTTTTGAAATTGGGTAGCTCAGTGAGAGGAACCCAAATATCTATTCTTGTATGGGAAATTCTGCACAAAAGGTAACATATCTGACAAAAACGTTAGGTGGGAAAACAAAAAAAACACTCAATAGTTATCCAAATGCTTATTATTACTAGTTTTCGGAAATGACGCAACCACTCTAAATCCACCTATGTGGCCAAAATTTTGATCTGAACCCTCAGTTCGCCAATATTTCGCCTTGTAAAAATAAACAAAAATTGTCGTAACTATCGTAACTAAATATTACAACCGGAAGATAGATATCCTTGAGGAGGATTCAAAAAACATATAGATCTTACAAAAAAATAATCAAGAACCCGTTGGAAATCAAAAAAACATATAGATTTTATAGAAAAGCAATCAAAATCCCCTTGAAAAAAAAATCTGCAAAAAAATTACACAACAAAGTTAGGGTTATGAGAAAAAAAATCTCAAATATGTAGAATCATGCCCAGATATGAAGAGAAGCCTAATGGCTACCAGATAGAGCGAAAATATACAAAACAATGAGTGCCCAGATAATAAAAAATGAAGATACATGTTGATGGTTAAATTCAAAGAAGATGTTATATCATAGTAACCATGGCTCTAATACCATGTGAGAATATTAGATCTACTAAACTAGCTATCTATAATACAACATATATACGTGGTTCACCCAATTTGGCTACGTCCACGGGAAGGTTTTCTTTTATTATCTCCAAAAATCTCTTGCAATCTTACAAAGAGAGCAACTACAAATAACCCGATACAAATAACAGTATGAGCACAAGATGAGATGTGATATTAATAAAAAAAGACTCCCTTGACCCTATTATATACCCAGAGATGTGGAGGAATTACTCTCACATATTGAATGTGGGATAATATAATTCTCCAAAATAACACCTCTTTATATAATAAATGAGTACAATAGTATACCATGCCATAATGAATATGGGATATAATGTGTTACTCTTTTACATAAGATTGTATTCAACTTTTGACATGATACAAAGACATTATTACCTTCCAAGGAATATAATATATTCCAACATATATATATATATTACTAATTTTGAAAATTGGAAGAAAACAGTATAATCCAATAATTGTTGAAAAAAAATAAAAAATATTAGTGTTCAAGTCCCTTCAAAGAACTTAATAATGACAAAAAGTAAATATGAGATCTTCTTTTGAAAAATATGGAAGCACACTTTAATACAAAGTACAAACAACCTGAGACACTATTGTGCCTTTAAATACCCACGACCCAGATCATACTAGTCCTGTAACAACCACCCTTGCCCCCTGAAACCTCCCAAAACAATGATTTTTTTTTTTTTTTTTTTCTCTGTTGTGAACTTTGGCCTTAAAAAAATCAACAGAAATCTTGAAAGAATATAACAATTATCACAACATTAGAAAAAAATTATTTTCTTGTATTTTTTTCGTCATATTATTTCATTAATTAAAAGAAGTTTACATGAGGTTTACAACATCCACCTAAAGGTGAGGGTTTGACATAGAAGATGAAACCAAATTTTAAGGAAACATCAAAGTAAACACAATGAAACAAAATCATCACCTAGGCTTATGATACTTGATTCTTTTTCCCGTAGTTCTTGATGTGAGCTAAAGTTGAAACAAACAAATCATAGTTCCAATGCTCATTAAATAATAATTAGAATTTATAGTCATGCAAACATTGACAACACGATTCCTACTTTCAACGAATGCCTATGAATAGATATGGCCTATGCTTTTGCAAATGGCTAATGATCACAACCCAACAACTTGGATTCCCAAATTATGGCTTCTTGATTGGAATGTAATGGTTATGACAGTGGATCATTGGCCAGATATTGGGAATCAGTTGTCTCGGAACAATGTAGTCCACATCTGATCACACTTCCCTTGGAGATGCCTCTTTACACACTTCCCAAATGTTATACATAACAACAGTTGCTACCCTAAAATTAGTGTTGGACATGTAGATGCAAATGGTTGTATAAAAAACCCTTTACAATTTGATTGAGACGTGGTATCGTAAGTTGGACCATGGTAAACTAACTCAACACAATCTTGTGGGTTCATGAAAATTCTGGTCAATACTCGCCAAAATTGGGCTATGAACACTTAATGAAGAGAAGGGGGTGGGGTGCTTAGGAATGGTGGTGCAAGTCACTATGGAAGCCGAATTTCCCTGCAAAAAATATACTTTTATTTTGGTGTATCCTGAGGAATATAGTGCCTACATGGGATTATTTACAGAAGAGATTTCTACTTGGGCCTGGATGGTGTATTTTATGTAAGGATGTGGAAGAAACATCTGTACACTTATTTCTAGAATGTTGATTCACTACAAAAGTTTCAGAATTTACACTTTCCCTTATAAATAACAACTCATCATGGAATGGTGTAAATTGTGGGGAGGCTTTGAAAAAATGGTGACTGGATAATACTGATGAAAATAACATAAACATACCCTTAATCATCTCGTGGGGCATCTGGCTGGCTCGGAATAAAGGGATATTTCAGGACATTTCCACCTCCCCCTTTTTTGTTGCAGTTGAATCTGCTTTGATCTATTCTTTCCTTCCTTCATCTGACCATAACAAATTTCCTAGGAACATTAGCATTGAAAATATAGCCTATGACATCCAGTGGGAATATTTTGATGGGGTATCAGATGAAAAAATGATATGTGGCTCGGGCATGGTTATTCATAAAAATATGAAAAGTTCTGGGGCAGCCTCAATGGGCATTGAAAGTGGCACAAACAACTATTCTGAACTCTTTAATCTAAAACTACTTTTATGCTGGCTCATTCACCTGGGTATTGGATTGGTTCAAATCTTTGGGGATTCTAGGAATGTCGTAAATTGGTTCAACGATGCATAGAGATGTCAAAATATTGTGTTACTTCCTATCCATGAAGAAATACATGTTTTAAAATTGTCTTTTGAACTTATTATTGTATGCCATATTTACAAGGAACAGAATAGGGCAGCTGATAGTCTTTCTAAAGAGAGCTTACAACAGGTTCTGGATGGCTGGCTGATAACGGAAAAATTTGATGATGATATTTGTGTGTTGGACATTAGACCTTATTAAATAGGATCTATCTTTATTTATCATTTATATTTTTCTCCAGCAAATGATGTATATCCTCTAGAGTTCTATGTACATAATCTTTTGGAAAACCTTTTTTATTTTTCATATAATGAGATAGATGATATACTCTTAATGGTAGTATTTGAGTTGTTTTCCCATCAGGGAGGCCCAACATTTTTTGGATAGTTATGTTTGATGGTTGAATTTTTGGTTATTTTCAGTGACACTTATGTGCAATATTCCCAATTATCCATGAGCTAGTTGGAATATTAAATTTTATTTTGTTGATTTGTTTAATGAATAAGAGGACAATGGAGGTCCAAAATTCTCCTTAATAATGAATAAATCAATGCCAATGTGAAAGAGATAGATATTGGAAGCTTAATTTAGCACCCTTAGTTGTGAAAAGGATTTGGAACACCTTGACTGGGTCAACCTTGACCAAATTAGCAACGCTGTCATGGAGGAGTGGTCATAAATGAAAGACATCACAGTTTTAGATGGAGATGCTTTGTATGGAAGTAGTGCTACTGTTGGATGGGGCTTAGGGTTTGCAAGCTCACATCTTATTTAAGGAAGAGGATGGCATCCATATTCATTACGTATGTATGTTTATATATGATTTTCTGAATATATAGTCTATTTAGACATATATCTTTCTCTTGTTGTTTAGTTGGGATTGAGTGTTGTTTAGCACAGGGTGTTCCTAATCGGGAATACCACCTCTTCCATTGATAATCTCTTGGAGGAGTCTTTTACTACATTGTCCACTATCAGGCTTAAGGCCAAGCTTCATCTTTCATTTACAGCGCAGATCCTATTGAGGGTTTAGTTGTTTTGGAGGTTGCAGCAAGTGGCGACTAGATCTCTAGATCTAGGCCATTTCATTACTCATTTTCAGTGGAGGAGGCTTCCTTTCCATTGGGAGGATAGTAAGGAAGGCCCTTGTGCATATTTTCAGATCTTGGCATCAGGCCAATTGTTTATTCAGCCCTACAATGCATTTTTCTTCCAGATCTTCTTGTAGGAGGAGTTGCAGGGTGGATTGGCACACCATTTGGAGAGTTGATTTTCTAGTTAGGGGATCTACCTTTCACTTAGAGGATCTATTGGAGGAGGATATTGTATTGGTCATATCAGATCAGCCACACTTTCTAGATCTGTATTTTTCAGTGGATATTTAGCCTTAGGGCCTAGATCCCCATCTTGTACATGGTGTTTTGCTGAAAACCCTTAAGGGGTTCTTCAAAGGAGGTTGTATAGTGCTCATATATGTATTGGATCTATATTTTGAGGCACATATCAGCCCTAGATCTGATGTATAATCATTTTATGTATTAGAGATTTTAAAATAGCACTATAAGGGTCTTCTAGCTTTTATATATATTAGCATCACCTCTTATTGAGGGATTTTGATCATTTGAGTCTTGATATTTCTTTTTGTGTATCTTATGGCCCATTATTTATGCATATTTTTCTGGTGTTATAACATATGAAAGGTCTCCATATTTTCCTCTTTCTTTAAATGATGATTTACATTATTGTTCCAACATTTTGCACTATATTACTACTTTTCCCATTTGGGAATATTACAGTGGTATCAGAGCATAATCTTGGCACAACCTGTGCATCTTGAAAATCCAATATGTCATCTGAAGAAGGAGATCCTCTTACTGATAGAGAGAAGAGGTATCAAAGAAGAAAACACCGTAATTTTGATTATACAAATGACAAAGAAGACAAGGGTAAAAACCCTTTATCTGGAGGTGAAGATGAAGAGAAGGAGTTCCTTAAGGTCCTTCTTAGAGCCATGAAATTCATTTCTAGAGAGATTAAAGAGATGAGGATGTATAGATACAAGGAATCCCCTAAAGGATTTCATCATGGTGAAGGCTCTGACATGTCTCATCACTGGAGTGATCAACCGGTGCAACAACCACAAGTTTCCCAATGCTCTACAATGCCTACATTTTTGGTTGTGGGAAATGAAGGGTTTCAAGAACAAGAATCCCTTGAAGAATATTTTATGGAGTATGAGTCTCAAACTCAGAGATTCAAGGACAACTTGATTTTTCAAAAAAAAATTCAAATCAAGGACAATAGAAGACCAAGGCATCATAATAGAAGTGGTGGATTCATTCAAAATCATGATCTACACCGCACTATGGACAGATTCTTTTTACCCAACTTTGATGGGTCATATAAGTGCACTGCCAAATCATGGGTAGAGAAACTTGACATCAACTTCCAGTTGAACAAGGTTCCAGAAATGGAGGCCATTAAGATTGCAGCACTGCACCTTGAGGGTGAAGCACATGATCGGTGGTTCCATGGCTTGTCTACATTGGGTCATGTCAATGTGACTGCATATTCAGAGTTCACTAGGAGGTTGGTGGAAATATTTGATAGAATAGATCCTGAAGAACCATTCATGAGTCTTGTGAAGTTAAAACAATTAGGTAATCCAAAAACTTACATTTCTGAATTTTTAATACTTTCTGTTATGGTTCCTGATTTATCTACAGCAATAAGGGTGTATATGTTCATTCATGGGTTAGATGAACCTCTTCATGGGTTGGTTAAGTTTACCAAGCCCACTACCCTTGAAGATGCCATTGAAAGGGCTATAGATCTTCAATATGCCTTGCCAAAATAAAAGGAAACATTTCAACATAAGCCCTCTTTTCCATCAAAGGGAAAAGAAGAGAAGGCTCCTCTTTCAAAGGAGAGCCAAAATAAAAAAAACCTCTTGATGATGATGTTCGAAGAGATTTGAGGAGGAGGAATCTTTGCTTCACATGCCAGGAATCTTGGGCACCCGAACATAGATGTGCAGCATGAAAGGCACACTACATAGAGGTATTCTTAGATGATAAGGAGGAAGAAGAAGATGAACCAAGAAGAGGTCACAACGCTGACACTGCAGGAGATGAACCAACACCATCATGAGATGGGAATGGAGAATTTTCTCCCATTAGAGGGGCTCTTGCATCATTGAGAGGAGTACCTAAGTACTTGACCTTAAGATTTCAAGGTTCCATCTTGAATCAAAGGGTTTCTATTTTGGTTGATAGTGGGTCTACCCACAATTTTATTGATTCCCAACTAGTGCAAAGGAGGGCAATACCCACTGATGCTTTTGAGGGATTTTCTGTTTTGGTCCCAGGAGATAGAACTATGAAATGAATGCAATATGTTACATCCTTATCAATCACCATGGGAACATATACATTGACTTATCACTTATTTGTTGTTGACATACCTGACACCAATGTGATATTGGGTGTGCAATGGTTGATTACTTTGGGGAAAGTCACCACTGATTGGGAGACTTTGCAGATGGAATGGGTGGACAGAAAGAGTGGAAAATCTAAAATGATTAAAGGCATGAAAACATATCCCTCACATACCACTACCACATATAAAACAAAGATGGATTTTCACAGTGGAAGCCAGGACCTAACAGTCCCATCTATTATGCTTATGAGATTGCTGCATGGGACATTATTATTTAGTGGAAAACCACCTGGGAGGCTACCTAATTCGGATTTGGTGAGAGATATCTCACAACATGATGCTCCAAGCATACATCCAGGAGGGATGGGAGCATTAGAAGACCATGATACATCGTTGGGAGTCTTGGGTAGACTCAAGGAGGAGGGAGAAATTCTCCCAACATCATCATTACCCACTCTCATTTCAGATTCTACGTTGTGGGAAGAGAAGCATGGGAGGAATAACCTTCCAACATATACCTTTTTCATGGGAGATGTAAAGGAGGAGAGAAACCATATGACATATGTTCTTTGTGATAGATCATCAGCGTTGTCACTATGGAATATTGATCCATATTGGAAATCCCAACTGTTGGTGGATTATTCCAAGGATATTTTCACATGCATGATACTTGATGACCAGCTACATGAAGAGGGATATTCAGTCCAAGAAGGAGTCATCTAATATCATGGTAGTATCTTCTTATCTATAGTCTCCAAGATCAAGGAGAAGTTGCTACAAAAATCTTATGAAGAGTTCTTTTTCAACCATACTTATTCCATGAAGGCATACAACACTATCATGGAGAGCTACATTTGGGAAGGCTTTGAAGAGGAACTATATCAACATTTTGAAAGATGTATGAACCATGTGGAGTTGGAGGAGAGACATGACTCTATGAAGAAGTTATTTCAGCCACCTCTTTCCTCTTTTGGAATGAGAGGAGATACATCTATGCACCACTCCATTTGTATGAGGAGAAATTTTGGTGAAGAATATGCTTGTGTACATAATGTTTTATTTGATGAACATATGCATTATTTTACCATGTATATGTATGACATAGCTCCAAGGAGGAGCATTATTCCATATAAACTTCATGGCCAACTTTGGGCCACAAAATTTTTTGAACATGGCCACTCCCTTGAAGGTCATAGGGAGATTTTGTATCATTGTGGGTGCACTCCGAAAGCACCAAACATATCTCACACTTTTAGCCATGGTGAGATGACTTGGGCAGAAAGTAAGTGGTGGGGAAACCACTTACCATATCATTATCTGATGCAGTTAAGAGATTTAATGTGCTAGTTCCACATGTGGGACTATGACCCACCTCCATTTGTGCAAATTTATGTTTGTATTTACCTAGTTTTGATCCCATACATTGATGATGTGCTTATAATTTTTATGAGAATGTTTGGAGGGAGTATGGGGGGAATGTATATTCCCTATGGGAGAGAGATTCTCCATGTTCATTATGCTACATGTTTCAGGGAGAACATTGGGAAAACCATGTTTGTTTCATTTGAACTATTGTCTCCTTGTGGGATGGATTATTTGCATCTCATGAGAACTCTGGAGGATAAATTCATGGAGGGATGGATTGGTGAAAACTTAGCTTATGAGGGAAGCTTATCACATGTTGGTGTCACCAATGGAGGAGGAGAAGAGTTGCAGCACTCAACTTGTCATTTTCTTGAGGACAAGCAACATTTGGGAAGGGAGGACTGTAATATTCCCAATTAGCCATGAGCTAGTTGGAATATTAAATTTTGTTTTGATGATTGTTTTAATGAATAAGAGGACAATGGAGGTCCAAAATTCTCCTGAATAATGAATAAATCAATGCTAAAGTGAAAGAGATAGATCTTGGTAGCTTAATTAAGCACCCTTAGTTGTGAAAAGGGGTTGGAACACCTTAACTGGGTCAACCTTGACCAAATCAACAACGTTGTCATGGAGGAGTGGTCATCAATGAAAGATAGCGCAACTTTAGATGGAGATGTTTTGTGTGGAAGTAGTGCTATTGTTGGATGGGGCTTAGGGTTTGCAAACTCATATATTATTTGAGGAAGATGATGGCAGCCATATTCATTATGTATGTATGTTGATATATGATTTTTTGAATATATGGTCTATTTAGACATATATCTTTCTCTTGTTGTTTAGCTGAGATTGAGTGTTGTTTAGCATAGGGTGTTACTGATAGGGAATACCACCTCTTCCATGGAGAAGCTCTTGGAAGAGTCTTGTACTACATTTTCCACTATCAGGCTTAAGGCCAAGCTTCATATTTCATTTACAGCGCAGATCCTATTGAGGGTTTGGTTGTTTTGCAGGTTGCAGCAAGTGGAGACTAGATCTCTAGATCTGGGTCATTTCATTGCTCATTTTTAGTGGAGGAGGCTTCATTTCCATTGGGAGGACAGTAAGGAAGGCCCTTTTGCATATTTTCAGATCTTGGC
Organism: Pinus albicaulis; assembly: GCA_034641835.2. NCBI lineage: Eukaryota > Viridiplantae > Streptophyta > Pinopsida > Pinales > Pinaceae > Pinus > Pinus albicaulis. The sequence continues at coordinate 959,520,938 of CM076574.1, forward strand.
ATTAGGCCAACCGTTTATTCAACCCTACAGCGTAGTTTTCTTCCAGATATGCATTATTTCTATAAGAGGAGTTGCAGGGTGGATTGGCACACCATTTGGAGAGTTGATTTTCTAGTGAAGGGGATCTACCTTTCACTTAGAGGATCTATTGGAGGAGGCTATTGTATTGGTCATACCAGATCAGCCACACTTTCTAGATCTGTATTTTTCAATGGATCTTCAGCCTTAGGGCCTAGATCCCCATCTTGTACATGGTGTTTTGCTGAAAACCCTTAAGGGGTTCTTCAAAGGAGGTTGTATAGTGCTCCAATATGTATTGGATATATATTTTGAGGAACATATCAGCCCTAGATCTGATGTATACTCATTTTCTATAGCAGGGATTTTAAAACAACACTGTAAGAGTCTTCCATCTTTTATATATAGTAGCAACACTTCTTATTGAGGGATTTTGATCATTTGAGGCTTGATCTTTCTTGTTGTGTATCTTATGGCCCATTATTTATGCATATTTTGTTGTTGTTATAACATATGAAAGGTCTCTATATTGGCCTCTTTCTTTTAAATGATGATTTACATTATTTTTCCAGCATTTTGCACTATATTCCTGCTTTTCCCATTTGGGAATATTACATTATGATTGTTGTTTTTTTGTAAAACTATGTTTATCAGTAGATTTTTTAGGAAAATTAACATTGTGGCTCTCAATTAGGGCGATGAAACAAAATATGGAATGTTGTGGCATATATGATGTAATTTCTATCAGAAAAATAAAAAGTTCATTTTTTTTCCTGGAAATAAAAATTGGACCATAGTAAGTAAATTTGCATTATTTATAATAAATATACTAGACTTTTTATAATACATATTAGTTTGGGCCAATTTTACTTAAAATTAAAATATTTATATTTATTTTTACAGTGCTGAGTTATATTGTTTTTGGTTAGGTGAAAAAAAATTCACTTTCAATTAGTTTTGAAAGTTTTAAACAAATTCTATCAAGTTTATTAAAGTTTTGAACAAAATAAATATTATATTAAATATTTTGAAATTATATATATATATATATATATATATATATATATATATATATATATATATATATATATATATATATATATATATATATATATATATATATATATATTGTTATTTTCTAATTGGCTGATGTACATTGATTGACTAATTTTATGTGGTTTTTAATTGAATTGTTATATATAAAAGATATATTGAAAAATAAAAAAATTTAGAAAACTTGATATTTGCCAAGTGTAATCATTTGGTACTACAAATATCCAAACAAATTTGTAGTCATTATTATATGGCATAGTCTAACTTATAGATGAAAATTTTCACTGGAATCCGCTAGAACAATTTCAAGACAGATTGTGTTTTTTGTTATTTAAAATGCATTTTTTAATACATAAATGGATTTAGCACCTTGAAAAACCTCCCACAGCACTCGAACTTTTGATATTAAATAACTTAAACTCAAGCTTTTAAAAATATTAGTCGGATTTTGATTAACATTAACCAGAAAAAATGTGTGAAAAGGGTCATATATATAAGTTAGACTACATCTTATTATATTGGGTACTAAAACTACTTTGTATACTAAGTATTATTATTCATTTATAAGAAGTGACCCGTTTTCAAGATTCACCTACACACAAATGTGATGATGGTCGATGCATTATCTAACTTTATTCTCGTGTTTTTCTTGTCTTTGTGTTACACGTCATTTTGTCACCATGAAACCTAACAGTTAAAATGGATCTATCACCATCCATATTTATGTTCCAGTACACTCCTTTGCAAGTCAAATGTTCATATTCCTTGACAAAATCATGAATTTTGGATAAATGTCTCTTTGACCTCTTAAATATGACATGCAAACTTTTCCTCATCCATTGTTGCGCATGAATTGTTACTGCCATAAATTCATGCACATTTATGTGCTCAATTTTCCATTAAAAATTGTGCAACTGACTCAAAGTAAAGTAAAAATAAAAAGTAAGTTCTATAAGCATATTTGGGTAAATATATCCCAACTAGAAGCCTCTGAGTCATATCTGTTCGAGCCAAACCCCTCTAAGCATGGAGCTAGTTCCCTTGGATCATGAAAACCTAATCTTGCTATTTGTGGATCTCATCCATCTTTTGTGGATCTGAAACTTACTCCATTTCTCCTATAAATTGGGCTGAGACTTCAGGGTTAGGGGAGTTCACTTATGATAGTCTTATGTTGGTAATTTTGGATTGGAAATATTATCATCCAAGGAGGAATATTACAGGCATTTGGGAGGAACCTTCATGACATCAAGGCTTGGTTGTAATGATTCTCTTTTATCCCTGAATAATACATTTGGATAATTTTTATCATTGTGTTGTCTTAATGGAGTTATGAATGGTTTATGCTCATGTATTCATTAATATAATTTCAATTTCTAATCTCCTTGATCATTAGATTAAGATGTTTTAGATTATTATACTTCATATGCCTTTGATCCTTTCTAGTTTTTTGTTTCCAGGTTTCTTCAAAGCATTGAGGAGCTACATAGGACAAATTGTTGGATATTCATGAGGGATTTTGTTAAAAAGTTTAGAGCATCATCCTCTTCCTTTAGTTTAATAATTTGAATGGAATTAGCTTAGGGAAAGAGATATTCTTATGTCTATTTGTTTCTAGTTCTCCTTTAGGATTCTAGGGAGATCGTTCTTGTCTGCGAGAGGGATTTATCTATATAACAAATTGGCGAGCATAATGGGGAACATCTTTTTCCTCTAGTTTTTCTTTGGTTATGTGTAATATTCCTAAAAAAGCATGCAACTAATTTTAATATTAAAATCTATTTTTGGTTTCTTGTTTGATGAATAAGTGGGTAGGGAGACCCATAAATCTCTTTATTAGGAATAAAACCACTTCTCATGTGAAAGTGGATCATCTTTTCAGCTTAATAAAGCACCCTAAGGTGTGAACAGGGGCTGGAGCACCTTGACTGGGTCAACTTTGACCAAGTCAACAACACTGTCATGGAGAATTGGACTTCATGGAGAGACAACGCAGTTTTGGAGGGAGATCTCATGCATGGAGATAATGCCTTTAATGAGTGGTGTTTAGGGTTAGAAAGCTCATCACTTATATAAGGAAGAGGATGGCAACCATATGGATGGATTTTGAGTATATGATATTTCTGAATATATGGTTTGTTTAGACATATAGCTTTCTTTGGCTGTTTAGCTAAGATTGCAAGTGTTGTTTAGCACTGGGTGCTCCTGGTCGGGAATCCCACCTCTATCCTTGAGAAGCCTTATAGGAAGAGCTTTGCACTACATTTCGACATTCAGGCTTTAGGCCAAGCTTCAATATTGTGGTATAGTGTAGTTTCTGTTGAGAGATGTGTTGAGCTGCAGGGTGCAGCAATGGAAGGTTGTATTGGGTGTTTTCTGAGCTAGTTTTGCAATGGAGGAAGGTTTCCTTCCATTGGGAGGCTATTAAAGGAGCCCCTTGGGCTTATTTGACATATTTGGCATTAGGCCAAGATGATTTTATCCCTACAACGTAGTTCCAGTCTAGATCTGTGTTATTTTAGTGAGTTGTTGTAAGGTTAAGTTCAGTGCTCCATTTGGAGTGTTTGATTTCCATTTAAGGGATCATCCCTTCATTGAGAGAGTATTTTGGAGGAGTTCTTTCAGATCTACATCAGATTCAGACACCTCCTTCTATGTGCTTCATTTGAATTGAAACTTCAACCCTATGGCTTTAGATCCACCATTTATATTTTGTGTATTTCTGGAAACCCTTCCTGGGTTGTCTTGGAAAAGTGTATGGGAGCATAGATCTCCACTTTTGGCCTTGTATGAGCATGATATTACCATATCCATTTATATATATGTACCAAATACAATATTAGTCACTAAAAATTTGTTGTACTTGCTTCAGTGTTTTGTATAGCAGCGTATTGCATGATTTGGGTGCTTTTGGGCATCAGAGGCCTCTTTTGCCTATCTTGAGGGACTTGATCCCCAAGATCTTGTACTTATTTATTGTTGTTATAAATAATACCATGGATCTATTGTTTGTCTCACATGTAATGTGTTAATACTTTCTGCTATATCCATGGTTTTGCACTATATTCCTGCTTTTCCCATTTGGGAATATTACAGTGGTATTAGAGCATAATCTTGGCTCAGCCTGTAAAGACATTGCATCTATGTTATCAGAAGAAGAAGAAGCTTCTCACAAAAAATAAAAGACTCACAGAAGAGACAAAGGAAATTATTCATTATTTTGAGAAATAGAGGGAAAGAGGTTTTCAGAATTTCTTCTCCAAACTATGCATGAGCTTAAAAGAGAAACCAAGGGAATGAGGAGGGAAAGACACGAAGGTCCCTCAAGAATATTTTCACATGAAGAAAGCTCTAGTTCTTAATATTATGGGTGTGAGCATTAAGCCACACAATCATATCTACAACATGGTACCATGCCTACATTCTTGGCAAGAGAAGAAGAAGAAGGAGAAACACCAAAGGAGGAGACTCTTGGTGACTATCTCCAAGAATATGAATCTCAGTCTAGAAGATTCCAGGAGCATCTAAGCTTCCAAGGGTTTTGTTAAATCAAAGAAGAAAGAAGACCCAACAACTACAATAGAAGGAGAAAGTGCATGCAACACACTTTGGGTAGATTCTTTCTACCTACTTTTGATGGGTCACCCAAGAGCACAGCCAAGGCTTGGGTAAAGGAGTTAGACACATATTTCCAGCTGCATCAAGTTTTAGAAGAGGAAGCCATTAGAGTAGTAGTGCTGCATCTTTAAGGTAAGGCTTATGCTTGGTGGTTTTATGAAGCTTCTTCATTGAATAATGCAAATACATCTACTTATGCAAAGTTCACTAGGAGGTTAGTGAAAAGATTTGATGAAAGACATTCTGAAACTTCTTTGGGTGAGCTAGCCAAACCCAAGAAATCAAAACCTTTTCATGAGTTGGAAGGATCCATGAAACCAACTCCATTCCATAACGTTGTTGAGGGGGTTAAATATTTTCAAACTTCTTTGCCATGGGAAAAAGCCCCACTTCAGCAAGAACTTTCTTCTCAAGAAGAAGACATGAGGATTCATCCTTCAAGAGGGGATCAAGCCAAAGGATCTCTTAATGATGAGGTATTCTCCCATGATGAGGATAAGGAAGAGGAAGGGCTAGAAAGAGCCTCCAGGGCTATGATAGTAGGAGGAGATCCACCACTATTTGGAGATGGAGATGAAGAAATTACTTCAACTAGAGGATCTCTTGTATCTTTGCAAGAAGTTCCAAGGGATCTTACATATGAAGATCATGAGCAGCATGTGCCTATGTTGATAGGAAATGAGACAAAACAATGGAGGAAGTGTGTTCCAACATTGAATACAGTCATGGGGACACACACTATGACAGATCATTCTATTGTGATCAAGACCTTTGACACCATTGACATGTTGGGTGTACATGGGTTGATTACATTTGAAGAAGACACCTTAGAATGTGAGATCTTGCAATATTTAGGAGAAGATGAGAAGGAGGGCCAACATCAAGTGATTGGGAACATACACACCCATCCTTTTCAGGAGATTTATGCACATAAGCAAGACGATTATTTGCGCAGTGAGGGTAGGGACAAATTAGTCCACTCACATATGCATCCTGCTCTAGGCCTTGATGTTTCATTACATGGAGGAATTCCACCAGGGAGACCCCATGATTGGAAGAGGATCAAAGAGTTCTCTCAACATGTTGCACCACTCATAGATCCAAGAGGAGTGGGAACAATGGGAGGTCATTTTACATCGTTGAGAGTCTTGGGTGGACTCAAGGAGAAGGGAGACATTCTCCCAACATCATCATTACCGACTATTATCTCATATATTGCGCTGAGAAAGGAACAACAGGGGAAATATTGCAGCATCTCAGTGTATGAATTTGGCATAGGAGATGTCAAAGAAGAGAGCAGCAACATGACAGGTGCTTCACATGATAGATCACCAGCGTTGTCATTATTGAGTATTGACGCTTATTGGAGATCCCAGCTATTAGTGGGATACTCCAAAGATCTCTTTTCATGCAAAGTGCTTGATGACCAACTAACTGATGAGACATATGTAGTGGTAGATGGGGTCATCTATTTTTAGAGTAGAGTCTTCTTGACTAGAGCCTCTAAGCTCAACAAGAAGCTACTAGATGCAGCATATGAAGGGTTGCTCTCCAAACCCACTGGTTTTATAAGAGCATACCATACTATCTTGGAGGGATTCATTTGGGAAGGCTTCAAAGAGGAGATGCATGGATTATCTAGAAGATGAGGAGAGACATGACTCTTTGGGAGAGTTATCATAGCCACTTCCTCTCTCATTGGGAGTGAGAGGAGGCCCATCTATGAGCCACCTTACTAGCTTGAACCAAGTGCATGGTAAAGATTGTATTTATGTACATCATGATTCATTTACTATGTATTTGCATTTACTTGTCATACATGTGCAGGGAATTGCTCCAAGATGGGGCACTCTTCCTTCTAGACTCCATGGTCTACTTGAGGCCATGAGTAGCATTGATGATGGCCACTCCCTAGGAAATCTTGGGGATATGATATCTTATGCAGGGTATGCTCAATTTGCACCATACACCATACACCTTCTCCAAGCTTGTGAGGAGATTGGGGAAGAAAACAAGTGGTTTGGAAATAACTCATCATGCCATATTCTGATGCAGTTAGGAGTAAAACTGCGTTGGTTTCACATGAGGGACCATTTTCCTTCTCCATTATTACACATGAAATCTAGCAATACTTTGATTGTGATCCCATATGTTGATGATGTTCTTATTCTTGTTGGGGACATGATTGGAGGGATGACACATTGGTTGGATGTGTCCATTGGGAATGAAACTTCCCACATTTCTTCATGCTTCAAGGGGAGAATAGGAAATTATATGGCTGCTACATTATATCACTTGTTTCCTTATGAAGGGATCCATATGATTGACTTATGTCTTTGGGAGGAACCTCTTATATGGGAGGATTTTTTCTATGAATTACCATTCTGGAGGGTGATTCATTTTATATGGATGATAGCTTCGAGGATCGAGCTTCACATGGGAATGAGTATTCCATACATTTTTCAGATCTATCCTTGCATTTTATTGAGGACAAGAAACATTTGGGAGGGGAGGATTGTAATATTCCTAAATTAGCATGCAGCTAATTAGAATATTAAAATCTAATTTTGCTTTCTTGTTTGATGAATAAGTGGGTAGGGAGACCCATAAATCTCTTTATTAGGAATAAAACCACTTCTCATGTGAAATTGGATCATATTTTCAGCTTAAGAAAGCACCCTAAGGTGTGAACAAGGGCTGGAACACCTTGACTGGGTCAACTTTGGCCAAATCAATAACTTTGTCATGGAGGAGTGGACATTTATGGAGAGACAACGCAGTTTTGGAGGGAGATCTCATGCATGGAGATAGTGCCTTTAATGAGTGGGGTTTAGGGTTAGAAAGCTCATCACTTATATAAGGAAGAGGATAGAAGCCATATGGAGGGATGTTGAGTATATGATATTTCTGAATATATGGTCTATTTAGACATATAGCTTTCTTTGGCTATTTAGATAATATTGAAAGTGTTGTTTAGCACTGGGTGTTCCTGGTTGGGAATCCCACCTCTATCCTTGAGAAGCCTCATAGGAAGATATTTGCACTAAATTTCCACATTCAGGCTTTAGATCAAGCTTCAGTCTTGTGGTACAATGTAGTTTCTGTTGAGAGATGTGCTAAGCTGCAGAGTGCAGTAGTGGAAGTTTGTATTGGGTGTTTTCTGAGCTAGTTTTGCAGTGGAGGAAGGTTTCTTTCCATTGGGAGGCCAGTAAAGGAGCCCCTTAGGATTATTTGACATATTTAGCATCAAGCCAAGATGATTTTATCCCCTACAACACAGTTCTAGTCCATATCTGCATTATTTTAGTGAGTTGTTGCAGGGGTAAGTTTAGTGCTCCATTTGGAGAGTTTTCTTTCCATTAAAGGGATCAACCCTTCATTCAGAGAGTTTTTTGGAGGATTTATTTTAGATCTACATCATATTAATCCACCTCCTTCTATGTGCTTTAGTTGAAGTGAATCTTCAGCCCTAGGGCTTTAGATCCACCATTTATATTTTGTGTATTTTCAGAAACCCTTCTTGGGTTGTCTTGGAAAAGTGTATGGGAGCATAGATCTCCATTTTTGGCCTTGCATGAGCATGATCTTATCATATCCATTTATATATATGTCCTAGCTATAGTATTAGTCACTAAAACTGCGTTGTACTTGATTCAGTGTTTTTTATAGCAGTGTATTGCATGATTTGGGTGCTTTTTGGCATTGGAGGCCTCCCTTGAGGGACTTGGTCCCCAAGATCTTGTACTTATTTATTGTTTTTATAAATAATACCATGGATCTATTGTTTGGCTCACATGTAATGTGTTTTTACTTGCTACTATTTCCATGGTTTTGCACTATATTCTTGCTTTTCCCATTTGGGAATATTACATTATGCTTGCCCATTTTACTGGTTTGACTAAGTCTGAATGTTGTTGAATTTATGACCTTTTAGATCCTCTGGGTTGAATGCCTTGTTTTTATTTTTTTGAAATTTCTCAAAACTTCACAGTTTTGTTTTAGCATCAGAGCGCAGAAGAGCACAATTTTCTTGGCAGCATAGTGTGCATGTGCACTAGATTACACTGATTATCTGTGCACCCCCCTGAAATTTTTGAAAAAAATTATTTTCCTCTAAACAGAGTAGGATGTTTAATTTCTAAATGGTCATTTATACTTGTTTCAACCTTTAGAACCTATTTGTGAGCTTTTTTTGATTTCCTTAGTGGATTTTTTGAGAATTCATCTCTTTCACATGTTCGGGTAGGGTTTGGTCTGCTTTGTTTGTTTGTTTCATCGAAAAATATAGACTGCTTCTTGAAATCATTGGCTTTCTGTATTTTTCTTTTGAATATAATAGATTAGTTGTTAATCTTGTTCATTTAAGCAAAAAAAATTTCTTATTTGTGAAGGAAAGTTTCTATATTAGTGAAATTAGGATTGTCTCAAAAAGATAAGGTTTTGTGAAAAGTGCTTATGTTTGCTGAATGGAAAAGTGATTTTTTTTTTCTTTTTTTTTTTCCAGTTTGAAGTAGTCATGAAAATTCACTTTTAGGCATCATTTTATCAAAGCATACATTAAGAACTTTTAGTTTTTAAGTTTTTTCATAAATTTTAGAGTTTTGTAGTTTTTCATCAATTTTGAAGAATTGAAAAATATTGTTTGCAAAAGAGATTTGTGTGTTTTGATTTAAGTGAATTGGAAATTTTCATTAAAGTTTCTACAATTGAACAATTTTAAAAGTGAATGGGAATTTCATGAAAAAAAGGTTTTGGGATTTTAAAAGTTTTTAATTTTGAAGATCAAACAACCTCTTACTTTCCCTTAACTAGGATTTCATCGAAACAAAAAGGTTACATTTTCATTGTTGAATGCAATAGAGTATTTTGAGTGAGTTGGAATATCATTAGTTTCAATTTCATATCCCTTTGAGTAAGGAACAACCAAATAAAACAACGTTAAATAAAATTAATATATAAAAATTTATATTTCTAAGGCTCATTCCAACAACATAGATGAGGTTAGTGCTTTGAAATAGGGAAGTGAGTAAAATTTCCAAAGAAATAAACATACAGTAGAATATTGCGGTAGGGATAAAATCCAGTTGTTACAGTTTTTCTCTAGGAAGATCTTCTTGTACAAGAGTTAACCACGAGGTCATATTGGACCCGGTGAAGTAATCGTACCTTATTCATTGGTCACTTGTTAGTAAACCTCGTATTTACCCTGTCAAGGATATTTCAAGGCGATTGAACTTAGTTACTTTTCCCTTGCATGTATGTCGGACCCTAGACTATCTCCCCAGGTTTGATTGCGATATTTGGTAACCTTAGTGGCTATAATATTAGGATTTTTCCCAAGGTGACGGTGGAGGGAAGGTCCCACTGTACCTAGAACAGACGTTGACTAGACTCACTTGGATTTTTAGGAGGGTAATCTTCACTCGAGATGGCATAGTGGAGTTTCTTGCACTAAAATGTTTCATTAAGAAAATTTTCAGGGTAACTGGTTCCATCCGCTATTGTTTCACATTGATCCCCACGAGGTTTGATTTCATCACCAAATAGTGATTTTATTGTGAAAAAAATGATTTGTGTGTGGCTTGAATCCTAGATTTTATAGTGCCTGTTCATTTGTTTGTTTTTATTTTTAAAGGCTTTAGGTGTGATTTCTTGAAAATTTTGTTGTTTTTTAATGGAATTAATCGTGGCTAAAATACCGAGACACTCATGTAGAATGCAGGGGAAACCCCCTGAGTACAAATCGAGTCAATTAGAGAAAATTAAAGCTAAAAAAGGTAAAATAAAAAAGATCTGGGTCTTAATAACAACCGGAATCATTCATTGTGGTACATCCTAATTTTGAAGTAAATATACCTTAGACATTTGAAACAGGCTTAGAACAAAGTCAACCAGAAATTACTAAAACCATTACAGTAGAATCTGTCACTAGTGAATTATCAAATACACAATTAACTGAACTAGAAATATTTGAACCCTAGTCTGATATTTCGGAACCTAAGTCTCCTTCAAATTTTATAGCCCCTACTCTTGCTCCACATTCACCTAAAGTAAAACTTATCATTACAAAGAATCTTCCTCCTAGCCTCATTAGCATTGAAGAAATTACTGAGGACGATGAAGATAAAACTCCTACTAGTCCAACTTTTGTCAGTGAACAAACATTTCCATTAGAATTACCTCTTTATCCTTTTCGACTGTATCCTTGATATCTTACACCATTTAAATTTTCACATTCATCTGGTTATGGTCATCCACATCGTCAAATTCCATTTTAATGTTTACCTAGATATAATATGTCTAATATGGCTTTTGGAAGTATGTCTACTGATTCATCCATGTTTTCATATTCTTCATAAGACTTATTATATGGTGGTCCTTCACTTCCTGTTGGGTACAAGTCACTTACTAGAACCTTTTTAGGAGCGTCTGCTTCTTCTCAAGCTTCTACCATGTCAACTGGTTTATCAAAATCTACTGCCCAAAATTTGACTGCGAACCAATTCATTCATATTCGTTCAATAAGTAACCCTCAAGTTAACCCATCATGTTGTTACATTCTTCTTGGGGGGAAACAACCTCTTCTAAGAGGACAACCTTTCATTGGAACATATCCTACGGTTGTAGGGAAACCTTTACCCAGTAACTGTCCAAGTTATGGTCCAACTCCTCAAACTGGTTTAGTTCAACATTTTGTGCCGCAACCCTTAGTAGGCACTCCTTATCCATGGATGAATATTATATGGAATCCTTTGTTTTCTCAACAATATTTTAAACCTACCCCACACATGCCTTTTAATCAACCTGCTCAACTAGTTGGACAATTGGTTTATACTCAAGTCCAACATCCTATTCAAGGAATCCCTCAAGTCATACTCGAGGCATTTGTTCTGATTAGTCGGCAAGTTTTTATGAGTACTCCTTGTACTCCTATCCAACCTATTGTGCAAACATATGTTTTGCAACCTAGAACTCCTAAAAAACCATCCATGGAGTACCTCAAGTTTATGTTCTTGTTACCCCTCAAATCTCAAAGAAAATCGTTATGCAAGTTATCCCTCAAACTACAGTTTATCAAGCCGAACCTATGGTCCAAAGTATACCTCAAATACCTTTAGGACAGCTTGGTGTAGCTACTTTGCAAACAAACTTTCAAAGTCATCATTTTCAGGGTCCATTTGTGCAAGGTCGATCTTTTCAAGGTCATCCTTATCAAGGACATTTCTTTCAAGGCTGGCCTTTGCAAGTCAAACCATTTTAGGAATAATATCAATTAGGAAAAATGGGAACAAATCCATCTTTCCATAACCAACCACACACTAGTCATACATTCCAGATATCAGATCAACCTCTGTTTGGTATGGCTAATCCTGGTGACCCTGGAGGTATGAAAATTCCAACATCTTGGGTTATTCCAGGATAAACTGGATACCCTCCTCTAGGTACCGGATTTTCCCCTCAGGGTCATCGATTTTCACTGCAAGACCCTAATCGTTAGTTACCTTTTATAGTAACATTGGATTTACCAGACTTGTCTGGGCTAACAAACGATCCTATTTGCTATTTTCCTTTTTGGCCAGAAATTCCTACCAAGTTGCCCAGTGACATTCTGAAGTTTGAAGGTAAATCTGGAGAGGACCCTTCAAACCATTTTATGATGTATCATCTTTGGTGTGCATCCAACTCATTAATAGATGATTCCATTCGATTACGAATTTTTTAATGAACCTTGATTGGTTCAGCTATGAAATGGCATATCGAATTACCACGAGCTTCCTTCCATAATTTCAACGCCTTAGAAATTTATTTCCTAACCCATTTCAGTTACCAGTCCGATATGACATTGGCATCGAACTTTTGACCTCACTTAAATAGAATTCATCTACTCATATTTCTGAGTACATTCACGAATGAAGACGTAGACATCACGTGGTTAAATTTTTCATTCCATATCAGATTCTAGCTGAATGTTTCACCAAGTATTTACTTCGAAATATTACTGAAGATGTAGCTAAGGGAGGTGTTATAACCGAAGAAAAATTTATCGCTCATGCCCAATATCTAGACCTCGTTTACATGCAGTCTAGCACTTTGTATGAAAAGATTCCAAATTTACCTCGCCTTGGTCAAGTAACAACAAATCCTTCCGGCTCTCATTCCGCAAATGATGTAACAATATGGTTAATACATCCAAGAGTAAAAAGAAATAATCCAAATCTAAAACTCGAATTATAACCTTACCAAATGCACCCAAAGGCAACTCTTCTCCCAAAATTACTTTTGAAATTAATGTTGTAGATTCATTTACCAATAAAATTAAATCAACCGTAGGTAAAAGGAAGGGGAAGGTTAAATCCAAACAAAACAATTATTCAAAAGAGAAAACTGATAAAACTGAACCATCTGACGAGAAGAGGAAACCTCGTTACCGTTGTTTAATTTGTGATGAATATCATTACATAAATGAATGCCCCCATCGCATCGAGGTAACTAAATTCATCAAAGGTTCACCCACACCTGCTGTTCTTAAGGATCCATTTCCTTCTCAGGATAGTAAAATGGTCTCTCATAACGCATCCTATTCCAACTCATCGGTAGATATCATGACTATGTCTTCTCAATTTATGGTTGCTACGATATCTCAAGATTATGGATCTAAGGGTGATGTCAATGGAACCGATGTTGGCTCATCTAGTCAACCTTCCACGTCAATTCCTCCTTCTTCTAAACCATTATAGATGGAGAAACCTAGTTCTGACATGGTGATTAAACATCCTCCTAAAGTTGTTCTTCGAAAGTCATCTTTCAACCCACATGTGAGAGCTCCTTCAAATTACAACATTGTTGAATATATGGTTATGTCACCTTCAACAATGTCAGCCCTCGAAGTGCTACAAACTTGTCTAGCACAGAGGAGATTACTTTTAGAAGCTATAGGATCTATTGTACCTCAATACTCTAATCTAATTATCTTCTATATAAAAAAATTTGTACCTATACTCCCACATCAAATGGCTTTCTAGATACCATTTTACGTAAAACCAAGCGATTTTTTCACACGGTAATTGACAAAGGAGAATCTACGTGTATAATGTCTATTTCTTGTTGGAAATCCATCAGTTCTCCAACTACCAATCAGTCTCCCATAATTTTAAAATCCTTTAATGGAAGAGGCTTTCCCCCATTTGGAATTATTCAGGATTTACCCACTAGTACATTTGGGGTAAATTCCGACACTTGGTTCCGACGCTTTTGACCAAATATTGGAAATTTCCCCAAATTTTTTCAATCCCGCCTGAAACTGTCGCTATACGGACATTTATAAAAAAGTGTCACAATACCGACACTTAGAAAAAGTGTTGCAATTGCGACGTTTGGAGGAAGATGTCGCAATTGCGACACTATGCCCCAAAGCGTCACTATTGCGACAGCTGCCTCCAAACTTCGCAAGTGCAACACAATGTCTAAGTGTCGCAATTGCGATGCTTTGTCTGTCGTCGATATAACGACACTTATATGCGCGCTACATAAAAATGATTTTATTAAAAATATGAAACTTATATCCGTCGCAATAGCTACATTAATGTCTGATATCACGCGCGCATTCGCCCTTCGCTCTTGCAGAACAACATTCACCCTTAGCATTCGCCCTCAGCTCTTGCAGAACAACATTTTCCCTTAGAATTCGCCCTCAGCTCTTGCAGAACAGCATTCGCCCTCAGAATTCACCCTCAACTCTTGTAGAACAACATTCGCCCTCAGCATTCACCCTGAGCTCTTGTAGAATAGCATTCGCCCTCAGCATTCGCCCTGAGCTCTTGCAGAACAGCATTCGCCCTCAGCTCTTGCAGAACAACAGTCGCCCTCATCTCTTGCAGAACAACATTTTCCCTCAGAATTCGCCCTCAGCTCTTGTAGAATAGCATTCGCCCTCAGCATTCGCCCTCAGCTCTTGCAGAACAACATTCTCCCTCAGCATTCGCCTTGAGCTCTTGCAGAACAACATTCTCCCTCAGCATTTTCCCTGAGCTCTTGCAGAACAACATTCGCCCTCGGTATTCGCCCTGAGCTCTTGCAGAACAACATTTGCCTTGCATTCGCCCTCAGTGTTCACCCTTAGCTCTTGCAGAACAAAATTCGCCCTCAGCTCTTGCAGAATAGCATTCGCCCTCAGCTCTTGCAAAATAGTAAGTTCTTACTGCAGGCTCTTCCTTCTATAGTAGGGTTGACTCTATTTGGGTTTTTTTGGTCAATTCCATTGGATTGTGTTAGGCTGTAGGGTTCTCTCTAGATGTCAAGAATCAAGATTCAATATCCTCTATTATCTTCATCACCCAATACAAGATTTAAATTTTTCCCAAAGAAACGCTTATTAATTTGGTAGCCATTATTTCTCCCTGCTTTAAAAACCCTACATTTAAATGAAAACAAGCATTGCATTTCAACTACAAAAATCTGTTAGTGTTCAAATGTACATGTGTGCATCACTTGTGTAGGGTATTCCTTTTCCACTTTCACATTATCCAAGAATGTGTGCGGTATAGTTCATATTTTTTGTGATTTAGATTATCTTGAAAAAGGAAAGGTAAATTATTTCCCATGGAAAAATAAGGTTTTCCCTTTTTACTACTGGAAATGGTACAACAAAGTTCCATTTCTACCCAAAACTCCTATGAAACGGGAACCAAATAAAGGCCATGTCCTCAATGGACATCATTTGGCTTTGAAAATGGCCATTGCACCGTGTTGTTTCTTATATTACATCACGATAGTTTCTTGGGTCATTTCTTGTTTCTTGAGATGAAAAACAACCAAAGAAATTGTGAAGATCCTTTCAAGAAATAAATGACCATTTCTCAATCATATCTCAACTATTTTTTATTTTATTCAGTGGTTGCTTACTTTGAGATAAATTTGACACTTTTATAAGGAATATAACATAAAAACACAAAATGGGAAGGAATTGATGAGGTAGATGACCTTTAGTTGTTGTCAATTAAGAATTGATAATACACGATGCATGTTCTGTACTACAAATTAGATTCCTTCCTGGAGTTAGGACACAGAGTATTCAATCAAAGTTGTAGTTTCTAACTTCTTGTATTGGTTCATCAATCTTGAAATTCAGACATTGCATGTCTTCATTGCTTCATGTTTGAATAATTCGCATCATATCGTACAATAGGAAATTAGGAATTATGATTATTATTACTTTATGGATTTGTTAAGTTACTTTTAAGTTTGCATGGTTTAGTGTGAAATTATTCTAGTGTGCCCCTAGGCCCAGGTGAAGGAATGCCAAGGACTGAGAACCCTAGTTTTTAAATGGTATTGTTTCTTATACCCAAAAACCCCTCAACATCACTTCTTATTAGTTCTTAACAATAGTGTTGTAAAAAAATCGAGAATTGATATAGAAAAATCTCGCACTTCTCAAGATAAAGTCCTAAAGCTAAAGTGTGATACCATGTGTAATTCAATAGCCCCATTGTCACCTCACCAACCTCTTTTCACTTCGGGCTAGCTCTCCTCCAACTCAAGGGGGGTTCTCCCTAGTAGATGTTAGGGATATAATGGCCCAACCAAACCAAGTCAAGAGCCCCCTAACTCTCTATGTTTACTACTATCGATCAAAATATTGAACAATAGGGTCAGACATGCATCCTGAAGATAAAATTGCCAGGGTATTTTTGGGTAATTTCAAAGGGAAAGTCCCCAAACACATATAATCAAGGAATTATAACGTGATTTCAAACATTAAATATCGAAAAAATCGTTTAAAGGATATTGAAAGGAAAAAGGTGATGGAAGATAGAAAGTGCCTTACTTAAATTCTCTAAGGATTTTTCAATAGTTGCTCCAAAAGCTTCACTTCAAGGCCCTTCAAGATCGTCTCCAACAATGCTATACCATCGGCTTCAACAATGTTGCTCCAAAAATGTCCTCAAGGTCTTCACAACAAGTTTACTAGAATTTTCTCCAACAATATATTCAATAAGGTCTTCATTGTCAACTCGTCTCTTGTTTGGGTGCCTTAATGTGCAATGACATGTTTCCAGGACTGAATTCAATGCAAGGCATATTTGAAACTCTAGCTCTGTCTTCTGGTGTCTTATTAGAAATTATTTTAGTTTTCATTTTTTGTTTTCAAGTTAGATATTTTTTTCAAGTTTTTACATTTATAATTTTATTCCAATGTGGCAGATTGATCAGGGCAATACAGGAACAACCCTGAGACGGGATGATCGCAGAAAAAGGCCAGCGGAAGAACATGTAAAGTGCCAACATTGCTCTATCTTTAGGTATTTTAGTTATTTACATAATTGAAATAATATTAATTTTTTTCAAATATGCAGACACCTAGCCATGGTACGCCTGATGATTCCCTCTTTGAGGAAGAGCTTTCTTCATCCCTATCTCCAGTGTTCTTGTTGCAAAAAAAGGCATGAGATGCAAGGTCGGAATTTAATACTTTGATAGACACACCTAAAACACTTGAAACGGAAGAGAGGATAAAAAAACTTATGAGCCGGCTAGAAACATATTAGGTAATAATAAAAAGTCAAAAGGATATTTTTTTTGTTCTGCATGAGATGAATTGTGATAGTTTGATTTTTAATTTTTACATTGACTAAACTAACAAAAAGTTCTTTTGTATGTAGCATTTTATGGCACTTGCTGAACCCGGTGTTGGTGGTAGTGGGACACAAGGGCAAGAGATTTCCCAACAACCCTCTCGTACACCTTCTACTCCTTTAGGTGCCAGCCAAGAAACACACCCTGCCCAAGCAGACACCCAGCCAACCGCTAAATGTGTTGGCAATGATGAGGCTGATATGGCCAACTACATTATTGCGTTTCCTGGAGCTACACGTGTCAGCTCCACAGGGACCATTAATGGCACGTCGTTGGTGAACGATGAAGGTGTCCCTATAAAGCACGTACAACTCCCAGGTAAATTTTAATATTTTAACTATTTCATGTACTTTATCTAAAACATATTTATCATTATTTATATTTTTAAATTAATGATAATATCTTTTTTTTTTCTGTGTAGGAAGAAATGAGTTCTACAGGTTTTTGGAGAGCCATGCGTTGGAAATTTTTTGCCCAACCATATGCACAGGGTGGAATTCCCAGAATTCCAACCTAAAAAAATAACTTCTAGATTATCTAGAAGCCCTTTTTGGGGTCGGCACATTTGACAGAACAACGGTGGCTCGGGTAGCCGGAAAATATTTGAAATATACCAGGGACACCTATAGGACGCAATTGCAATTTAGCCCTAGATACGAGAGTCCTCTCACAGTTCCAGAGAGTGAGTGGATATCACTCATCCATGACGGAAAAGAGAAAAGGGCAAAGAAAGAAGGAAAAATGCCAACTGGATCCACAAGGTAAATTACAACTTTAATTCAATAGCTTTAATTTTCTCTATGTCTAAAATAAAAGTGTGCTACGTCATATCTGACTTCAATCCTTTGATGCTAGTTTTCCTGACACCTCAAAGGCAACCACAGCTAGGATTGAAAAAAAGGGCCATCACAAGCTAGGTCAGGGCAGCTACTTGAAATTAGCCGCAAGAATTGTAATTAAGTAGCTAAACATCTTATAATTAATTGTATCGCCTTCCAACGTTTTTGTAATCCTATAAAATATGATTAAAAATAGACAATCATATGTAGTGTAGGGTGATGACTTCGGAACAGAAACTACAGAGGAAGATAAAAATATCGCTTTCCATTTCGGCTATCAAGCCGTAGTTGAACATCGCAGAATCTTGGGGCAGGTCCCAAGATCCAGAATGCCTGATAAGGTAAAACATTAACCTTTCAATATGTTTGTTTTCGTCCATAAATTTAATGTCTAACAACTTTGTTTAAATCAGGGGAGCACCACTACCGACGAGGCAAATAACCTAGCTTTAGAGCCAGATGTAGATGATCCTCACGTGCAACCTGATCATTGTAGTGGGGACCAGGCCGACAATGCTACTATCAGTGAGGGCCGTGACTGTAATTAATTTCCACTTATAATTTTTTCTAATTATACCTTGATGGTTGTCCTTATAACATTTTTTGTTTAAATGACAGAGAATGTTTCCCTTGAGGATCTTACCACCAGAGAGGAAGACAGGGCAACAGTCCCAACGACGACAACTGGTGCACCAGGTAAATAATCTCATTGCAATTTTTTTTATTAATATTATCGAACTAGTTCAATGATATTTAAAAACTGACAATTAAAATTTAATATTATCTATTTTTTGTAGGCGATGCCCCGTCACTGGATGAGACCAGACATCGTGACTACGCAACTAGGTCAGCGACGACAACTGGTGCACCAAGTAAATAATCTCATTGCAATTTTTTTTATTAATATTACCGAACTAGTTCAATGATATTTAAAAACTGACAATTAAAATTTAATACTATCTATTTTTGTAGGAGATGCCCCGTCACTGGATGAGACCAGACATCGTGACTATGCAACTAGGTCAGCGGCGACAACTGGTGCACCAGGTAAATAATCTCATTGCAATTTTTTTATTAATATTACCGAACTAGTTCAATGATATTTAAAAATTGACAATTAAAATTTAATATTATATGTTTTTGTAGGCGATGCCTCGTCACTGGATGAGACCAGACATCGTGACTACGCAACTAGGTCAGCAGTGCGGGTCGAAAGGCACGAAACATGAGCAGAGCACGATGATATTGATGATGTAATTAGGAGCTTTAGAAATAGGAAGAAGAAAAAGAAAATTTGATAATGTAAAATATTGTATTATTATAAGACAAACGTTACCATACTTGGAACGTTTTTTGCGTTATATAAAAAACTCGTTTATCATACTATTTTTATGTCAAGCATTAATTGCAATGTTTCCTTGCGTACTTTTTGTTGAATTGTTTTTTTATTAGTTATTGAATATTTTTTTTATGCTCATGAAAGTAAAAAATTAAATATAGATTGGGTATTGGGGAATTGAGAGTGATGTGAGGGGGGGGAGGGGCCATAAGAGCTTCCACCTTCACGTGGTTGGCCCTGTTTAGTAGAGAATAATTTATTAGAGCAATTTAATCTTGGAGCAAACCTCCCTCAATCCAGTGTAGCAACAAAAAAGTCACTGTTGACTTAGTTGCTACTCTTTCAGATCGTGGGAGGCTTGTTCCAAGTTCATGTGACTCCAATAAATTGTTCTTGAAACGAAGAGGAGCTTATTGAGGTATGTTTTGACATTTTCAACATATGTTCTAACATTATCATAAGAATGCATCTTAGAGTAAAAAATACTACATCAATTACTTGTATTTATTGTATAGATAATGATGGATTTTGATTGACTTGGCAGTGCAAGTACAAATCCTCTTGCATCATGAGTAATACAACTTGTCAACCAGGGTCATGTCCAGGATATTTTTTCTTGTGCGCTTGACCATGTTCGTAATGTCACATTTTGTAAGTTCCTTTACAGTTCATAATTCAATATTAAGCTTGTTCATGATTATTATCTAGGTTTTTTGTATGTGTTTTTTCATCTAATTGATTGTAAGCAACTATGCATGTTTCCTGTTGTTCACTATGATTTCTCCCATTACCACTCCCAGGATGAATCCGACTTTATTGTTACATAGGTTACTTTATTGTTACTCTGATTTCTCCATTTACGATTTCATAGGTTACATCATGTAAAGTTGTCAATCTCGGGTTGGTGATGAGCTTTAGTTCTCCAGATTTGGGGCTTTTCTAATATTTTCTCCCTCATGTCATTCCTGCATCACCTCATTGTTTGAGCATGCCAATTGTCTACCACTTGTACCAATTGGCACATGTCAATCTCTGAGTGGTGCCACATTTCACCTATTTTCAGTGAGAGTTTAGGGTTTCTCTAACATAGCTTCAGAAATCCGATTCAGTGCCTTCTTGAATATCGTCACATAATACTCATGGTTTGGATTGATGAGAATGTTCTGAATGGTTGGTTGATTCATAAGAACCACCCATATATTCATCTTGAGATATTTCAGAAGTTTTCTCGGGTTTCCTTTTTCACCGTTTCTAGTGGGTGGGATGGTGTGGGGTGATCCATCAATACTAGTGCTCTTGTAGTAGGGAATTTTTTTTTGGGGATATAAAGGAGCATTTGATGTAGATATCCCATTGGATGCATTCATAGATGGGCACGAGAGGTCAAGAATTTAAATTAAAAATATGCAACCTCTGGCATGGCAACCTGAAGGCCGCGAGAGACACTGGTTAAAGATTGTTTTGTGCTGGCCTTAATATAGTCGTGATTTCTTTCTATTATCTTAATGCAAATATATAGTCTGGTCTCATTAAAATGAGGATTTTGGTTGTATTTCTCTTTAGTCGTTTCTCTCTTAATCCTCCAGAAGTTGCCAAAAGTTGCGATAGTTGTTTAGTTTGCCTGTTACAACTTAAAAGTGGTTTTTAGCAATGGGAGTCATGTTTTTTAAGGTTCATACTAATATTAAGATCTTGTAATTCTATATTCATGATAAGAGAAGATGGCCTCTGTTTGGGCAGTATGACAAAAATTGCCACATCTACCTCATTGGGTAACAATGGAAAGGGGAAGAAGTTGGGTGCAATGTTTGATAATTATGGCAGACAATTGTCTTCTCTTTCAGTTTTTTCACCCATTTCCTTTAATCGCTCAAGCAGAAGAGGGACTCTGAGATTACGCGACAGAGAGAAGGTAGTTAATACAAGAGCTATAGAAAAGGAGTTTTACTTCAATAAGGATGGCTTAGTGACAAAAAAATTGCAGGTCAGAGAAAAAAGTATGTTTAAAGGAAGGTCACCTGCACGTGAAACTTCACTGCGGTGGATCTTTCCTTGTCCACTTATATTCGATTTTAATGTGTTATTTTAATTTTTCATGGAGGGTTGTTTTGGCATATGGTATGGCATTCAATTTCACACTTACTGAAAGCATTGTCAATTTGTCTTGCAGGCGGTGTGAACAAACTTGCTGATCTTGTTGGAGTCACCCTTGGGGCGAAGGGCAAAATGTTGTCTTGGAGAGCAAGCATGGTTCTCCGAAAATAGTTAACGATGGTGTGACAGTAGCTAAGGAGGTAATTTGTAGATGTGTGCTCTGGTTTTCTTTTTAATGTTGTATTAGTTCCCCCTCTTAAATGTCTTAGATTTGGTAGGCATAATTTGAAAACTCAAAGGTGAAAGGAAACATATTTGTTACCCAGTGGTCTACTTGGCCTATGGACTAACCACATTAGAGTAATGCATAAAGATTTTCACAACAATAAAAGGAAAGGGTTATGGTTGAGTCAAATTTTATTGTTATTGACAGTGTAATGAAATGTATCTCAATGCTATGGTTTTGGCCTTTTTATTGGTTGAATTAGAGGACCTAGTTGAAAATATTGGGGCCAAGTTGGTAAGGCAAGCTGCGACAAAGACAAATGATTTAGCTGGGGATGGAACCACAACATCTGTTGTTCTTGCACATGTTGGAATATTGAAAAATTCTAGAACAATGAATGGAGAATAAATCTCCCTTCCTCTAACACAGAGAAAATAAAAATTTCTTTGATAGGAGACAGAGTTTCAATACTTTGAAAACAAACTTCTATTCCCTTAAATAACTCAAAAAAAAACTATTACACTTCTTCCTCACTGAAGAAGGATTACAAAATTATGACTGCTACAAAACGCAGTGCATAAAACCAACTCACTGTCTGTTCAAAACAAGCATACTCTGTCTCTAAAACACTCTGCTGTGTTTTTCACTTTCGCACTGTTGTGCATACACACTTAAAAATTTACACTCAGTCTTTCACTTTTTACACACTGTTGTGTAATAAAAAACTTACGTACTATCTATAAAAAAAACTACCAAGATTTTTCGTCCTTTTTATTTTTATATGTCGTAACATATAAAACATATTATAATAAACCCTCTTTTAAAAAAAATAAAATTAAAACTAAATTCTATGGCCCACCTTTAATTTCGCATATGATATATATATAACATATGTTTAAAACATATGTATATATTAAAGCATACATAAAATTAAACTATCAAAACATTAAAGAACCCTTTCCATCGGACTTCAAAAGTCTGAATAGATTGAATTTCAAACCAAATTCGCGTACCAAAATGGGATGCTGACGTCTGCCTAATTTGTAATGCGAATTCTCAATCCAATGTGCCTTATAAAAAATTCGGGTCCGTTTTTCAGGTTTTCAGATTCCCTTAAATTTCATGCGATCCAATATTAATGCTCCACGTGTCCTCCTTTTGAATTTACAAAACTGGGGGTAAATTTCTGTTTGTTTAATTTCTGGTTGGTGAATTGCGTTAATGCTGGTTGTTGTGTTTAAATACAATCCTATATAGAAATATGGTTGTGGCCATCTACAAAAAAACTTGTAGGAATTTGAAATGCTGAATTAAATTTCTAGATGGCGTGCAAGCAACCTCCAAAAAAAAATGTTGTTGCTGCATCCGTCCTTCTGCTGCAGTAGTTGAAGTTAAAATTCAACAGCTGTGGAAGTTCAAAGAGTGACATAATCCCTTCCCCGCAACTAATTTATAAGATAGTGGAAAGTATGGTGAGAGGAAAATGGTGGATTTACAATCAACCATATTCACTTTGAAAACAATGGGGAATTAAGAGACCATTATACCTAACAAGTCCTTATAAATATTGAAGCCGAGGCACAAATACATGACAACAACCTTTATACGAGAATTATTTTATTTGAGTAAGGGAATAGTAGTTGTAACTTAAGGTTGCAACAATGGTTCCATACAAAAATTACTTGTATCCGACTGCAGTAACTATGGATTAAAGTTGCAACAACTGTGGCTTGAGGTTGCAGAAGTTGTGACTTGGGGATGCAACATTTGCGACTTAGAATAAAACACATTATATATATATATATATATATATATATATATATATATATATTAAGAGATTATTATACCTAGAAATACTTGTCAATATTGAAGTTGAGGCATCGATACACGGTAACAATTTTTATACGGGAATTATTTTATTTGAATAAGGGAACAATAGTTGTAACTTAAGGTTGTAACAACGGTTCCATAGAACATTTGCTTGTATCTATTTGCAGTAACTATGCGTTAAATTTGCGCCAACTATGGCTTGAGGTTGTAGGAGTTGTGGCTTGGGGATACGATATCTGCGACTTAGAATAAAAAATATTATATATGAAAGAAAGTATATATATTAAGAGATCATTATATGTAACAAGTCCTTGTAAATATTGAAGTTTACGCATAGAGACACGACAACAACCTTTATATGAGAATTATTTTATTTGAGTAATGGAACAACAACAGTAACTTAAGGTTGCAACAATGGTTACATAAAACTATTGCTTGTATCTAGTTGTAGTAATTGGGTGTTAAAGTTACAGTAGCTATGCCTATGACTTAGAATAAAACAAATTATATATAAAATAATATATATATATATATATATATATATAGAGAGAGAGAGAGAGAGAGAGAGAGAGAGAGAGAGAGAGAGATTAGAAAATATATTACAACAATATTTATTTAACTAATATGTTAAAAAAATAAAATTTACCCGGTCGCAGGTGTGGGGGCATCTGGAAAGGTATGGATACCAATCCATTTAGAATATACATGGCATCAACACCCAAATCCGTGATTATTTTTTGAATATGGAAGATGAAAAAAAAGAGATACATGCCTAAACAAATTAAGAAATGCTACTATTTTGATCACTCACACATTTACATATGCTATTGTCTACACACCTTCTATTGGTGGATGATGTTATCCTATTTCTTGCAGGATATAGTAGATAGGACTAGTATGTGAAGACTCATTAGAGCTCTAAAATCATTTTGGGTTTCATTTGGAATATAAGTAAACCTACTCAAGTCTACCATCACTTTCAATGATTTGGAAGATATGTTAGAAAAAACAATCAACCAAGTGCACCCATTTCAAATACTTGGGATTTATGTTAAGATTTAATGAATATAGGTATGGAGATTGGTTCTTTCCATATCAAAAAGTGGGAAAAATAATCACAATATGGTTATCCTTGGGTGGCACATTAACCTTAGTAGTGTCCATACCAGGATATTGGCATTCCCTAGCTTATATTCTTGTTGGTATCTTGAGAAATATTAGAAAAAAATGCTTTCATTTTATCTAGAAGGAAAGGAAAAGCAAAGGAGGCATCCCTATAGTAAAATGGAAATGGATTTCCAAGCCAAAAATCACATGATTCGTTGGATACTAAAGAATATTCATCATTTTTGGAAAGCATTATTTTCCAAGAGTCTTTGGAGAATCATAAAACATTTAGGCTTGTGGCGGGATGTAATAAAATCAAAGTAAATAGGAAAAATTTCATATAAGGATAAATTTTACAAAAGTTCCAACAGTTCTTCCCACCATTTATCTTCTGGTATTCTAGTCCGTTAAAGTTTTCTCAATGTTTCATCAGCCTCAGTATATCTGACAAAGGTAGGTTGAATTGGAAACAAATGCTTTACTTCATGCTCAAGATAAAATAAATTTTCCAATCTGTCATGAAGATTTTTTCCTGTTGGAAATGCTGCTTCTGATGTACTGGTTGAAGAATTGGCCTGATTGTTAGCATACTTGTCCAATTTTTCAACATAGCTTTCAAGTTCCATTAGTTTATCCTCTGAAACTATAGGACTGAGCAATCCTTTTTTCAACAAAATATCAAACCTTTCTCTGAAGGCAATGATTTCTTCTTGCATATCTGAGCACCTTCGTTCTAGATTCTGCATAAGGGTTCTCTTAGTAAAAACTCTTTTTATTTCCAAAATTGTTCCGGTCTTGTCCTGAATACCAAATTCTGCAAGTTGGTGTTTGGTTTGAGTGTTTAGAAACTGTATGAGTTGATTGGATTCCTCAGGCCTATTTCCCAATTCTTCTCTTGTACTTTGAACTTCTTCTATAGCCAATTTGACTAAATCATTCTATTCATACATAATATGAATTGAAGACCAGACATCCTTTATTGATTGGATAATGTTGTCCCAAAGAATTTCATTTATTTCCTTTAAAGGTTTCTCCAATGTGAGATCCTTTTCCAATGCTTTAACCAATTTTTCTAATCTTTTGACCTCTCTTGTTTTATCAGCAACACTCATTTTTTAGAGATCATATCTTTGTTCTAAATTAATAAGTTGTAACTTTGTGTGCTGGAGTTCTGTTACTTGAAGTTTCAATTCATTCATTGACTTTATTAATTCTTCAGAACTCAAATTGGAAGTATTTACCTGTGATAGCTCTGTTGGCTGACCTGTTGTGGATGTACCTGTACCTATAATTGCCTCTGTTGTTGATGCTGGAATAGTAGACTGCTTGTTCTTTAATGCTTGTTCAAGCTCTTTTTCTGTTTCATTTAGTTGCTCATTCAGTTTCAAAATCAAGTCCATCATTTCTTCTTCAGAATTTTTCTTTATCATCTCTTCAGTTTGTGGATGTCTTGAAGCTGGCAATTTCAACTGCTTTCTCAAAGCTGCAATATCATCATCTTTTTTCTTTATTAGGGCCTCTATACCTTTGACATCTTTAGGATTGTGACCCAATCCAATGATTATTTCCTCCAATGTCTTTATCCTGTTGTCTTTGGCCTGAGAAGAGGCTTTTTCAAGCTGCAATTGTGCATTAGTGTTCTCCAAAGAATCCTGCAACTTCTGAGTTGCCATTGCTTTATTGGTCAGAGTAGAATAGATCATTTCACCAATATGCTTAAGTAACTCAATCTGATCTAAAGGATGAATATCCTTTGCTAAGACTTCAAAATTTGTTCTAATATAATCTGCAGCTGTTTGAGGCTGCTGCACTTTTGGTTTGAAGTGACTCATTATCATTTTGCCTTGCTGAATGTCATAAGATGACATCAATCTTTCTTTATTCTTAGGAGCCATATTCAAATACTGATTGTAAACCTGGAGTCTTAGTGGATCATTCCTGGCTTTTATATTGATAAAGGTTTTCTTTATATCTCCTGCAACTTTAACTGGTGGTTTGAAAGAAGATATTTCAACACTCTGTTGCTTTTGCAGCTCTTTTCTCTGTAAAGTAGTGGATGCCCCACTGACTGTACCTGTTTGTTGACTATCCAAATCTTCTCTTTGGCTATCAGGAATTTCCTGAACAAAATCTACTTCTGGAAGAGGATTTAATTTTTGTCTTTTAGCATGAGGCTGTTCTGAAGATCCACCAACAGGGGTAGCAACTTCAGCATCTCTCTTCTTGCCTTTTTCTATATTGATAGGAGTTTATAAAATTGAAATTTCTGGCTCATTGATCTAAATAGGAGGAATTTGTACTTGACCCTGTTCTTTAGAAGTCTCGGGTTGCTCTGTCATTGTGAATTTTTCAAATACTTGTATGTCAGGCTCCTTTTCTTTTCCTTTAGATTGTACTGTGGCTAATGCACTGATCTCCTGTAAATTTTGCTGAGAAGTCCCTGCAGAAGAAGGACCAATACCTGGTATCTGCACCTGTCCAAAAGAGTCTAGGTCAAGTATTTTCTCAAGGTCTTTCATTACATTTTCAACATTGACCTGCTCACTATCCTGTTCTACCAATGTTCCTTCCATCCATTCATCCATATTGGCATATTGTTCAATTTCTGGAATTTTGTGATGAATGTATGGTGATAGTTTATTTTTAATTCTTCTATCATAGATAAAGCTATTTGGGTCATAAGGCACCCGGTAAAAACTTTTTTGTAATCTGAGATATTCTTCTAAGATTCTTTCTGCTTCCTTTCCAGCATCTCTAGAGTTACAAACAAAGGGACCTAATTGACTTTTGATCCTGAGTTGAGCCTTTTTCTTTGCATTGCAGAAATGAACTATATATGAGTTAATCATCTGCCTGAAATACTCTAGTGCAAAGAGTCTCATGTGGACATATTTGGGCAACTTGAATGGCCACAATTCACATCCATATACTCTGATCTCAGTGTGATTTTGATACAAGTACCAGTCACCTACCCTATATTGTTTTGAGAGCTGTAGAATTTTCTTGATTTCATTATTGACTCTAGGAGGGGAAACTCCTGTTAACAAAGTGGTTGCAGGGTGTACAAATAGGTCAATAAACTCATTATAGGGGTAAGGAGAATCAGAGGAATTATGGGTGATGGCAGACCAAAATATCACAGACCTAGGATTTCCTTTGGCATCAAGTTTCTGAACATGGAAAGGGAAACTTTCTGATTGGTAATAAATCATGAGATGATATATAACAGAAAAATATTTGAACACTTTTTCATTCTCAAATCTCATGAACTGATCATGGATTTTATCAACAATGTAGGATGCAAAATCATACTTGACAGCAGGGGATTGTCCAGGGGTAAATATAGACAACAATACTAGGGTTAATTGATCAACATATTCACTAGTATTGAAACCCATGATAAAGGATATCATATTCAGAATAAGCCTGCCCACATCAGTGAAAAAAGTATAACCATAGGGGGGAGGGCCTTTGGGCTAATGCTCTGGTAACATGAAGGTTTGACAAATGCGATTTAACTCTTCATGGGACAAATTGGCAGACTTTTCAAGTAATTCTCCCATGGATAGGGGAGTGAGGGCTTGACCAGGTTGAAATTGCAGCATTTCATTTATCGACTGAGTAGTGATTGGGAAAAGGATGTTCTGACTCAGGGACAAAACTTCTCTTTGATTGGGGTCATAGTTTGCATGGCAGTAATGAATTAACTCAGGAAAAATATGGACTGAGGGGAGAAGATACATGGGGAGATTGGATTCCCATAATCCAATAATATCATAACCATTTATAAAGTTATTTTTGCAGCGGCAAAAGGTTCGAAGAGGATTATCACTAAGAACAAGGTCTTTAATTTGAAAATATCTATCTGCTAGGGGCAGATAGTCTAAATCTCTGTGAGGGGCATTCAAAGGTGCGACGTTCAGAGCCACTGGAACCTCCATTTCTGGTTCTTGTGGATTCAGAAATGAATTTCGGGTTTTTGTGAAGAACAAACACAATTACAAGTTTTGGGAATGCAATTTACAATTATGGGGATTGAACAAGACCAAATTGAACTATGTTTCTGTCTTTCGTGCAGAATTTAAAACAAAAGCTAGGATTTCACAGAGTTTTAACAGGAATTGGGGTAAATACCTGTCTTTTGGGAGATGAACAGTGATTAAATAGGTACAGGCTATGGCATATGAACTCTGGATTAATGGTATGAAATTTTCTTCAGCAAAATACAGTTGATGGTGCTTGACAATTTGTTTTTGAAATTCTCTGCATGAGACTTTGGTCGTTCACAGAATAATGAAAATGACGCGGGAAAAATTGTTTTATTCACAAAGTCCAAAGGGTGACGAGGTTTTATTTATTTATTTAATGGATGACATCAGTAGGTATGGAGGATGAGTCATGGGAGGCAAGCGATAAGCAATTTCCATCGCACCGCTTTTGGGGAAAAGTGGTTTTGGGCGGAGGGCGAGCGATTCCATAGAATGATTGACATGTGGCATGGCACTGGTTGAAAACCGCCGGGCCATCGCGCGTTATTTTTTGGACGCGGATGGTTAGCGATATCATTAATAACCATTTATCTCAGATGGGTTGATCGAACGACGATGGGGACGTGGAAGTGATGGGGATTTAATAGCCGTAGTCTTCCCAGGCAACATTTTGGCCCAGAATCCGGTAAGGATTTTTAAAAAATCCGGCAAAGATTTTATCATAATCATGTTTACAGTTGTTAAAATTTAGTATTTTGAGTTCCCTAAGGGTTTTTGGTAGTGCTGAATCCATTTCCACCGTCAAAAATGGATTCCAAACACTCCAACTACCTAATTTCTTGAATTTTAGTTGCCCAGATTTCGACAAGAAACTGTCGTCTGGGCTATTTCGTTGCATGGGTAGACAACTCCAGATTTAATATGGAGGGCCCGACGCAATTAAACGTTAATTAATCTCATCGGGGGGAATCTGATTGGCGGAGTTAATTAATCGTGAGGATTAATCAATTTGTTTATAAAAATGCAGGAAAGTGATCGGGAAATGATTTAACCAAGGTTAGCGGTTAAGGGAGGTATTGGGGATTTTACAAAGGGTTTATAGTTTTAACCTTGGGAAATGGAGTCGGGGGATTAAAATACACAGGGGAAGAATTATTTTTGTATTAAAACACGTAATAAAACATGTTTTAATTATTTTTTCAATATACTTTTATTATATGATAATTAAATCAGATTAATCTAATTACCATAGGGGGTGGAATTTAAGATTATGATATATTTAGCCAAATGGGGCATAAAGTGGGTTTTTTATTTAAACATGTGGGAATAAATAACTTTGGCTAAAATTTATTAATGGGTTTTTGGGGATATTATATAAAAAGGAGTTATATATAATAGGAGAAGGTTATTTTTGTAAGGATTTAATACATAAAATCAATGTTAATATGACAAGGGGACAATGTAAACTCAAAATACATTAATATAACTAAGAAAGTGAATATTTAAAAGCAAATTGCATTATAATCACTTCATCACTTAGACTTGGAATAAAATGTGATTTTGAGGGTTTTTTATGAAATAATGCATAATTTTCCTAAGTAAATACTTAGGAAAAGATGTTTAGAAATGAGTGAATGTTATGAAGAATGACTTCAAGTACTTAGGATTTTCCAATTATTGGGCCGAGGGTCCGGTCCCTCCAAAAGTCAAGGAAATGCCTTGAGCCCCTCTAATTTTCAAATACCTTAGTACTTAGGGGAAATTAGTAAAATCTTTAGGGGAAGATGAGAAGGGAAGTTAATAACTTTGACTTTGCTTTGCTTTGAATTTCTTCCAGTATAGTGTCTGCCTTTTCACTTTGTGATGAAAGTAAATATTAACACATTTAGAGTCATTGTCCATCACATGCAATTCTGCAACATCATCTACCTACCCTACCTACTTTACTCTACCATTTTTTCTTCTTTATTAGGGTGCACTTAGACTGGCAAACCCTTATCACACTTTCTTTTTTTTTACATGTAAAAATATATCTAAGTCTAACCTTATTACATCCAAGGGCTCAGATTAAGCTATTGAGCTCCTTTTATTTACTCTACCTATCTACTTATCTGCCAAGATTGAACAGTTTGGTCAGATTTTATTCTCTATCTCTAAAACATGAAATTGAAAGATGAAATAGCCAAGCTTAAACTGTTTGACTATTCATAAATTGTGGCATAGGATACAAGTTGCACATAATTTTATTTATTACATAAGAGCAAAAAGTAGTGGCATTTAGACTTGCACACTTTCCTTGGCCTTTCTTTTGGTGGGGTTCATTTTCTTTTACTTTTTTGGCCATTTTTATTCTTTTTACCCTTTGATTTTTCTTTTAGGGTATACCCTCTTTACATTTTTTAAATTTTTTTGATTTTTTGATAATATGGAAAACCTTTGCAACAAGAAAAGGTATGAACATTTTACATAGCCCATCAAGTCAATCATGATATATGACACCTATTGGTATAGGATTCTAACACTGGCTCCACTTGGGGATGGCTTTTCCTGGTGAAAAGTTAAGAACAACAGGTCAGTTGTCCTCATCCATTGACCTTGGTGAACCTGTAAATGTCTTCTGTCTTCTGCAAACTGAAATCTGATCTGAAACTAAAACAACACACAAAATTTTTCAAACCAACTTAATGAAAAACTAGCTGAAAATTGAAAACTAAAAAAAAAAATGCTTAAAATTCTGAGCTTATTGGCACTCATCTACCTACTCAATCTACTAAAAAACTTATTGAATCAGGTAATACAAAAATGCCAATGAAGCCAATCAAGTAGCTGTAACAATAAATGGATAACTTTATTGCTTGTGATCAAAATTGGAAGTGTATTATGATCATGTGCCTTTATAATAAATGATATGATGTTTAAAGGCCACTTTTGATGTATTTGATCCTTATAGAGAAAACATGTTTGCAGATTTGGGCTAAACATATTCTCCATATAATCTGATATAGGATCAATAAAAGTATGATGTATGTTATTTACTTCTAGGCCTTCAATGACTGGTTGCTCAGTTGTATTCTGAATATTGAGCCTTGAAACTATTTCTTCTATCTTGTGTTTGAAAGAATAATCATCCTCAATATGCAAGTCAAAAGATAGTACAATTTCCTCTTGCTTAGGAGAAGGAAGATTTTCAAAGAATTCTTTAGGATTTTGGAAATTGTATGACTGAATTTGAGAATGCAAAAGTTTAATTTCATTTTCATAATTTTTAGAAATTATCTCAAGAACACATATTTTCAGTTTGGGAGAATATTTTCTTGATTTCAAAAGAAGAAATAAAGCTCTTAAAAAATCCTCATCAAGCTGAAGTTCTAATATCTCATCCCTCAAAATAGCTAGTGATTGTTTTGTGAAATTATCATAATTATCATCATATTGATCATGTAAGTCTAAAAAATATTCTAAGAACCTTGATTTTCTTAGGAATAGGTCATTTTGTAATAGCTTGCATCTTTTGAGGCTCCAACTTCACTCCTTCCTTTAAAAAAATATGAACCAAATACTCAAATTCTTATTTCCCAAAAGCACATTTGGATATTTTTACATAAAAATGATTGTTCTCAATAATTTATATAACTTTTCCACATGTTTACTAGTGTGGTATTCCCATGATTTGTTATAAATATGTGTATTATCAAAGAAAACCAACACAAGCTTTATAAGATGGGATCAAACAAAATTGTTCTTAAGTCGAGCCCGCCGGACTTCAAA